>SJYX01021525.1:0-99040 GCA_006410675.1 Oreotragus oreotragus | reverse complement strand
CACATCTAGGCAAGAGTACTGGAGTGGGTTGCCATTTCCTTCTCCAGGAGATCTTCCCAACCCAGGGATGGAACCCAGGTCTCCCGCATTATAGGCAGATGGTTTACCGTCTGAGCCACCAGGGAAGTCAGAAGGCGTTAGCAATTTGATCTCTGGTTCCTCTGCCTTTTCTAAATCCAGTGTGAACATCTGGGAGTTCTCGGTTAACACACTGTTGAAGCCTAGCTTGGAGAATTTTGAGCATTACTTTGCTAGCACGTGAAATGAGTGCGATTGTATGGTAGCTTGAACATTCTTTGGCACTGCCCTTCTTTGGGATTGGAATGAAAACTGACCTTTTCCAGTCCTGTGGCCACTGCTGAGTTTTCCAAATTTGCGGGCATATTGAGTGCAGCACTATAACAGCATCATCTTTTGGAATTTGAATATATAAGATATGCTGCTGCTGCTAAGTCACTTCAGTCGTGTCCGACTCTGTGTGACCCCATAGATGGCAGCCCACCAGGCTCCCCCATCCCTGGGATTCTCCAGACAAGAATACTGGAGTGGGTTGCCATTTCCTTCTCCAATGCATGAAAGAGAAAAGTGAAAGTGAAGTCGCTCAGTCTGTCCGACTGTTAGCGACCCCATGGACTGCAGCCCACCAGGCTACTCCGTCCATTGGATTTTCCAGGCAAGAGTACTGGGGTGGGGTGCTTATACACAGATGTAAAATATTTTTATGATACAAAGACATATGTGAATAAAATAAAAACACAGAACCATTGAGAATCATCTTTTTAATTTTTATGCCATTGAATGAGAAAATACCTCACTATAAAACAAAGTAGGCAAATAAGACTATAATGAAGTGGGCTATTTAAGAAATATTGCAAAAATAATAAAACTCAACATTATAAAAAATTATGCATCTTTAATACAGTATATTAGTGGTTATGTACACAATTCATGAAGAAAGAAATAGGAAACCTTGGCGAGACGATGGGGAATTCAAAGATGAAGAACATAAAGTTCTGTTTTCAAAAGACTTCTAATCTAGTTAGAAGAAGAAGATAGCCACCTAAAATAAGGCAATCAGCAATGTAAGTTCTAACAAGTCAGTCAGTTCAGTCACTCAGTCATGTCTGACTCTTTGTGACCCCCATGGACTACAGCACGCCAGGCTTCCTTGTCCATCACCAATTCCTGAAGCTTGTTCAGACTCATGTCTATTGAGTTGGTGATGCCATCCAACCATCTCATCCTCTGTCATCCCCTTCTCCTGCCTTCAAACTTTCCCAGCATCAGGGTCTTTCTTTTCCAGTGAGTCAGTTCTTTGCATGAGCTGGCCAAAATATTGGAGTTTCAGCTTCAGATCAGTCCTTCCAAGGAATGTTCAGGACTTATTCCCTTTAGGATTGACTGGTTTGATCTCCTTGCAGTCCAAGGGACTCTCAAGAGTCTTCTCCAACACCACAGTTCAAAAGCATCAATTCTTCAGTGCTCAGCTTTCTTTATAGTCCAACTCTCACATCCATACATAACTATTAGAAAAACCATAGCTTTTATTAGACAGGCCTTAGTTGGCAAAGTAATGTCTCTGCTTTTTAACATGCTACATTGGTCATCATCACTTTCTTCCAAGGAGGACTTCCCTGGTGGCTCAGACGGTAAAGCGTCTGCCTACAATATGGGAGACCCGGGTTCCATCCCTGGGTCAGGAAGATCCTCTGGAGAAGGAAATGGCAACCCACTCTAGTACTCTTGCCTGGAAAATCCCATGGTTGGAGAAGCACGGTAGGCTACAGTCCATGCGGTTGCAAAGAGTTGACATGACTGAGCCACTTCACTGGGTAGCCTTTCCTTTCTCCAGGGGATCTTGCCAACCCGGGGATCAAACCCAGGTCTCCCACATTGCAGGCAGATTCTTTACCAGCTGAGCCACAAGAGAAGCCCAAGAATACTGGAGTGGGTAGCCTATCCCTTCTCCAGGGTATCTTTCTGACCCAGGAATTGAACTGGGGGTCTCCTGTATTGCAGGCGGATTCTTTACCAACTGAGCTATCAGGGAAGCTCCGCTTCTTCACTTTCTTCCAAGGAGCAAGCACCTTTTAATTTCATGGCTGCAGTCACCGTCTGCAGTGATTTTGGAGCCCCTAAAAATAAAGTCTCTCACCGTTTCCATTGTTTCTCCATCTTTTGCCATGAAGTGATGGGACCAGATGCCATAATCTTAGTTTTTCAAATGTTGAGTTTTTCACTCTCCTCTTTCACTTTCATCAAGAGGCTCTTTAGTTCTTCTTTGCTTTCTGACATAAGGGTGGTGTCATCTGCATATCTGAGGTTATTGATATTTCTCCCGGCAGTCTTGATTCCAGCTTGTGTTTTGTCCAGCCTGGCATTTCGCATGATGTACTCTGCATATAAGTTAAATAAACAGGCTGACAATATACAGCCTTGGGATACTCGTTTCCCAATTTGGAACCAGTCTGTTCCATGTCTGGTTCTAACTGTTGCTTCTTGTCCTGCATACAGATTTCTCAGGAGGCAGGTAAGGTGGTCTGGTATTCCCATCTCTTTAAGAATCTGTAAGTTCTAACAAGGCAGATTCCAAAAGTGGTAACTAGTATATGTTAAAATATCTATTTGATCTTGTCTATGCCAGGGAAAATAGTTGGTTTCATTGATTTTCTTCCCTTATTTGTTGATTGAATTGGTTATATGTTTTGGCATCATGTTGAATAAAACAAAACATAAACCTTATGCCTTTATTTAGAGAGGCTGTGGAGTTAATTGTAAACTGAGGACTTTTTTTTTTTTTTCTCTTTTAAGTGAGCTTTACATGGTTCCTGAAGTTTGCTAGAGAGAAAGTGGGAGAACATTCAAAGGATAAATCCAAACACCAGGTTTTCGTACTCACTGATAATAATTCTGTTGTCAAGATGAAGTCACTCAGCCTCTTTGGCTTTTTATTTTCTGAGTTGTGAAATGAGGAGTTTGGACTAGGTGATTATTTAGAAGTTCCCTGAATCTCCAAATGCTTGTGTCCACATTTCAGAATTGGTAAATGTAATGGTGGCACAGAGATGATATCCTTGAGGAGGTAATAACCAGAAGTGATGTTGAATAGGAGGGAGTGGAGGGGGTCTTCAGTTCAGTTCAGTTCAGTTCAGTCGCTTAGTCATGTCCGACTCTTTGCGACCCCATGAATCGCAGCATGCCAGGCCTCCCTGTCCATCACCAACTCCCAGAGTTCACTCAGACTCACGTCCATCAAGTCCGTGATGCCATCCAGCCATCTCATCCTCTGTCATCCCCTTCTCCTCCTGCCCCCTATCCCTCCCAGCATCAGAGTCTTTTCCAATGAGTCAACTCTTCGCATGAGGTGGCCAGAGTACTGGAGTTTCAGCTTTAGCATCATTCCCTCCAAAGAAATCCCAGGGCTGATCTCCTTCAGAATGGACGGGTTGGATCTCCTTGCAGTCCAAGGGACTCTCAAGAGTCTTCTCCACCACCACAGTTCAAAAGCATCAATTCTTCGGCACTCAGCCTTCTTCACAGTCCAACTTTCACATCTATACATGACCACAGGAAAAACCATAGCTTTGACTAGACGGACCTTTGTTGGCAAAGTAATGTCTCTGCTTTTGAATATGTTATCTAGGTTGGTCATAACTTTTCTTCCAAGGAGTAAGCGTCTTTGAATTTCATGGCTGCAGTCACCATCTGCAGTGATTTTGGAGCCCCCCAAAATAAAGTCTGACATTGTTTCCACTGTTTCCCCATCTATTTCCCATGAAGTGATGGGTCTTAGAGGTAAGCAAATGGTGGGCAGTAAAAGCCGAGTAACAAATTAAGGAGTTCCCCTTTGATAGTCCCGAATTAAGAGAGGCCTGAAGCAATAGACTGATGTAATGAGTGCATATTTGAGGGAGATTGTCCTGGCAGTTAATTGTTGGATGAATTAAGGCAAAGAGACCATCTCATGAAGGTAGCAGGCTAAATGCCTTGCTATTGGATTGGCCAAAAAGTTTGTTTGGGTTTTTCTGTAAGCTGTTAACATTATTTTTAACCATGACAGTGTCTCTGTGAAGTAGATATTATCACTGTTTGACCACGGAGCAAACTCAGGGATAGATTAAGTGAAGGTCACATAAGTGGCAGAACTGAAATTTGAATTCATGTCTGACTCGAAGAACTAGGCTCTACTCTCAAAACCACTGTATTTTGCTTCTTCTCCTACTAAAATATTGTTGCTCTTGGTTCAGAGGGTGCTGATAAGAGCCAGGGTTAGTGTTAACAGACACTGAAAAGAAAGGGTTTCTCTTAACCCCTCCCTACCCAAATAGCGGACTGCAGACCAACTGCAACCGTGTCACCTGGGAGCTTGTTAGAAACCCTCAATCTCTGTCCCCACCAATACCTGCTGAATCTGAATTAGCATTTAAACAACAGCCTCAGGTACCATGAAAGTTTGAGAAGCTCTTTTCTAGTTGCATTGATTACATTTGTGTCTGGAAAGAAAGGTGAGCCATTGTACTTGGGCTGAATAGGGAGATGTGTAGTAGGCACGGCACCAAACAATCCCTAGAAGTAGGTAAAAATATTCTTTACTTCCTGCACTCTTCTGTGGTCCCTGAACTCACTGCACAGGGCCCCTTCCCAACACTGCTGTCTGTGGGTAGTTGTCCCATTTCTGAATCTGTTTCCCTCTCAAATCAAACTCTCGGTTAAGTACATTGAAAAGGCTCTGATAAATTACCCCCAGGAATGTTTGCATGTTAATAGAGGAGTAGCTTAACCCAGGGGAGGTCAGTTCCCACTCACAGATCTTTAGATATCAGCACTCAGCTGTGGTAAAGATATTTTTGGCTATTGCAGAATACTGTATCTTAAAAGATTTAGGCACATAACAGACTTATCTTTCTTGTTATATATATATATGTATATATTTGAATTTGGTCTGCAGTCTTTGTTTGGTGGAAGTTGCAGTGTACAGCTTCCTGTTTTCAGTCGTGTCTCCTGTTTGTAACCTGTCCCAAAGTGTGAATTAATAATAGTTTCAACATTGAAAAGCAAAGGTTAAAACCATAGACTGACCCGCTTGATTTTAGGGGAAGGCGTTCTAGCCTGGCACAGAATTCCAAAGAGAGCTCCCTCTGAGACAGATTCATTAGAGGTGACTGTGCTGGTGGTTGGGGTAGCATCTTTTGGAAGGAAAAGGGATTAAACTATCTTTGTGTGTTAGTCATGGGCATCCCTGGTGGCTCAGATGGTAAAGAATCTGCCTGCAGTGCAGGAGATCTGGGTTTGATCCCTGGGTCAGGAAGATCCTTTAATTCATATTTATTGAGAAAAAAATCTGGCTGGGAAAGATTGAAGACGGGAAGAGAAGGGGATGACAGAGGATGAGATGGTTGGATGGCATCACCAACTCAATGGACATGAGTTTGNTATATATATATGTATATATTTGAATTTGGTCTGCAGTCTTTGTTTGGTGGAAGTTGCAGTGTACAGCTTCCTGTTTTCAGTTGTGTCTCCTGTTTGTAACCTGTCCCAAAGTGTGAATTAATAATAGTTTCAACATTGAAAAGCAAAGGTTAAAACCATAGACTGACCCGCTTGATTTTAGGGGAAGGCGTTCTAGCCTGGCACAGAATTCCAAAGAGAGCTCCCTCTGAGACAGATTCATTAGAGGTGACTGTGCTGGTGGTTGGGGTAGCATCTTTTGGAAGGAAAAGGGATTAAACTATCTTTGTGTGTTAGTCATGGGCATCCCTGGTGGCTCAGATGGTAAAGAATCTGCCTGCAGTGCAGGAGATCTGGGTTTGATCCCTGGGTCAGGAAGATCCTTTAATTCATATTTATTGAGAAAAAAATCTGGCTGGGAAAGATTGAAGACGGGAAGAGAAGGGGATGACAGAGGATGAGATGGTTGGATGGCATCACCAACTCAATGGACATGAGTTTGAGTAAACTCTGGGAGTGGTTATGGACAGGGAGGCCCAGAGTGCTGCAGTCCATGGGGTTACAAAGAGTCGGACACGACTGAGCAACTGAACTGAAGTCTGGTGCTGAACCGATTCCTTCGTGTGTACATTATTTCCTTTAGTTGACTCAGAATGGCCTCGTGTGGGAGACATTTTCTCTATTTTGCTGTTGTGGAAACTGAGACTCAAAAAGTTTTAGGTCTCTTAACTGTCATATCCAACTTAGAAATGGCAACTTCAGCTCCTTTGATCTTTTTATGCCGTGCTACTTAAAAAATTGGACTAGTTTTTTTCTACTTACAAGAGACATACATTTGGTTAAAAATAAAAGTGATTAGAAGGGTATACAATAAAAGGTAAAAGTCTCCTTTTCCACCCTGCCCAGACCCCAGAGGCAGCCACTTACTAGTATCTTTTCTTCCCTGGTGGGTCAGATGGTAAAGAATCTGTCTGCAATGCAGGAGACCCAGGTTCCATCCCTGAATCGGGTAGATCCCCTGGAGATGGGAGTGGCAATCTACTCCAGTGTTCTTGCCTAGTGAATTGCATGTACAAAGCAGCCTGGTGGACCGCAGTCCATGGGGTCGCAAGGAGTTGGACACAATTGAGCTACTAACACACACACGCCAGTTACCATAATAACTTTGGTCACACTATTTCTAGTTCTTGTCTAATCAACTTTGAATGTACTCCTTTCCCAATTTGGAACCAGTCCATTGTTCCATGCCCAGTTCTAACTGTTGCTTCTTGACCTGCATACAGATTTCTCAGGAGGCAGGTCGAGAAGTCTTGTATTCCCATCTCTTTAAGAGTTTTCCATAGGCTTTGGCATACTCAATAAAGCAGAAGTACACGTTTTTCTGGAACTCTCTTGCTTTTTCAATGATCCAGTGGATGTTGGCCATTTGATCTCTGGTTCCTTTGCCCTTTCTCAATCCAGTTTGAACATCTGGAAGTTCTTGGTTCACGTACTGTTGAAGCCTGGCTTGGAGAATTTTGAGCATTACTTTACTAGTGTGTGAGATGAGTGCAATTGGACGGTAGTTTTAACATTCTTTGGCCTTGCCTTTCTTTGGGATTGGAGTGAAAACTGACCTTTTCTAGTCCTGTGGGCACTGCTGAGTTTTCCAAATTTGTTGGCATATTGAGTGCAGCACTTTCACAGCATCATCTTTAAGGATTTGAAATAGCTCAGCTGGAATCCCATCACCTCCACTAGCTTTGTTCATAGTGATGCTTCCTAAGGCCCACTTGACTTCACATTCCAGGATGTCTGGCTCTAGGTGAGAGATCACACCCATTGTGATTATTTGGGTCATGAAGATCTTTTTTGTACAGTTCTATGTGTTCTTGCCACCTCTTCTTAGTATCTTCTGCTTCTGTTAGGTCCATACCATTTCTGTCCTTTATCGAGCCCATCTTTGCATGAAATGTTCCCTTGGTAGCTCTAATCTTCTTGAAGAGATCGCCAGTCTTTCCCAGTCTGTTGTTTTCCTCTTATTTCTTTGCATTGATCACTGAAGAAGGCTTTCTTATCTCTCCTTGCTATTCTTTGGAACACTGCATTCAGATTAAAATATCTTTCCTTTTCTTGTTCTCTACATTTAGGGACATATCCTAGCCTACCTTTAATGTTATTGTTGCTTAGTGGATACTTTAAAAACTGTGCAAGTGGCAAAAAGTAATTTCCTTCATGTGCCTTTTGCAGCTCAGTGAACTTTGAGTTCTGTAGTCTTTAACATAACTTTTAAAAAAGAATTCTTGCTTTATGTAGTTAGGTATCACTCCCTTCATTTAGCAATATCATTTATGCCTTTTAAAATGTAAATGCAATAAGTTTTATTGCCTTACACATATAAATGAATAATCACATGATGCTTCTTTCACATCAGTTTTATTTTAATGGAAGATTATTTCAGGGGACATACAGTCCAAGTAGATTATTTTGTTGATATTCTGACTTTTGGGGGCTAGATTTTGTCAGTATATAGTTATTGTGGTAGGATCTAAGGGTTACTGGCGTGATCATCTTAGAAAAATGGTCACCCACACTCCTGTTTCATCCATGCTGCCACATAACATTGTTTGGGGAAGAATGGATACATGTGTATGTATGGGCGAGTCCCTTTGCTGTTCACCTGAAACTATCATAGCATTGTTTGTCAATCAACTGTATCCCAATAGAAAATAAGTTTTTTAAAAAAGAAGAAACAGAAAAATGGTCACTATTTTTAGGTTTCAGAAAAGAAAGTTGATTTGTTTCTTCTCCTTTTTATGGATGTGTGTGTGTTTGTGTTTTTTTTTTTTTTCTGCAATGTGTCAGCCACCAAACGTAGTAGTCTTGCCAGAAAAGGAAACTGAGACATAAGGAAGCAACATGAATTATTTAATATCTAAGCAGTGGTATTCAGTGTGTAATCTGCAGACTGGTCTGAGTCTGTGATATGTTTCTTACTGGTCTGCAACAATATAAGTACAGAAATGGAGATTAAGCACTTGAGAATGTTTATAGCATTTTGATATTTCCACATTATCCAAATATGTGATAATTATTTTTTCTAGTAATTCATATTATGTATAAAATACATATATATCTGCTGCTGCTAAGTCGCTTCAGTCGTGTCCGACTCTGTGTGACCCTATGGACAGCAGCCCACCAGGCTCCCCTGTCCACGGGATTCTCCAGGCAAGAATACTGGAGTGGGTTGCCATTTCCTTCTCCATATACATATATACCTACATGTATGTAGATTTTTTTTTTAACCTAAGTGTTAACTTGTGGTGGTGTAACATTTGGGATGGGTGGGGAGACTGATGCTTTATCACGGTTAGAAGCATTGAACTGGAGTTAGAGAATTACAGCCATCTCAGTCTCTTCATTTCCTATCCTTCTGATTTTTAGTTACTTTTTTGAAAGTTTTATATCTTATATCTTTCTCTGTATCTTCATCCATCATCACGGTTATGTTTTAGTTTATATATCAGGTCTATTTTCACTGTGGGGAAATTTTAGGGATTGTAATTCTATTTTTCTTGATCTACTTTTAAGCTCCAGTGTCATAATTAAATATTTAATTATATTTTCATATGAGAGTTCTGAGAGCAGTCTCCAAGTTTGGCTGTCATGAAGCAAAGATGCTGTCTCAAAGCTTTTCATTTGGACTATCTAGAGAAAATGTTAAGGTAGATTGGATACCATTTAGTTCTTTTCCATGCCTAAAAAGCAGAAAAAGATAGTGTAGTATTTAAAGACTCTCAGAAAAGTACTCTTGTGTCATTTTATTTAAATGTCCTCAAAAGCCCCTCTCACTTTCTAATAACACCTGTAAGCCATGCTATTTTGAACATACCCATCACTTTTTTTTAACATCAAAGAAAGTTAATAAAAATAATATATAATATCAAAAAATAGTAAAATGTCTTACCATAGGGAAAAAGAAATACACATATATTTCTTTCATTGAATAGAACTTGTTTTGATATTGGTATCCTGGGACCTTTGTCATGGGATAAATGTATGCTATAAACTTCTAATATGCTTACAGTAGGACTTCTTTGTAAAATAAAATGTGTCTTTTAAGAAATGAAGAATTGGTTTTTTAAAATACAGGTAGTGAAAGAGGGTAACAATGTTATATATTTTAGGTAGAGTGATACATGGAACAAAAGTTTAATTCAACAGATTTTACCGTTTATTTTGTTAGATTGGGGGATTATTAAGACATGTTCACTGCTTTTCAAATTAGCAGAGGAAAGAGATGTAAATACAATTTTGATTCAAGGAAGATTGGTATAATGACTACTGCAGGACATATACAGGGAGAAAGAGGATGATAAATATGGTTGGAATGAAGACAAGCTTGATAGTGGAGGTGGCATCTGAGCCAGGTCTGGGAGAATATGAAGGCTTCTGATATGTGCAACACGGAGGGAATAGCATTTCAGATTTGTGAAACAACCTGGTAAAGGGATGTATTAGCTAGGACTCTTTCAGTGCATGGTACAGAAAAGAAACCCCGTTGAGACCAGTTTAAGCAAAAAGCAGCAAGGGGAACTGATTGGTTTGCCTATTGAAGGAGGACAGAGTTGGAGTCTTGCTCTGTACTCACCTGGACTTAGGTGAGTGTTCAAATTGCAAGAGTATCCTGTTTTCCTTACTTTGGCTTCCTTTTAGATGGCTCCCAGCCTCTCGCAGCTGCTTAGATATTTTCTACCAGCTTAGCAACCCCAGTGGAGAGATCTCTCTATAGTTGTAGCACAAGTCCTTGGCTTAGGTCATGTGCTTTCTCTGAATAATCACTTTGGTCTGGTCAAGGAAAGTGGGGGTGGGTAAAGAAATGAAGGAGTGCTATTCCAGCAGGCCTAGGTTAGGGATTGGTGATCTATGGCTCATATGCCAAAACTAGCCAACTACTATTTTTATAAATAATTTTTTGTTGAAATGCAGTCACACTCATTTGTTTATTTATTGTCTATGGCCATTCTTTGCTTCAGTAGCAGCAGTAAGTAGTTAAAACAGAGACTGTATATCTCACAAAGCCCAGAATATTTACAGAAAAGGTTTGCCATCCCTGTGGAGGTGTGTACTTATGTAGAGCATCAGTACACCCTACACATGAAAGTAGGCTAAGGGTTTCAGGACTCGAGTTTACTCGAGTTTCCCTCTGAAAATAATTCTAGTTCTATCCTGATACAAAGACAGTTGGGAAGTTGAGGACCAGCTTACTGCTTCTTTGAGCCACCAGCTGTCATATTTAACAAAGGTATTAATGTATAAAGAAGGTAGATAATGGATTGTTGTTGTTTAGTTGCTCAATTGTATCCAACTGTTTGCAGCCCCACAGACTGTAGTCCACCCAGCTTCTCTGTCCATGCAGTTCTCCAGGCAAGAATACTGGAGTGGGTAGCCATTGTCCCTTCTCTAGGGGATCTTCCCCATCCAGGGACTGAACACAGGTCTCCTCCGTTGCAAGCAGATGCTGTATCTTCCTTTTAAAATTTAATATATCCTGGAAGTCTCTCCATATTAGTACTTTGAAAGTGAAAATATTTGTCATTCAGCCGTATCTGACTCTTCGTGACCCCACGGACTGTAGCTCGCCAGGTTCCTCTGTCTATGGAATTCTTCAGGCAAGCATATCGGATTGAGTAGCCATTCCCTTCTCTAGGGGATCTTCCTGACCCAGGGATCGAACCAGTGTCCCCTACTTGGCACGTGGATTCTTTACCACTGACCCACCAAGGAAGCCTATAAATAATGTATCAGAAAACAAATAAAAATCTGGCTTGTTGTGAGGGGCAGGGCAGGAAGTGGAAAAGAGGGACAGGAGTGTCTACCCTTCTGGGGAGTACATGCCTGGGAAGGACCTGACTAGAGGCTTGTTGGAGGCAAGGAACAAAGGAGAGAAAGTGCTCAGAGGCAGTTTGGGGAAGAACCAACAATGGATTTCATAGTCAGACCTGAGGTGAATCCTGACATTTACATTCTTTTCTCAAGGCCATATAATAATGCTGTCTATAAAGATGAAGTCTGTTAAACTTGAAGGAGTATTGAGAAATTTATTCAAAGAAATGTAAGCGAGAGTTTGAGATATGAATAGAGATATGGAGACTCATTGATTTATTTGCCTAAACATGTTGAATGTCACGAGAAAGATAAGATTTGCCTGAGATTGTAGAAAGAGATAGATTAGGAGGTTCAGAATAGAGTCATCTGCCCCAAGTTTCCTCCCTGGTAAACCAGAAAAATTGTTGCTTTTTGCTTCTAAACATACGATCTTAATTTACAAAATGTTAGAAGTTATACCGGAGAAGGCAATGGCAACCCACTCCAGTACTCTTGCCTGGAGAACCCCATGGATGGAGGAGCNTCCTTTAATTCATATTTATTGAGAAAAAAATCTGGCTGGGAAAGATTGAAGACGGGAAGAGAAGGGGATGACAGAGGATGAGATGGTTGGATGGCATCACCAACTCAATGGACATGAGTTTGAGTAAACTCTGGGAGTGGTTATGGACAGGGAGGCCCAGAGTGCTGCAGTCCATGGGGTTACAAAGAGTCGGACACGACTGAGCAACTGAACTGAAGTCTGGTGCTGAACCGATTCCTTCGTGTGTACATTATTTCCTTTAGTTGACTCAGAATGGCCTCGTGTGGGAGACATTTTCTCTATTTTGCTGTTGTGGAAACTGAGACTCAAAAAGTTTTAGGTCTCTTAACTGTCATATCCAACTTAGAAATGGCAACTTCAGCTCCTTTGATCTTTTTATGCCGTGCTACTTAAAAAATTGGACTAGTTTTTTTCTACTTACAAGAGACATACATTTGGTTAAAAATAAAAGTGATTAGAAGGGTATACAATAAAAGGTAAAAGTCTCCTTTTCCACCCTGCCCAGACCCCAGAGGCAGCCACTTACTAGTATCTTTTCTTCCCTGGTGGGTCAGATGGTAAAGAATCTGTCTGCAATGCAGGAGACCCAGGTTCCATCCCTGAATCGGGTAGATCCCCTGGAGATGGGAGTGGCAATCTACTCCAGTGTTCTTGCCTAGTGAATTGCATGTACAAAGCAGCCTGGTGGACCGCAGTCCATGGGGTCGCAAGGAGTCGGACACAATTGAGCTACTAACACACACACGCCAGTTACCATAATAACTTTGGTCACACTATTTCTAGTTCTTGTCTAATCAACTTTGAATGTACTCCTTTCCCAATTTGGAACCAGTCCATTGTTCCATGCCCAGTTCTAACTGTTGCTTCTTGACCTGCATACAGATTTCTCAGGAGGCAGGTCGAGAAGTCTTGTATTCCCATCTCTTTAAGAGTTTTCCATAGGCTTTGGCATACTCAATAAAGCAGAAGTACACGTTTTTCTGGAACTCTCTTGCTTTTTCAATGATCCAGTGGATGTTGGCCATTTGATCTCTGGTTCCTTTGCCCTTTCTCAATCCAGTTTGAACATCTGGAAGTTCTTGGTTCACGTACTGTTGAAGCCTGGCTTGGAGAATTTTGAGCATTACTTTACTAGTGTGTGAGATGAGTGCAATTGGACGGTAGTTTTAACATTCTTTGGCCTTGCCTTTCTTTGGGATTGGAGTGAAAACTGACCTTTTCTAGTCCTGTGGGCACTGCTGAGTTTTCCAAATTTGTTGGCATATTGAGTGCAGCACTTTCACAGCATCATCTTTAAGGATTTGAAATAGCTCAGCTGGAATCCCATCACCTCCACTAGCTTTGTTCATAGTGATGCTTCCTAAGGCCCACTTGACTTCACATTCCAGGATGTCTGGCTCTAGGTGAGAGATCACACCCATTGTGATTATTTGGGTCATGAAGATCTTTTTTGTACAGTTCTATGTGTTCTTGCCACCTCTTCTTAGTATCTTCTGCTTCTGTTAGGTCCATACCATTTCTGTCCTTTATCGAGCCCATCTTTGCATGAAATGTTCCCTTGGTAGCTCTAATCTTCTTGAAGAGATCGCCAGTCTTTCCCAGTCTGTTGTTTTCCTCTTATTTCTTTGCATTGATCACTGAAGAAGGCTTTCTTATCTCTCCTTGCTATTCTTTGGAACACTGCATTCAGATTAAAATATCTTTCCTTTTCTTGTTCTCTACATTTAGGGACATATCCTAGCCTACCTTTAATGTTATTGTTGCTTAGTGGATACTTTAAAAACTGTGCAAGTGGCAAAAAGTAATTTCCTTCATGTGCCTTTTGCAGCTCAGTGAACTTTGAGTTCTGTAGTCTTTAACATAACTTTTAAAAAAGAATTCTTGCTTTGTGTAGTTAGGTATCACTCCCTTCATTTAGCAATATCATTTATGCCTTTTAAAATGTAAATGCAATAAGTTTTATTGCCTTACACATATAAATGAATAATCACATGATGCTTCTTTCACATCAGTTTTATTTTAATGGAAGATTATTTCAGGGGACATACAGTCCAAGTAGATTATTTTGTTGATATTCTGACTTTTGGGGGCTAGATTTTGTCAGTATATAGTTATTGTGGTAGGATCTAAGGGTTACTGGCGTGATCATCTTAGAAAAATGGTCACCCACACTCCTGTTTCATCCATGCTGCCACATAACATTGTTTGGGGAAGAATGGATACATGTGTATGTATGGGCGAGTCCCTTTGCTGTTCACCTGAAACTATCATAGCATTGTTTGTCAATCAACTGTATCCCAATAGAAAATAAGTTTTTTAAAAAAGAAGAAACAGAAAAATGGTCACTATTTTTAGGTTTCAGAAAAGAAAGTTGATTTGTTTCTTCTCCTTTTTATGGATGTGTGTGTGTTTGTGTTTTTTTTTTTTTTTCTGCAATGTGTCAGCCACCAAACGTAGTAGTCTTGCCAGAAAAGGAAACTGAGACATAAGGAAGCAACATGAATTATTTAATATCTAAGCAGTGGTATTCAGTGTGTAATCTGCAGACTGGTCTGAGTCTGTGATATGTTTCTTACTGGTCTGCAACAATATAAGTACAGAAATGGAGATTAAGCACTTGAGAATGTTTATAGCATTTTGATATTTCCACATTATCCAAATATGTGATAATTATTTTTTCTAGTAATTCATATTATGTATAAAATACATATATATCTGCTGCTGCTAAGTCGCTTCAGTCGTGTCCGACTCTGTGTGACCCTATGGACAGCAGCCCACCAGGCTCCCCTGTCCACGGGATTCTCCAGGCAAGAATACTGGAGTGGGTTGCCATTTCCTTCTCCATATACATATATACCTACATGTATGTAGATTTTTTTTTTAACCTAAGTGTTAACTTGTGGTGGTGTAACATTTGGGATGGGTGGGGAGACTGATGCTTTATCACGGTTAGAAGCATTGAACTGGAGTTAGAGAATTACAGCCATCTCAGTCTCTTCATTTCCTATCCTTCTGATTTTTAGTTACTTTTTTGAAAGTTTTATATCTTATATCTTTCTCTGTATCTTCATCCATCATCACGGTTATGTTTTAGTTTATATATCAGGTCTATTTTCACTGTGGGGAAATTTTAGGGATTGTAATTCTATTTTTCTTGATCTACTTTTAAGCTCCAGTGTCATAATTAAATATTTAATTATATTTTCATATGAGAGTTCTGAGAGCAGTCTCCAAGTTTGGCTGTCATGAAGCAAAGATGCTGTCTCAAAGCTTTTCATTTGGACTATCTAGAGAAAATGTTAAGGTAGATTGGATACCATTTAGTTCTTTTCCATGCCTAAAAAGCAGAAAAAGATAGTGTAGTATTTAAAGACTCTCAGAAAAGTACTCTTGTGTCATTTTATTTAAATGTCCTCAAAAGCCCCTCTCACTTTCTAATAACACCTGTAAGCCATGCTATTTTGAACATACCCATCACTTTTTTTTAACATCAAAGAAAGTTAATAAAAATAATATATAATATCAAAAAATAGTAAAATGTCTTACCATAGGGAAAAAGAAATACACATATATTTCTTTCATTGAATAGAACTTGTTTTGATATTGGTATCCTGGGACCTTTGTCATGGGATAAATGTATGCTATAAACTTCTAATATGCTTACAGTAGGACTTCTTTGTAAAATAAAATGTGTCTTTTAAGAAATGAAGAATTGGTTTTTTAAAATACAGGTAGTGAAAGAGGGTAACAATGTTATATATTTTAGGTAGAGTGATACATGGAACAAAAGTTTAATTCAACAGATTTTACCGTTTATTTTGTTAGATTGGGGGATTATTAAGACATGTTCACTGCTTTTCAAATTAGCAGAGGAAAGAGATGTAAATACAATTTTGATTCAAGGAAGATTGGTATAATGACTACTGCAGGACATATACAGGGAGAAAGAGGATGATAAATATGGTTGGAATGAAGACAAGCTTGATAGTGGAGGTGGCATCTGAGCCAGGTCTGGGAGAATATGAAGGCTTCTGATATGTGCAACACGGAGGGAATAGCATTTCAGATTTGTGAAACAACCTGGTAAAGGGATGTATTAGCTAGGACTCTTTCAGTGCATGGTACAGAAAAGAAACCCAGTTGAGACCAGTTTAAGCAAAAAGCAGCAAGGGGAACTGATTGGTTTGCCTATTGAAGGAGGACAGAGTTGGAGTCTTGCTCTGTACTCACCTGGACTTAGGTGAGTGTTCAAATTGCAAGAGTATCCTGTTTTCCTTACTTTGGCTTCCTTTTAGATGGCTCCCAGCCTCTCGCAGCTGCTTAGATATTTTCTACCAGCTTAGCAACCCCAGTGGAGAGATCTCTCTATAGTTGTAGCACAAGTCCTTGGCTTAGGTCATGTGCTTTCTCTGAATAATCACTTTGGTCTGGTCAAGGAAAGTGGGGGTGGGTAAAGAAATGAAGGAGTGCTATTCCAGCAGGCCTAGGTTAGGGATTGGTGATCTATGGCTCATATGCCAAAACTAGCCAACTACTATTTTTATAAATAATTTTTTGTTGAAATGCAGTCACACTCATTTGTTTATTTATTGTCTATGGCCATTCTTTGCTTCAGTAGCAGCAGTAAGTAGTTAAAACAGAGACTGTATATCTCACAAAGCCCAGAATATTTACAGAAAAGGTTTGCCATCCCTGTGGAGGTGTGTACTTATGTAGAGCATCAGTACACCCTACACATGAAAGTAGGCTAAGGGTTTCAGGACTCGAGTTTACTCGAGTTTCCCTCTGAAAATAATTCTAGTTCTATCCTGATACAAAGACAGTTGGGAAGTTGAGGACCAGCTTACTGCTTCTTTGAGCCACCAGCTGTCATATTTAACAAAGGTATTAATGTATAAAGAAGGTAGATAATGGATTGTTGTTGTTTAGTTGCTCAATTGTATCCAACTGTTTGCAGCCCCACAGACTGTAGTCCACCCAGCTTCTCTGTCCATGCAGTTCTCCAGGCAAGAATACTGGAGTGGGTAGCCATTGTCCCTTCTCTAGGGGATCTTCCCCATCCAGGGACTGAACACAGGTCTCCTCCGTTGCAAGCAGATGCTGTATCTTCCTTTTAAAATTTAATATATCCTGGAAGTCTCTCCATATTAGTACTTTGAAAGTGAAAATATTTGTCATTCAGCCGTATCTGACTCTTCGTGACCCCACGGACTGTAGCTCGCCAGGTTCCTCTGTCTATGGAATTCTTCAGGCAAGCATATCGGATTGAGTAGCCATTCCCTTCTCTAGGGGATCTTCCTGACCCAGGGATCGAACCAGTGTCCCCTACTTGGCACGTGGATTCTTTACCACTGACCCACCAAGGAAGCCTATAAATAATGTATCAGAAAACAAATAAAAATCTGGCTTGTTGTGAGGGGCAGGGCAGGAAGTGGAAAAGAGGGACAGGAGTGTCTACCCTTCTGGGGAGTACATGCCTGGGAAGGACCTGACTAGAGGCTTGTTGGAGGCAAGGAACAAAGGAGAGAAAGTGCTCAGAGGCAGTTTGGGGAAGAACCAACAATGGATTTCATAGTCAGACCTGAGGTGAATCCTGACATTTACATTCTTTTCTCAAGGCCATATAATAATGCTGTCTATAAAGATGAAGTCTGTTAAACTTGAAGGAGTATTGAGAAATTTATTCAAAGAAATGTAAGCGAGAGTTTGAGATATGAATAGAGATATGGAGACTCATTGATTTATTTGCCTAAACATGTTGAATGTCACGAGAAAGATAAGATTTGCCTGAGATTGTAGAAAGAGATAGATTAGGAGGTTCAGAATAGAGTCATCTGCCCCAAGTTTCCTCCCTGGTAAACCAGAAAAATTGTTGCTTTTTGCTTCTAAACATACGATCTTAATTTACAAAATGTTAGAAGTTATACCGGAGAAGGCAATGGCAACCCACTCCAGTACTCTTGCCTGGAGAACCCCATGGATGGAGGAGCCTGGTGGGCTGTAGTCCATGGGGTCGCTAAGAGTCGGACATGACTGAGTGACTTCACTTTCACTTTTCACTGTCATGCATTGGAGAAGGAAATGGCAAGCCACTCTAGTGTTCTTGCCTGGAGAATCCCAGGGACAGAGGAGCCTGTTGGGCTTCTGTCTATGGGGTCGCACAGAGTTGGACACGACTGACACGACTTAGCAGCAGTAGCAGCAGCAGAAGTCATTAATTACTTTCATTCCTTCATGTGATTATATAGATATGAGGATACATTTTTCTTGAGTTTTCTTTGCCGTTCATTTGAATCCTGATATATTCTTAGGCTTTTCTTTTCTTTTTATTTTTATTGTCTAATTATATTTCTCCTTGTAATTAAGGAGCCATATTTATTAACCGTGTTTTGCCTTGGCAGCCTAAACAGTGTTAAGCATTATTCAAGGAAGATGAGATATATTTCTTGTATTAGAAAACAAAATTTTGAAGGGCTTTAAAGAGGATAAAATTTGTACTTCATCGTATCAGGGATCAAAATTGTAGTGAAGTGCACTGACTATAGTATCATGTGTATTTGGGTTCAGTCCTAGTTTGACATTTTGACTTTAGAAGAATTATTTTTGCTCTAAGCCTTGGTTTCTTGGTTTATAAAAATAGGGACAGTTGTAGTATCTCATAGGATTGCTGTAAGGATAAGAACCTGGAACATAGGACTTTCCCACTGTTGTTGTTCAGTTGCTCAGTCATGTTCAACTCTTGCTACCCCATTGGCTGCAGCACCAGGTTTCCCTGTCCTTCACTATCTCCTAGAGTTTGCTCAAACTCATGTCCATTGAGTCAGTGATGACATCCATCCATCTCATCCTCTGTTGCCCCCTTGTCCTCCTGCCTTCATTCTTTCCAGTTTCAGGGTTTTTTCCAATGAATCAGCTCTTCGCATCAGGTGGCCAAAGTATTCCAGCTTCAGATTCCCATTGTTAGCTCTTGGCTACTGTAATCTCACAAGATGACCAAGTGATTAAATGAGTAACTTTGTTTTAGTATGTATTTTCTCTGGGAATTGTCTTTTCCATTATAGTTTATTATAAGATACTGATATAGTTCCCTGTGCTATACAGTAAGACCTTGTTGTTTATCTATTTTACACCTAATAGTAGTTTGTATCTGAAAATCCCATAGTCCTAATTTAACCCTCCTTTCCTTTCCCCTTTGGTAATCATAAATTTTTCTTTGTCTTTGAGTCTGTTTTGTAAATGAGTTTGTTTTATTATTTTTTAGTTGCATATATAAATGATCTCATATAATATTTGTCTTTCTCTCTCTCTGACTTACTCCAAATAGTATAATAATCTTGATAATCTCTAGGTCCATTTATGTTGCTTCAGATGGCATTATTTCATTTTTTTATGGCTGAGTAATATTGGACTGCAAGGAGATCTGACCAGTCCATTCTAAAGGAGATCAGTCCTGGGTGTTCTTTGGAAGGAATGTTGCTAAAGCTGAAACTCCAGTACTTTGGCCACCTTATGGGAAGAGTTGACTCATTGGAAAAGACTCTGATGCTGGAAGGGATTGGGGGCAGGAGGAGAAGGGGACAACAGAGGATGAGATGGCTGGATGGCATCACCAACTCAATGGACGTGGGTTTGATGAACTCTGGGAGTTGGTAATGGACAGGGAGGCCTGGCATGCTGCAATTCATGGGGTCACAAAGAGTCGGACACGACTGAGTGACTGAACTGAACTGAATATTATATATGTATGCATATATATGTATATATGCACACACATACACCCACCACATCTTTCTCCATTCATCGGTTGATGGACTGTTAGTTTGCTTCCATGTCTTGGCTATTGTATTAAATAGTGCTGCTATGAACATTGAGATGCATGTTTCTTTTCTAATTTCTCTGGAAGTTTTCTTAACTGAGGTGTAACTGGCACACAACATCATAGTAGTTTCAGGAGTTCAACTTAATGACTTGATGTTTGTATATACTGTGAAATTCTCTGGAATTTTAACTCATATTTGAATTAAAATTTGGTAGTTTAATTATGTTAGAAGATATTTCATTAATCATGTTGTATTGTTCAACAGCTAAAAAGTGAATAGATAACTCTAAGGTTGTCTTAATAATTTAGTATTCAACTTTTAAAAATAAATGTGGCAGGCACTTTAATGTCACTTCTTACAACCTATGTTAAATTTCAGTGATCCATTTCTTTTTTATTTGAATGAAATTGCATTTAGCTTCCTATTTTCAGATAATAGGAAAGGAATGAAACAGTAGCATATGAATTTGATCAAAATAAACCTTGACCTTGAGAACCATTACCTGGATTATTTTGTCAGACAGATGCCAGTGCAGTCAAACTGTGGATTCTTTTGACATTCCAAATGGCTCCTTCTTTGGCTTGATATTTGCATACTTGACCAAAAAACATAGATACATGGTTACTACAAAGTAAAACTAAGACCAAATTTTATAATTAAAATTTCATTTTAAATGTACTAGGAGGTAACTTTTAAGAATACCTGTTACTGGATCCTATTTTGTAAGTGGATAAATAATATTTTTGTGACAGTTGTTCTCTATTTTTAAAATCAGCTTATTAGATATTTAAAAAACCTGTATCATATAGCTACATTTCATAATTAAATACAATTAAAGTTGAAATATTGTTGTCTTGAACTGTATCAACTGGAATTGATACTGATATTTGTAAAGTTATCATTTGGGTGATAAAAAATATATGAAATAAAAGTTAGTATTGCTATTACATGTAAAATATTTGGATTTTATTTACTAGTAACTTCTTTATTTAAAAAAATTTTCACAATAAATTTCTTGCTCTTGCTATCCATTGAGCTTTTATATGACGTCTCTCATCATGAACTATTTTTTCTATTGACATTTTTTTACTAAGCTTGAAATGCATTTTATTGTATTTTTATGAATCTTTAAAGGTATAGGAACCCATTGACCTGTGTAAGTGCAGACACTTCTGTGAACTAGCTGTATTCCTCTGAGGCTATATAAACATTGCTAGTCTGTTATTTAGTACAGAAATATGAAGGTTGAACAGCTATTTATCCCAAAATTATATCAATGGAATGTATCCTCAGAGGTTGAAATGATGATGTCCATTTTAAGTTTTATAACAATATTTCAAACAAGCTATTGTATATATACACAAGTTTAGTTAGATAGGAAACATCAGTTAGATATAGTTTAGGTAGGTCATGTCCTTTGAGATTAATTTTTCTATCACTGTGGCTGTCAGTGCCCACAACAGGAATTCAGATAGTGCATTGGGCAACTCATGTTAGCAATTCATTCCCTATCCTTCTGCAATATGCTAGAAAAGGAATTAGAAAAGGTTTCAGTGAACATTGATCAAATTAGTGTGTACTGGTCGGTGATTTGACTTATCTTTTTCTAGAAGCTGTGTAAATTCAGTCCTTGCTTTTATACTTACAAACTGAAAAGCGTTTTTGCTTTATCAAATTTATTTGTTAATGAAATCTAATTGATCTGTCATTGATTGGGTTTTCAGACTAAATCCAAAGGCCATCTATCTATGCCATTGCTAACATATATTAAATGAATCAACACATATTTATATTATAAAATTGTATATTCTTAGGATTTAAAAATAGCAATACTCAATTTTTTATTTTTACTGTTTTAATATTCTTAGTTTTCTTATCTTTTTTTTTTTTAAATTACTCAGGCTGGAGTAATACAAAGCAGCTGTATATATTAGGTGATGAAAGGCCAAGGAAAGATAGTAATAAAAAAGCAAAAAAGCTCCCTCAGCATAAGCTTTGCCAGACGTTACTGTGTATAACTGTCACATTTTGAAAGTATGACTTAACTGAGTAATTACATAAATTGACAGTGTACATTATCTTTTCCCTGTCATGATTTGACTTTGAATGTGTCTTGAGATGTTACTGTTTCTTTAGCATTCTTTAAATATCACAAAGTGGGAAGTACTTTTTTTGGGTGTGTATGAAAAATAAATAACTTTTTACAGAACACGTAGGTCAGTTATTTAGTCATGAGACAATCATATGTCACCATTATCCATAATTCTATTTTTGGAAAATGTACAGAATTTTAACAAATGTCATCACTGAATGTAACACAAAATAAAAATATAGAAAAAATAGCCTTATTTTTCACAACAAAGCTATAACTAAAACACTTTACTGTTTGTTGTCTGTGGATTAGGTTATTGGTGTACTTTTCTAGGGTCTATGATGAAAATCTGAGATTATGTTTTACTTTTTACTATAAATTAGTTTATCATTCCCAACTAAGGTTGAGACTCTCTAAACTTTTGAACAGTTCACTGGTTTGGTATTTAGAATCCATTGTTGGGGTATGATAGGAAGGATGTGGTGAGTTAGTGGTAATTGATTTATCCCCGTCATACTGAACCTCCCGCTCTTCTTCCACTTTGTCCTCCCTTGGGCAATAATCACAGGGTCGAGCTGCCAATCTGTAGACTTAATTTTTTCCAGCAGTACCATCTGGCTCCTTGGCACCAGAAGTTATATTGGTTCTTTGTGGTTGCTGCTGAATTTGTCATATTGCTAGACAGCTGATAGGGTGTTTCATGCTATTTGATCCTAATTTTCTTTTAACTAATTATTGATTTTTATTTAGAGAATCTTCTTTAGCCATTTCTTAGAGCATGGAAAAATTTTATTGAGAAGAGAATGCACCTAAGCAAATATTATGTGTAAGCCTTGAGCCTCTCCTGTCTGTATTGTATTCTATCTAGTTCTTCGTTGGCCCTCCCTTTCAAAAGAGATTAATTTAAACTTAATTGTGGAGGTTTTCTGTTTCATTCAAAGCCTTGTATCTCTGGTTAAAAATTACTTTAATGTGTATTGAAAATCCTGTTATAATTGCCATCATTTCCTAATAATGAATATTTAGAAATCCCTATCAGTGGCATAAATAACCTTCTAACATCCAGCGATGCTTTATCCTCTTTTTAAAAAATGGCCGTTTATGTACATTTTGTATATTTTGTGTATATTTTGGTAGATGAGATAGTTTTACTCCATCCAGCAATGCTTTATCCTCTTTTTAAAAAATGGCCATTTATGTAGATTTTGTATAGTTTGGTAGATGAGGTAGTTTTATTCTCATCTCTAATAACATCCATAAATGATTTTTTAAAATAATATTGAAAGCATATTTGAGTTTCAATAATTTAAAAAAATTGCCTAAGCACACATTTCCATACACTGAAACAGTTTTTTCATATTACATAGTAAACTAAACATTTTTGATGAAGGCAAAGAATTATCTGACCTATTTGTTTCTGATGTAAAGATCATAAACAAAAATTATTGCTGAAACTCTTAAAGAATCTGCATATAAAGTAGTTCATTTTGACAAGTATTTACTGTATTATATTAGATTGCATTCATTTTTAATGGCATAAGATATGTTTTAGAGAGTTTTTGGAGGTGTCCATTCATATAAAAATCTTTCTACTGAGTTTAAACTTGTAATTAGATATTATGTAATCTATGTTGGTTACAATAATTACAGAATACTCATATGTTAGAAGTATTTACTTCACATTCTTACTGTTGATGGTATGTTGGTGTTTATAAAGTTCTTAAATAGTGATTCAGCTGGGATTATTATAATACCAACATAGGTGGAAGTCTACTAACTGAAAGCTGGACTTTGCAGAACATTTTCATTTTATGTTAGAGAAAATATACAGCTAAATTGCCGTAATTTGGTCATGTAATATTAAATCCAGTTGTTTATAATTGTTTTAGTTTAAAGTATATAGAGAAAAAGAGCAATAAATGTCACTCTGTAAAAAGAGCTTAATCAGATGTCAGTGAAATGATTCATGTGCTAACTGGGATAGTTAACATGCATCTTATTCTACCGTCTAGAAGGAGGAGGTGGGCTATAGAAAAATGAATTCTTCACTAAATTATTTACAACAATTATATCAAATTTTAATAACTTCAGCTAAGAAGACATATATATGATTCATGTTCTCACAATCACCTACATTAGAGATTAATTGTCTTTCTTCAAACAAAAATGTACTCTTATAAATGTTTTTAATTGTTAAATCATGATCAATTTTATCTTTATATATTTGATCAGTTTTTAGCTATAATGTAATGTGAAGCTAAAATATTACAGCTATTCTGTTGTCACAAATGCCAGCTCATTAGAATTTGCCCCTAATATCAAAAAATGCCCTGAATTGTTTGTTGGCTTTATCTTAACTCAAATATGTAAAGGGGACAGTAAAGCATTTTTCTTTGGAATCACAGGGAGTTCAGTGACCTTTCTGTGGCAAATTATGTAGAAAGAAAATATTTATATTCATTTAAAATAACCTCCGTGAAGAAATAGTCTCATTACCCTGTTTGATCAATTTCTTGTAGCCTGAGCTGTAGCATGCTGCTATTGCCATTGGTTGATGGAATACACTGAGTAGTGGCTAATGGTGATGGTGCTCATCAGGAAGGGTTCAGCCAGCGGTCAGCAACAAATAATTCAAGACTGTTTCTAAGTTTGTGGCTGGTGGAATTTGCTTCTTGCCCCAAGCCAGCGGCATTGCTGAGCTGGGCTATTTGATTAGAAGAGAGGCATATTTGCTTCTTAGCAACTGCACATTTGTGCAACCCATAGTCCTCTACTGCCTCCAAAGGTTTTCCTTTTGTGATGGTAGAATAATACTTTATTGTTGATTGACAGACAAAAGAGATTCTAATACAAGGCAAGCTCATAGCCATTTTTGTTGTTGATGGCTTTAAAAATTTTCACCTGCATATAACATTTTTTGAATAAGTATAGAATAGATTGTATGCACAGTATAAATAAGCATGGAAAACCCCAATGTGTTAGAATTTTAATATGCATATTAGCATGGAGGTTTGCACAGCATGAGTACAATTGCATACTGTTACTTTTTTTTTGCCCAGCAGGTTCAATGATAGGAAATCAGTTCTGACCCTAATATATATATTGACATATATCTGTACTCTGGGTGTTTATATCTTCCAAATACAATTAATGCTACAGGAAAATTGAACAAATAATCTTGAAAGATAAATTGTTAGTAGAAGTTTAAAGGCTTTGTAAATTTTAAAAACTAGTGTTTATATAAAGTTAGAAGTCAAATTTAAAATTCTAATAAAATATAAATATAGAAATTGGAATGTATTTCTCATAGCAATGAATCTGCAGAACAAAATGTGTTTTAAAGAGTGAACAAAGGTATTTATGAACCAGCAGTTAAGAAACAAGTGAGACAAGATAAATTTGGGAAGGACAGTCTGAGTTTTATGATCGTGGGAAACTCGGACCAGAAAACCTTTTTTTTTAAAAACATGATTTTTCTCATTCAAACTATATGGTTAGGACTTAAGTTTCAAGATTTTAAAGAGGATGATATAAAAGGTGACATGACCATAGATGATATTAATTTTACTCTTGTATTATTTTTTGATAATTAAAAAAATACCTATATACCTTAAAGAAATAATGCAAAAAACATTTGAGCCTATATATTTTGACATACACAATTTAAATCCATTATTTTATATAAATTATTGACATAATTCTTGGTAAAATGATGGTACATATGTAANTATTAATTTTACTCTTGTATTATTTTTTGATAATTAAAAAAATACCTATATACCTTAAAGAAATAATGCAAAAAACATTTGAGCCTATATATTTTGACATACACAATTTAAATCCATTATTTTATATAAATTATTGACATAATTCTTGGTAAAATGATGGTACATATGTAAGATTAATATAAGGTTAACATTTTAAGGTTAATATAAGATTATATTCTGTGATATGGTTAGAACATATTATTTTTTTCCAATTTAAGTTTCTGTTTTTGTCTCCTAAGGTTCTTGACAGATATGAAAACCTCTGTAGTTTAAAATGAACAACAAAAAAGTGCATTGGTGTGAAAATTTCCAGTTAATAAATCTTGATTTGGGGATTTAGGGAAAGTTAAAGCAAGTGCAGACATTAACATATACATTAAGTATATATGGGTAAATACTCTTTTATTTCCCAATAAAAGGACCTGAGGGCATATCAGGATGCATAATATGACCATCACTGTATTTACTTACTAATAAATAGCCACTTTAGTGGCAAACTAGAGCACCAAAAAGGGAAAAGGAGTGAGGCTGAAGAATTTGATATTGCAAAGCAGTAATATGCCCCATCGTATGAAGCAGCCGTCCCTTTGCTATTTCAGTTAATATCTTTGAAACGATTTCTTTAAAAACAAATTGGAGCTCTAGAAGGAAATGGAAAATACTTTGAAGAATGGGTTTAAATTGGTTAAAAAATTAACATGCCTGCAAGTAAAATTGCCAAAGTTAGGACGTGAGTTTGGTATTATATAAATCAAGATTCTGGCTTTTATGAACATTTTATTTATAAGGTAAATTATGGGACTTCGATGTAATAAGGAAAATGTTCTTTAAATTACTAAACTCTCTTGCAAATACTAGTTTCAAAAATGGGATTTTAAAACTCTAATATACTACCCTAAAATTACTTGTGTGTATTAACTTGTATCATTGGAGAAGGAAATGGCAATCCACTCCAGTATTCTTGCCTGAAGAATCCCATGGACGGAGGAGCCCAGTGGGCTACAGTCCACGGGGTCGCGAAGAGTCGGACACGACTGAGCGACTTCACTTTCACTTAGGTGGCATTTATTGCCAAGTGTCCTTTCCCCTATTAACAATTACTTATTTGAGGGTACATAGTAAAAGTTAGTTTTCTTAGTGGGACATTATAACAATTGTCACCTGCAGATAGGGGCATCAGTTGTACCATTAACTAAGCTCGTCCCTCCATCTCCCATTGCAAATATAAGAAGTACAAAGTGATAGTTTTTTGGACTTCAGGTTTTACACATAGGTTCACTTGTTGGAAAAGAAGATAAACAGGGACAAATAAAGGTTTCTGGCTCTTCTTCTAGCTTAGGAGGATATAGGAGTAATGAAGGAGCAAGTTGGTAGAATTGAGGAAAATGGTGGAATTTTATCATCTGCTAAGCAGAAATTTTCCTTAGATCTTTAAGGTAAAATCTCTTAAGAAATATATCAATAAATTTCAGTGGCATACATGGTGAATTATTATTTTATTATTGAAGAAACTATGGCCCAGAGAGATTAGGTGATTTGTCCAACACCACACAGCAAGTAGGGGCTTCCCTGGTGGCTCAGACAGTAAAGAATCTACCTGCAATGCAGGAGACATGGGTTTAGTCCCTGGTTTGGGAAGATCCCCTGGAGAAGGGAATGGTTGCCCACTCCAGTATTCTTGTCTAGAGAATCCCATTGGTTACAGTCCATGGGGTCACAAAGAGTTGGACATGACTAAGTGACTAAGCACCACAGAGCAAGTAATGGTAAAGCTAGGGAGGAAATTGAGGTCTTTTTTCCTCCAAAGCATATGATTTTTCTCTCATGGGGCACTAATACCTACAGGCTAGTAGTATTTAGGAACATGTACTTTGGATGCTGACAGACAAGGAATGAAATCTCTGATACTAGCTTTGTGACTGGACCAAACCAGTTGGCTTCTTTAAAGTTCATTCCTTGGAAGAAAAGTTAGAACCAACCTAGACAGCGTATTAAAAAGCAGAGTCATTACTTTGCCAACACAGGCCCATCTAGTCAAAGCCATGGTTTTCCCAGTAGTCATGTATGGATGTGAGAGTTGGACTATAAAGAAAGCTGAGTGCCAAAGAATTGATGCTTTTGAACTGTGGTGTTGGAGAAGACTCTTGAGAGTCCCTTGGACTACAGGGAGATCCAACCAGTCCATCCTAAAGAAATCAGTCCTGAATATTCATTGGAAGAACTGATGCTGAAGCTGAAACTCCAATACTTTGGCCACCTGATGCGAAGAACTGACTCATTTGAAAAGACATGGATGCTGGGAAAGATTGAAGGTGGGAGGAGAAGGGGACGATAGAGGATGAAATGGTTGGATGGCATCACCGATTCAATGGACCTGAGTTTGAGTAAACTCTGGGAGTTGGTGATGGACGGGGAGGCCTGGTGTGCTGCAGACCCTAGGGTTGCAGAGTTGGACGTGACTGAGCGACTGATCTGAACTGAACTGAAGGGTAGGAATATCATGGGGTTATTTGAGGCCAGTGGAGTTATTTGGAGCCCAAAAGAGATTATGTGAATTTTGCCTCCAATCAAAATAAATTTAAATTTTAAAAATATATGAATCTGAAAATACTTTGAAGAATTATTGTTTTCCTAATCTAACGGTACACCTGATGTCCAGATGGTTTGAAGAAGTCAAATTCATATTTATTGATTTTTTAATCACGGGAATTACATAGTCTTTAGTTTCGTGAGGGACTTAGAAAGTCATGTAGCATGCTATTTCCTCATCCTGCTGGTGGACACTTAAAACTTAAGAGTGGTTAGTTAGCTTCTCAAAGTCAGATGTCTCATCTGGCACTTTTATTGGACTTCTATGTACCAAGCACTATGCTGGGTATTTCCCATGTTTTATTTTGAATCCTCACAACATCCTTGTGTAGGAAGTAATATACCCATTTTGCTGCTAAAGAGACGAATTTAGGATGATCACATTGCTAGGAAGTGGGAATACCGGAATTCACACCAGAATCTCTCTGACTGCAGACTCTGTGTTCCTAGAAAGATGTCATCTGCCTCCCTAAAATCAGGTCCCATACTTTAGCCTCCTCACTCCAATTAATGAAATGTGATCTGCTCACATATCTATATTTTTTGTGAAGAGTCTGTTAGTATTGAGGCTTCCCTGGTGGCTCCATCAGTAAAGAATCTGACTGCTACGCAGGAGACCCAGGTTCGATCCCTGAAACGGGAGGTTCCCCTGGAGAAAGATATAGCAACCCACTCCAGTATTCTTGTCTGGGAAATTCCATGGACAGTGGAGCCTGGAGGGCTACAGACTATGGGGTCACAAAGAGTCAGACACGACTGAGTGACCAGACCAAATACCAGGTCTCTAGCTTTCTCTCTCCAATTAATGAGATGTGATCTCCTCACACATCTGTATTTTCTGTAAAGAGTCTGTTAGTATTACCAACTGTAAAATTTGAATCATTTAAGAGCCTTTTATTTATCTGCTTTAGAAAAAAAATTTATTTTTCAGTTATGTGAGAGAATTTTAAAGTGATAGGAATCACTTTTTTTTTTCCTATGTAATTCTTCTGGAAGGATAGGTATGAAAACATATTACTTAACATAGATATTAGTAAAATATATTTTATTTTAAGGGTATAATCACCTATTATTTTTTTAAGAAGAGAATGGTGGTAATGTATACAGTAGACTATTCTAAAACTAGTAGGATAAAGTAGATAATTTTTATTTTCTCCATGGAAGATTTCTCTTCTTAACATAATTTTTCTTAGATTAATAGTAAAATCAATTTGTATAAGAAAAGTACAAAATGCTTGGGGAATAGGTGATGGCAACTTCAAAGTGCATTGGGAGAAACTGGCCAGTATAAAATATTTTAAAAATGGATAAGACAATAAACACCTAATTTTGAGTTGATTTATTTTTCTAAAATGGCATGATAATTCCTCCTTCAAAAATAGGAAAGTGGTATCTTGTGAAAATGCCTATACAATGTGTAGTCTTTAGGGGTCTATACAATGGGGCTACCTTACAGTGAGATTACTTTATAAGATGTTATTTTGTTACTTCAGTAACTAAATCTCTTTTTCTGGTGTTTAACATCATCTGCCTTTTAATGGTTGAATTTTATTTTACAGTTAGTGTTTTAATAAGCATACAATATTATATAATTGGCATATAGAGTTGTACTTTTATAGTAGACATTTTATTTTATTATTGTATAGTAGAGTTTTTAAGTAACAAAATTTTGAGATAAATTAAGAAAATATAAGAAAACCTAGAATATGTGAATATTTCAAGGAAAATGCTTCCATAAGGATATCATACGCATTAACATTTATCCTGTAAGGAGAACACAAAGTAAGACAAGTTCCCTGCTTGTGGTCATATACATTAGAAACTATAGGACAAAGGCTAATAGTGAAGTAATATAAACTATAAAATATATGGTTAGCTTTTTTTAAACCAGAAGTCAACTAACCAGTTTCTCTTTTCAATATCACGTTTAGGTAAAAAGACAAATTTCATTTAAGTACATTGTTTAAAAAGCTCTCTTTGGGTCTGGCCTGGAATTTGTGTATAGTCAGCTCAATAGCTAACTGTATAATAGAATATTTGTATTTATGGCCTTCCTAAATGGCTCAGAGGTAAAGAATTCGCCTGCCAATGCAGGAGACACAGGAGTTGTGGGTTTGATCCTTGGGTCAGGAAGATACCCTGAAGGAGGAAATGGCAACCCTCTCCAATATTCTTGCTGGGAAAATCCCATGGATAGAAGAGCCTATTAGGCTGTAGTCCATGGGGTCACAAAAGAGTCGGACGTGACTGAGCGCACGTACATTTGTATTCATAATCAAAACTCACAGATACTATAAGATCTAGAAACATAAAAATGAAGTGTGCTAGTAGACTTATGTGGAGATATAACAACATGAACCAAAGCTTGGAGTTACTCATACGTACGATGGGGCTGTAATAAGGGGGTTCAGGCAAGCTTGAGATATAAGGTGCTACCAGTGTGAATTAGCCAGTCATCAGTGGAATTGGCTAGCACTGAGGGGTACTCTTTCTAAAATCAGTAACACCTTAGATGTCAAAACAGGAAACTACGAGATTAACACATTGAGAGATAATGAAATGGTTGCTGTTTTAAGCTACTAAGTTTTGAAGTAGCTTGCTGTGCACAGTAGGTATCTAAAACATTAATTTATCTATTGATTCACCTATCCACTGATCCATCTACTTATCTGTTTACCTACCAGTAAGCTCCCCTGGTGACTCAGAGGTTAAAAGCATCTGCCTGGAATGTGGGAGACCCGGATTTGATCCCTGGGTCAGGAAGACCCCCTGGAGAGGAAATGGCAACCCACTCCAGTACTCTTGCCTGGAGAATCCCATGGAGGGAGGAGCCTGGTAGGCTACAGTCCATGGGGTTGCAAAGAGTCGGACACAACTGAGCGACTTCACACCATTACACCAAGCATTAATTCACTCTGGTAATCCCAATTCCAATCCAATACCACAGGCCACATTCTGGTCTTCTTCCTTTACGTATTTGTAACTCCCTTCTCTAGGAGTAAGAAACTAAGCTTCCATCAATCTTAGTGTATTTACTCATTTGCTCAAGCTTATTCAAAGAAAGATTCGGAATTGTTAACCTATGCCAATAAATGCTTATCCACTTATTGATAGACTCGAGTTGTTTCTACATTTTTGAATTTTTATGAATAAGGCAAAGTGTGTAATTTTAATCACAACCCTATAGAGATGTGTAGTTACTTATTGCTATATAGCAGATTACCTCTTTGGAGAAGGAAATGGCAATCCACTCCAGTATTCTTGTTTGGAAAATCCCGTGGACAGAGGAACCTGGACAGTTACAGTCCGTGGGATAGCAAGAGTCAGACACAGCTAAGCCATCACCACCAGAAAATTACCTGAAACATATATGTTGTTGTTGCTGTTCGGCTGCTCAGTCATGTATCTTTGTGACTCTGTGGACTGCAGCATGCCAGGCTTCCCTGTCCTTCACCATCCCCTGGAGCCTGCTCTAACTCATGTCCATCGAGTTGGTGATGCCATCCAACCATCTCATTCTCTGTCGTCCCCATATCCTCCTGCCTTCAGTGTTTCCCAGCATCAGGGTCTTTTCTAATGAGTCAGCTCTTCATATCAGGTGGCCAAAGTATTGGAGTTTCAACTTCGACATCAGTACTTCCAATAAATATTCAGGACTGATTTCCTTTAGGATGGACTGTTTTGATCTTCTTGCAGTCCAAGGAACTCTCAAAGAGTCTTCTCCAACATCAAAAGCATCAGTTCTTCAGCACTCAGCTTTCTTTATGGTCCAACTCTCACATCCATACATGACTACTGGAAAAGCCATAGCTTTGGCTACACAGACCTTTGTTGGCAAAGTAATGTCTCTGCTTTTTAATATGCTGTATAGGTTTGTCATAGCTTTTCTTCCAAGGAGCAAATGTCTTTTACTTTCATGACTGCAGTCACCATCTGCAGTGATTTTGGAGCCAAAGAAAATAAAGTCTGTGACTCTTTCCATTCTTTCCCCATCTATTTGCCATGAAGTGATGAGACCAGATGCTATGATATTCATTTTTTAAATGTTGTTTTAAGCCAATTTTTTCACTCTCCTCTTTTACCTTCATCAAGAGGCTCTTTAGTTCCCCTTTGCTTTCTCCCATAAGGGTGGTATCATCTGCATATCTGAGGTTATTGATATTTCTCCCGGGAATCTTGATTCTAGCTTATGCTTCATCCATCCTGGCATTTCTCATGATATACTCTGCATATAAGTTAAGTCAGCAGGGTGACCATATACAGCCTTGATCAAGCACTCCTTTCCCAATTTGGAACCAGTCTATTGTTCCATGTTCCGTTCTGTTGCTTCTTAACCTGTTGCATACAGGTTTCTCGGGAGGCAGGTAAGGTGGTCTGGTATTCCCATCTCTTTAAGAATTTTCCACAGATTGCTGTGATCCACATAGTCAAAGGCTTTAGCGTAGTCAGTGAAGCAGAAGTAGATGTTTTTCTCAAATTCTCTTGCTTTTTCTGTGATCCAGCAGATGTTGGCAATTTGATCTCTGGTTCCTCTGTTTTTCTAAATCCAGCTTGAACATCTGGAAGTTCTCAGTTCATGTGCTGTTGAAGCCTAGCTTGGAGAATTTTGAGCATTATTTTGCTAGCATGTGAAATGAGTGCAATTGTGTGGTAGTTTGAACATNATGTTGGCAATTTGATCTCTGGTTCCTCTGTTTTTCTAAATCCAGCTTGAACATCTGGAAGTTCTCAGTTCATGTGCTGTTGAAGCCTAGCTTGGAGAATTTTGAGCATTATTTTGCTAGCATGTGAAATGAGTGCAATTGTGTGGTAGTTTGAACATTCTTTGGCATTGCGTTTCTTTGGGATTGGAATTAAAACTGATCTTTTGTTTATTATTAAATAACAAACACTTTATTATTCTCACATTCTCTGTGGGTCAGGAATGTGGGAACAGTTTAACATTGTGTTTTTTGGCCTGGGGGTCTCATACAATATTATAGTCAAAAGGTTAACTAGGGCACAGTCATCTGAAAGTTTGACTGATGGTAGAGAATCCATTTTCAAGGGAACTCACTCATGTGGTTACAAGTTGGTGCTGACTGTTGTCAGAAGGCTTAGTTCTTCCTCATGTAGATCTTTCCATTGGCTGTTTTGAGTATCCTCATGACATGGTAGACTTCTTCCTCCAGAGCCGGTGATTAAAGAAAGAGTCAAGTGGAGCTATAATCATATAGTATCACTTCAGCTACATTCTACTCATTAGAAATGAAACACTGAAGTTGACTTGCAATCAGGGGGAAAGGGATTAGAGTCTACATTTTGAAGGGAGGAGTGTCAAAGGATTTGTGAACATATTTTAAAATCACCACAACTGGTAAGCATAAGAAGAAGAAAACCATCAGTAATAGAAATAATCCCTGCTAAAATTCTGGTATATATCAGTCTAGAGACATTTTCTGTACACATCTGACTTCATATTTGATGTACTGTTTTATAACCTGACTTTTCCATATTGTATACTTAAAACATCTTTCCATGATATTGTAGGTTTTTAGTTGTTAGTTTTTAAAGTATTTGCCAAAATAGTATTTAATTGTTGTTTCAATTTGCATTTCTTCTTTTTCCAGTTTTTTCAGATATCATTGACATATATAACTTTATTATATTTCTTTTATGACTATTTATGATATTTTCATTTATTTCTAATTATTTGTATGTTTTATAAGTTGACTTGTTATGTATTTGCTCATTTTTAACATTGGCATGGTCTTTTATTTATTAAACATTCATTATATTTGAAGGATTCTAAAATATTATCATGTATGTTATAAAAATTTCTTCCTTGTTAATCATTTGTAGTGTTGAGTTAAGAAAAATAAATGATTGAATTTCAGAGTCAGAAAGGAACAAAGGAAATCTAGTTTAACACTTCTTACTTATACATGAAAATGTCTCATTTTCTCTTCATCTCTCTAGACCTTTTTCTAACCTCCTTCCACTGAATCTTAACCTATTATCTCACTGACCCACATATTTTATGTTCTGCTCATGGTAAATGAATAAAGAATAGGATTGTTTAGTTACTGTTTGTATTTAACAAAGGAGTATTCCTTAATAACCCTGGACAATGAAAGACCTTTGTTGGCAAAGTAATGTCTCTGCTTTTTAATAGATGAAGTAAGAGCCTTTGGGTAGTGGGGGAGATTGTGGTTTCATGAGTTAAGTAGCTTCCTAGGTTTCTCCAGCGGTACTCTATAGCTGACTGTTCCCTCTATCTTTTTATGGGATCATATCTTGATTACCTGGTTGTTACTTAGTAAATCTAAACAGAAGATGGGGGCATAAATGACACAACATTGTTAATACTTCATCTCTTTCCAAAATGGATTTGAGTTGATTATAATTTTGTTATTTCACTTAGAGAACTGAAAATTATATCTTGCTAATAAATGTTGATTGAATCATGCTACTTCTAAAGTTATTGAAATAAGGTACTTATGAAGAAAAATTCAGAAGTCTCCTTATGAATTTATCCATTTTGTGATCTAAGATAAGGTTAAAATATTTAATACTTAGATAATTTAATCTTATTAAAAAGCTTAGAGCTTTATGGTGGGAAAAAGTGGTATGACTTGCTATTAGAATATTCATCAAAAGGAATAAATTATTTACTGGAAAGGACCAGCATCTGAATCTTTTACATTCTTCCTTTGTGGCTGTATATAATTACTGAAGTGTATCTATCACAAGGGATAAGGAACTTGGCCCAAGTTTCAAAGATGGGGGAATTTGATTGCAATTCCTATAGCACTGAATTTCTGTGGTTCTCATAATCCTTTAGGACTTTTTCTGTTTATATAGTGAAATATCTTTAATTTGGACAGAAATATTTATCTATTTATGATCAACTTGTTTTGTCTGCTCTTTTACTTATTTCTCCCTATACCTAGGATTGTATGAAGCAAATTATTATAGATAATATGTATTGGTTCTGTAGATTCTATAAATGAAAATACAGGTTTTACTAATGCCTGTATCAAAAAACAGAGAAGAATATGAAATATACCATTGCCCCCCCCCAAAGAAAAAAAATGGTCAACTTAAAAAAACTGGGCTTTTCAAGGGATAGCAGCTCAACTGATTATACCAGATGACTTTGGAAAGTTTTCTTCTTTGCTTTTAACTTAATATGATCATTTCTGGATAGAAGGATTGGATGAAATAGCATCAGTTAATACATCAAATTCTTCCTAGACACTTAACCAGTCTCTTAACTCTGTTCTAGGTTTCTGTTTTCCTAGATCAGGCACATTTCCTGACAGCCAGGCAAATTAATAGTTTTTAAACCCTAGACTTTTCTGACTTCAAAATTCTGTCAATATTAGTTAGTTCAGTTGCTAAGTCGTGTCCGACTCTGCAACCCCATGGACTGCAGCACACCAGGCCTTCCTGTCCATCACCAACTCCCGGAGATTACTCAAACTCAGGTCCACTGAGTCGGTGATGCCATCCAACCATTTCATCCTCTGTCGTCCCCTTCTCCTCCCACCTTCAATCTTTCCGAGCATCTGGGTCTTTTCAAATGAGTCAGTTCTTCGCATCAGGTGGCCAAAGTATTGGAGTTTCAGCTTCAGCATCAGTTCTTCCAATGAATATTCAGGACTGATTTCCTTTAGGATGGACTGATTGGATCTCCTTGCTGTCCAAGGGACTCTCAAGAGTCTTCTCCAACATCACAGTTCAAAAGCATCAATTCTTTGGTGCTCAGCTTTCTTTATAGTCCAATTCTCACATCTATACATGACTATTGGAGAAATCATAGCCTTGACTAGACAGACCTTTGTTGGCAAAGTAATGTCTCTGCTTTTTAATATGCTGTCTAGGTTGGTCATAACTTGTCTTTCAAGGAGTGTCTTTTAATTTCATGGCTGCAGTCACCATCTGCAGTGATTTTGGAGCCCCCTAAAATAAAGTCTGTCACTGTTTTCATTGTTTTCCATTCTATTTGCCATGAAGTGATGGGACTGGATGCCATAATCTTAGTTTTCTGAATGTTGAGTTTTAAGCCAACTTTTTCACTCTCCTCTTTCACTTTCATCAAGAGGCTCTTTAGTTCTTCTTCGCTTTCTGCTATAAGGGTGGTGTCATCTGCACATCTGAGCTTACTGATATTTCTCCCAGCAATCTTGATTCCAACTTGTGCTTCATCCAGCCCAGCATTTCTCATGATGTACTCTGCATATAAAATAAGCAGGATGACAATATATAGCCTTGATGTACTCCTTTTGTTATTTGGAACCAGTCTGTTGTTCCATGTCCAGTTCTAACTGTTGCTTCCTGACCTGCCTATAGGTTTCTTAAGAGGTAGGTCAGGTGGTCTGGTATTCCCATCTCTTTTAGAATTTTCCATAGTTTGTGGTGATCCACACAGTCAAAGGCTTTGGCATAGTCAATAAAGCAGAAATAGATGTTTTTCTGGAACTCTCTTGCTTTTTCGATGATCCATCGGATGTTGGCAATTTGATTTCTGGTTCCCCGCCTTTTCTAAAAGCTTCCAGCTTAAACATCTGGAAGTTCATGGTTCATGTATTGTTGAAACCTGGCTTGGAGAATTTTGAGCATTACTTTACTAGCGTGTGAGATGAGTGCAATTGTGCGGTAGTTTGAGCATTCTTTGGCATTGCCTTTCATTGGGATTGGAATGAAAACTGAGCTTTTCCAGTCCTGTGGCCACTGCTGAGTTTTCCAAATTTGCTGGCATATTGAGTGCAGCACTTTCACAGCATCATCTTTTAGGACATGAAATAGCTCTACTGGAATTCCATCACCTCAAGTAGCTTTGTTTGTAGTAAAGCTTCCTAAGGCCCACATGACTTCACATTCTAGAACGTCTGGCTCTAGGTGAAAGATCACAACATCGTGATTACCTGGGTCATGTATATTTCTTCCTCAGACAGTAAAGCGTCTGCCTACGGTGTGGGAGACCCGGGATCAATCCCTGGGTTGGGAAGATCTCCTGCAGAAAGAAATGGCAACCCACTCCAGTATTCTTGCCTGGAAAACCCAAGGACAGAGGAACTTGGTGGGCTGCAGTCCATGGGGTAGCAAAGAGTCAGACATAGTGACTTCACTTTGTTTTACTTTCTGTGTATTCTTGCCACCTCTTCCTAATATCTTCTGCTTCTGTTAGGTCCATACCATTTCTGTCCTTTATTGAGCCCATCTTTGCATGAAATGTTCCCTTGATATCTCTAATTTTCTTGAAGAGATCTCTAGTCTTTCCCATTCTGTTGTTTTCCTCTATTTCTTTGCACTGATCACTGAGGAAGTCTTTCTTAACTCTCCTTGCTATTCTTTGGAACTCTGCATTCAGATTTCCTTTTCGCCTTTGCTTTTCGCTTCTCTTCTTTTCACAGCTATTTGTAAGGCCTCCTCAGACAGCCATTTTGCTTTTTTGCATTTCTTTTCCATGGGGATGGTCTTGATCCCTGTCTCCTGTACAACGTCACGAACCTCATTCCATAGTTCATCAGGCACTCTATCTATCAGATCTAGTTCTCTAGTCTTTCCCATTCTGTTGTTTTCCTCTATTTCTTTGCACTGATCACTGAGGAAGTCTTTCTTAACTCTCCTTGCTATTCTTTGGAACTCTGCATTCAGATTTCCTTTTCGCCTTTGCTTTTCGCTTCTCTTCTTTTCACAGCTATTTGTAAGGCCTCCTCAGTCAGCCATTTTGCTTTTTTGCGTTTCTTTTGCTTGGAGATGGTTTTGATCCCTGCCTTCTGTACAATGTCACGAACCTCTCTCCATAGTTCATCAGGCACTCTGTCTATCAGATCTAGTCCCTTAAGTCTATTTCTCACTTCTACTGTATAATTGTAAGGGATTTGATTTAGGTTATATCTGAATGATCTAGAAGTTTTCCAATAATATTATTTATTTTTAAAATAATAATATTTTATGGTTTTCCAATATTATTATTATTTCTTTCAATATTCACAAGTGTAAAATTGGACTCATTTACTAGTAGCTCTATATTTTATTCACCTGCTTTGAAAAATGAACCATTTTAATTCTGATATATGAGAGAATTATCAACTGTATGAGTTGGAAGTGTCCTCAGAGATTATTTTACAGATGAGGAAACTGAAGGAGTGTTAATGACTCATCCAAGGTCACACAGCTGTTAGTGGCAGACATGCTTCTGTAACTTAGATTATATGTCCCTCATTTAGGGTTAAGACGTTCTGTCTCTTGCCCTTATTGGTTCAACTTACTTGCCAAGACATGCAGGATACTAATCACTGTTTATACTGTTGAGTGAAAAATAATTTTAAAACCCAGAATTAGGAAAAAGAAATCTTTCCTAGGGAACTTGATGGATTTCATCCACTGTGTGATTTCAGTCACCTGTCTTCTCCCCAGGGTATGGTGGCAAAGTTCTTTCTCTTGTCTGGATCTTAAACTGTGGGGAATTTTTATGTCAGGGAATTGATGCTTTTGAACTGTGGTGTTGGAGAAGCCTCTTGAAAGTCCCTTGGATTGCAAGGAGATCCAACCAGTCCATTCTAAAGGAGATCAGCCCTGGGTGTTCTTTGGAAGGAATGATGCCAAAGCTGAAACTCCAATACTTTGGCCACCTCATGTGAAGAGTTGACTCATTGGAAAAGACTCTGATGCTGGTTGGGATTGGGGACAGGAAGAGAAGGGGATGACAGAGGATGAGATGGCTGGATGGCATTACCAACTTGATGGACATGAGTTTGAGTGAACTCTGGGAGTTGGTGATGGACAGGGAAGCCTGGCATGCTGCGATTCATGCAGTCGCAAAGAGTTGGACACGACTGAGTGGCTGAACTGAACTGAACTAAGTTCAGTTAAGACTTTCAATTTCTGAGTCTAGGGCACAGGGTTAAGGAAAGAGCCCTCTGGAGGGTTCCTGAAACCATTTCTCATCTTGGAGAACAGTCTAATTTCTGGTCAACCTAGTTTAATTCAAGATGGTTGACAATTGTGCTTCTGCTTATTTCACATGCAGAAATATAAAGTCAGATGAAAGTAAGCCAGTAGGACCCAGGGAAGATTATCCTAGAAACAGCAGGTAGGTAAAGAAGTTTGGCATTTCAGAAATAAGGTTCTAATTTCTAGAAACTCCATGTCATTGTTAGTCTGGAGTAGCCTAATTGCCATTAGAAAAGAATTGGTTTCTTTAAAGGGAAAAATAATGGGAAAACTTCCTAAGAGCTTTATTACATTCTTTTCCATGAAATTATTTCTGCAGCGTATTGATTAATATCTAACTTTAAGAATTTTATGTAGACATTTCACCATTATGATTTTGAAATATGGAAAGTCCTTGCAAATATTCTTAGATTGCCTTCTGTCTGTCTGCCTTGTAAAAGATCCTTTTAGTTAAATGGACCATCCTCCTTAAATGATGTCATTAGCTCAGATTGAAAAGACATTGCCTGCAGGGAAATCATTTAATTGAACTAAAGTGCCTTATTTCTGTAGGTCTTAGAGCAGCTCACTCACTCTTATCTTCAGATTATATAATTTATATCAGATAATTTTTTCAACTCTATGAATGATAAAATGTTAAGAAAAGTAATCTCCCTTTTAAGGTATTTTGGTGTTTCATAGTTCTCCATTTTTATCAGAGATAGAATGGATGGTTCTTAAAAAGTAGACTAAAGTCTTATTTTCAGATGAAAAGGTTTTAGTTCACTAGTCTAAATTATTAAAGCAGTTGGGTTGTACAGGTCAGTGGTTCCAAAATAAATGTTTGTGACTTCTGTAGAAATGAGTCACCTAATTTACTCTTGAGATCTTTTTCCACTTTCACTCCTTTTTGTTTTATTTTAAAGTCATTTATTGAGGTATAATTTACATACAATACATTTCATTTTTAAGTGTAATAGTTTGACAAGTTTTGACAGTTGTATGTGTCTGGGAAACCACAACCAGTCACAATCAAAATAAGATATAGAACATTTCCATCACATCAGAAAGTCCCTCCACCCTCCTTTGCAAGCAATACCTTGCCTACATTTCCAGCTCCTGGCAATCGCTAATCCAATTTCTGCTCCTACAGTTTTGTCTTTTCCAGAAGGTCATATAAATGAAATAATACAATATGAAACCAGGAGAGTTTGGCTTCTTATACTTATCATAGTGCTTTTATAATGTATCTATGTTGCTACAAGTATCTATAGTTCATTCTTTTTTATTATTGAATAATAGTCCATTGTATGAATGTACCACAACTTCTTTATACGTTCACTAATGATGGATATTTTGATTCTTTTCAGTTTTGACCAATATGACTAAAACTACTATGAATGTTTGTAATGTCTTTGTGATATATTTTTATTTCTCTTAGGAGTGAGATTATTGGGTCCTCTGATACGTGTATGTTTAACTTTACAGGAAACTCCCAAGTTGCTTTCAGTAGTTGCTCTATCATTTTGCGTTGCCACAACAATGAGAGTAGCAGTTGCTTTGCATCCTCACCAGCACTTAATATTGTCCATCTTTCATTTTAGTCCTTCAAGTAGATATGTTAATGATTGTACTGCGTTTTAATTCTTCCACCTACCTGCCTTTATTTTAATTCTTGAATTCTAAGAATTTAAAATCAGAAACAAGTAAAATATTGCATCTTGTTGTTTAGTCACTAAGTTGTGTCCAGCTCTTTTGCAACCACATGAACTGTAGCCCGCAAGGCTCCTCTGCATATGGGATTTCCCAGTCAAGAATACTGGAGTGGGTTGCCCTTTTCTTATCCAGGGGATTGAACTCGCATCTCCTATATTGGCAGGTGGATTCTTTACCACTGAGCCACGTGGGAAACCCAAAACATAGCATCTACTTGCTTACTATTTGAATCTATTTAAAAAATACTAGATGAGTTTGATTCAAGATTCTAAAACCAATTATAGTCATCTTAGTTTAAAAGAATCTTGTACTGAGCTCAATGCATTCTAGTCACTTATGTTATTATAGAAATAAAACCTTTATTATCAAGTATATTGGTCATGTTCCTAAACATGTGACATGATAATGTTGGTTAAAACAGCACAAGACTCTTCATCTCTTGGATTTTGTCCTGTTAAGAAATGTTTTATTGAATTTCCTTAGCGACTATATATATGCTGAAATTTTTAAAAAGTAAAATAACATTAAAAAAAAAAAACCTCAAGATAATGTTCAAGAGTTACACTGTCCTACAGCTTAAATCTCTTTAAGGAAAAAATTTTTAAATCTTTAAGGAAGACTTTTACCATATTTGATAATACTGATAATTTGAAAATACTGATAATTCTCTGTTTTGAAGTCTCTTGGTATCTTAGCATAATTGAAAGTATTACTACTCAATGCTTTTTATAATATATAGCATCACTATTTAGTAATGATTTTAAGGTCTTGCTGATAATGATTCCTGCTTCTCTACTTGGATTGACCCTGTTTGGAAAGGGAGATAATTATTTACATAACAATAAGAGTGTTCTAAGATATTTTTACAGTTACCATAGGATTGATTGTTTTATGTTGTATAGTGCCAAATAGAACAATATATTAAATCACATCAGTAATTGAATTATAATTGGTAAAACTTTTTCTTAGTATTTCTCCTGGAAACTGATTTGCTCTTAAACAGCTGTACTTCATCGTTAACTGCATCAAAATGCTTTGTAACTTATGCTGTAAAATTCACATGTGAGATTTCTAAAAGTTCACCTTATTAAATTTAGATGATTACGTATTATGTAGCTCTTCTATCAGTCATTTGAGGTGAACCTCACTAAAATCAGTCTCAATAACATCCAATTTTCTCCTGGACTCTAGTTCACTGCTAGGTCAGCAATCTTATGGAGAAGAGAATGAAAGGGCATACTGGTCTGAAACAGGTAATAGGCAAGCTTTTTGTATCCAGGTGAGAAGGTTCTTCACTTCCAGACCTAAGTAATTGGGGAGAAGAATCCTCCGATAATTCAGCCAATAAAGGTGTTTAATGATAGAATGAACAGTTAGAAGTGATGATTAATTAGCCTGGGCACTTTGGGCTGGCCAGTGTGCATGCAGTAGTACATACTGGCCATCAGCTGGTAAGCATGCAGTCTTGTAAAGGGCTTTCTACTCTGACACTGGTCATATATCATTGCAGCTGTGCCCTTTGATTACTGGGAGGGCTTGCAGAGTGATTAATAGCCAGGATCAATGTTTCTGCCCAGCACATGACATTTGGTCACAGAGCAACCATATACTTATTCCCCTTTGGCACAACGCTTAGGAGGAATGAAGGATGAGACCTGCCAATTTATAGCTGAGGAGCTTCCAGTTTATAAAATGAGTCAACTTTGACTGTACAAAATTATTCCCCATTGAAATAATTAGTGCAGCATTAAACACAATTAGAACTAAAACTACAGGAGCATGCTTGCTGAATTCAAGCCAGCTGACAGATGGTTAAGGCCTGATATTTGGCTGCCTATGATGACCAAGAGTTATTATTTTGCTGAGAAAATGAAAAAGCTTGAAAGTGAACAGTGACTACTTAAAAGATTAGGTAATATGATGTAAAGTGCACATTTAAAACACACCAGTCCGTTAGAGTATTCAGCGTGACAACTCAATAAATACCTGTAACACAAACAATTGAATATCTCTGTGTGAATGATCTTTATTATTAATACAATATATATATCCATTTAAAGCAGATCCTATTTAAAACAAAATTGGTTACATGAAGTTCTGTTCTTACTTTATGATATATACTGGGCCTCATCTGCTTTTAGTGCCTCTTATAAACCCTGCTAAACTAAAAGGTTTGTCCACATCAACTATTATTAAGAATATAACTATAGAGAAAAAATTATTTGTGTTTAAATATTTTTTGTCTAAAATTACCTTGAAATCGTTAGATATGTAAATTAGGCTTCCTTAGGTCAATTATGTCAGCCTACTATAAAAATATCATTTCCCAACTTTCCAGCTCTTTCATATATATATATATATATATATATAGTGATTTTTGGATTTCATAATACTACTCAACTAATAGTGGTTCATATTGCATTTCCATACTGACATTTGGTTCACAGTGTGCATATTTTACTATTTCTACACCAGTGTTGTCTGTGCTGAGTCATTGTACTTTCTGTTCATAATTACTCCAAAGAGGCTGCATTCATAAAGCTGTCAAGGTCCTTGAGTATACTATGTAACTTTATAATTATTTCCAAAGTATATCTACATATATGTGTGTGTATATGTATGTATATATAGCATTAAGAATAGGTTTTAGGGATGTGAGAACTTAAGATTTGGAAGAAACGCCAAGAAATTTGTATGAATAGAATTTTTTCTCCAACTTACACACTTGATTGGAGCTGGAGTTGCATTTTGTACTCATGGTAATAATAAGTCAAACTTCTTACCTGATTTTTCTTATTTTTAAATCATTAAAAAGTGATCTAAGACTAATATGCAGTTTGGTATTTCTGTGTTCCTTTATTTACAGTTAGAAGCAGATTGGGCCAATTTATATGCTGTAAGTTTGGGGTTAATCATTTAATTTATGATACATCTACATTTCTTAATTTGTAATGAAAAAAAGATACACTAATTATTACCTGGATTTATATAACAACTATGTTTTTTTCTTAAGAATTCTAAGTGCTTCTGGTTTTTCCTGTAACATCTTTTCTTTTCCTTTCTTCTCTTAACCTCCGGGAAGTTTGAGGGGTATAAAGGTTCTGTGGCTTTTTCAGGGGCACAGCTAGTGACATAGACGTTGTAAGAAAGCAGGACTTGTGTCTAATTATCAACCTACTCTTCTGTTACTGTAACTTTTTAACAATACAAGATGGTCACAGTCAACTTTAATGAAATCTAATGGAACATCCTTAATAATATATATATTCAGACCATTTTCTTTTTTTGTTCCTTGAAGCTATGATGATTCTGTTTTTATCTATCTATACATAGTAATCTTTCTTGATTAATACAAAACTTTCAGTTAGTATGCATTTGAAAAGAGGTGGTTAAAAGTTACTATGGTTGTAAATTATATCAAAATTCTGAGCTCAAACCAAGGACCTTGGCTTCATTCTAACATGTACACTAATCTGGGACACTCATCTTGGGTTTCCTAGGTGACGCTAGCAGTAAAGATCCAGTCTGCCACTGCAGGAGACCTAAGAAACATGGGTTTAATTCCTGGGTCAGGAAGATCCCCTGGAGTAAGAAATGGCAACCCCCTCCAGTATTCTTGCCTGGGAAATCCCATGGATAGAGGATCCTGGTAGGCTACAGGCTATGGGGTGGTCAAGAGTTGGACACGACTGAGCATGTGCAGCAACAATCTGGGATACCTGGACATTGAGTACGTGACAACTAAAACTAAAAATGGGCATAATTGATTACTTGAAGGCCTTGGATTCTACCTTTACTTCATTTCCTGTCCCATGTGGATATATATAGTAAGTGTTCACATGATTAAAAATTAATTAGTCATGGGAAAAAGAGATACAAAGTATTGAGTTAATTACATATTAGATAACGGTTCTCTAAAAATCATGATCTGTAGAAGGAGAGAAGAGATTTTCTTAACCTTAAAAAAAGAGAACTCTGTAGCACTAATAAAGTCAAAGAATTAAATGATCATGGGAATAATATGTTCTAGAACTGTCACTTTGGGGAAAAGATTCTCCTGTCGTGATTACTAGATAATGTGTATGATATTGCCAGTGCAGCCCCTAGACTCAGGCAAGAGGAGACCCTGCTTTGGATCCTGTGCTCCAGAGGAGCCTAAATCAGCCAATCTTGGTTGTACCCATCCCCACATGTCCAGTCATTGGGCTCAAGGGGAACCACCCAACTCTTAAATACATCTCATTTCACCCCACCTTACCTTCTAAACCAAGGTCTGGGTACACATAGTCCCTGAAATCTATGCTCAGATCCCCCCAGGCTTGCTCACAGGGCCTGTGTGGGCCTCTTCTCTGGATCTGTCCTCTGGTATGTGGCCATATTACCAGTGTGGACACCCATAAGGAGTAGCTATAGGTTTTGTTCAAGGAGTGTGGGCAGAGCGTGGAAAAGTGGGTATATGCACAAGCCTCCTTGAGGGCGCAGGATGGAGCCAGGGGTGGGAATATATATATATATATATCAAGATTCTGTATTCAACCCTGGTCTTCTACGTTATCATGATGGTATATATTTATCAAGTTTGAAGAATATACCGTGTTTTAGATAATAGTTTTATTAGCTTGGCAGGTAACTTCTTAATATTTAGACACATGCTACCAGGTTAAAGTAATTCTTCAGTGCCAACAAAAAGTTCCTCAACATATGTACAAATGATATAATGTCTTGTAGCATATATAGTCATCAGTAAAGAGGAGAGTGAAAAAGTTGGCTTAAAGCTCAACATTCAGAAAACTAAGATCATGGCATCCAGTNTCCCAGAACATCCGTTTTGAGTGCCCTGCTTCATGCACCGAACTTGCACTGGTCATCTGTTTTACATATGGTGATATAGATGTTTCAGTGCTATTCTCTCAAATCATCCCACCCTCACCTTCTCCAACAGAGTCCAAAATTCTGTTCTTTAAGTCTCTCTTTTGCTGCCCTGCATATAGGATCATCATTACCATCTTTCTAAATTCAATATATATATGTTAATATACAGTATTTGTGTTTCTCCTTCCGACTTACTTCACTCTGTACAATGGGCTCCAGTTTGATCCACCTCACTAGAATTGATTAAAATGTGTTCATTTTTTAAAAAATGTGTTCGTTTTTATAGCTGAGTAATATTCCATTGTGTACATGTACCATGGCTTCTTTATCCATTCCTCTGCTGAAGGATATCTAGGGTGCTTCCATGTCCTAGCTATTATAAATGTTCATGGCAAAAGTCGGTTCTTTATGTCTATGTCTCCTTTGCTGCCCTGTGCTGCTTAACTTCTTAACTTCTAAATCTCATGGGGCTTTCTCTTGTGGCCAACCCCAGCCTACTAAGATCATGGCATCTGGTCCCATCACTTCATGGGAAATAGATGGGGAAACAGTGGAAACAGTGTCNTGCTTCCATGTCCTAGCTATTATAAATGTTCATGGCAAAAGTCGGTTCTTTATGTCTATGTCTCCTTTGCTGCCCTGTGCTGCTTAACTTCTTAACTTCTAAATCTCATGGGGCTTTCTCTTGTGGCCAACCCCAGCCTACTAAGATCATGGCATCTGGTCCCATCACTTCATGGGAAATAGATGGGGAAACAGTGGAAACAGTGTCAGACTTTATTTTTGGGGGCTCCAAAATCACTGCAGATGGTGATTGCAGCCATGAAATTAAAAGACGCTTACTCCTTGGAAGGAAAGTTATGACCAACCTGGATAGCATATTCAAAAGCAGAGACATTACTTTGCCAACAAAGGTCCATCTAGTCAAGGCTATGGTTTTCCCTGTGGTCACGTATGGATGTGACAGTTGGACTGTGAAGAAAGCTGAGCACCGAAGAATTGATGCTTTTGAACTGTGGTATTGGAGAAGACTCTTGAGAGTCCCTTGGACTGTAAGGAGATCCAACCAGTCCATTCTAAAGGAGATCAGTCCTGGGTGTTCTTTGGAAGGAATGAGGCTAAAGCTGAAACTCCAGTACTTTGGCCACCTCATGAGAAGAGTTGACTCATTGGAAAAGACTCTGATGCTGGGAGGGATTGGGGGCAGGAAGAGAAGGAGACGACCGAGGATGAGATGGCTGGATGGCATCACTGACTTGATGGACGTGAGTCTGAGTGAACTCCAGGAGATGGTGATGGACAGGGAGGCTTGGCGTGCTGTGATTCATGGGGTCGCAAAGAGTCGGACACGACTGAGCGACTGAACTGAACCCCAGCCTGGAAGTGCTGGAGAAAGAAATAATGGGAAATACAATACAAACACACCACATAGCCTGCTTGTGAAAGTAGGAGTTAATACTCTTAGATAAGCATTTCCCACCATGAAATGAGTGTATGACAGTATGGAAGGCTGGCAATAGCCTTGGGATTGTGGATGTTAGAGAATATATTTCCAGAGGATAATAAATAAAGACAAAAGGACACTAAGAGTCTCTCTCAGGGAACTCTCTGTCCAAGAGGATCTAACCTGTGGAAGAGGCCATGGGCATCTTGTTTAAGCTGGCAGCTAGAACTGTGATCGGAACTAGACAACAGTGAGGGCTGGAAGCTAGGTCCTTAGACATTATGATATTTGACTCTACCTTATAATTGTGGGAGGAGATCGGTCCTGGATATTCTTCGGAAGGAATGATGCTAAAGCTGAAACTCCAGTACTTTGGCCACCTCATGCGAAGAGTTGACTCATTGGAAAAGACTGTGATGCTGGGAGGGATTGGGAGCAGGAGGAGAAGGGGATGAGTGAGGATGAGATGGCTGGATGGCATCACTGACTTGATGGACGTGACTTTGAGTGAACTCCGGGAGTTGGTGAGAGACAGGGAGGCCTGGCGTGCTGCAATTCATGGGGTCACAAAGAGTTGGACATGACTGAGCAACTGAACTGAACTGAAAAATCTGTTTGAAAGACTAAATAAGCTGGAGATTGGCAGGTTAACAAATCAAAAGAAAATGACATAATACTTTTTTAGTAGAGATGGCATTTGATAAATGAACCATATATTCACAAATTTAAATGAACTATTAATAAAATAGGAATTGATTAATTTACTTTCTTACCATGATGGAATTTAACGAAAAAGTCACTATTACAATTTATGGGAAAATGGTAGAAGCTTTTCCCATTAAAATCAGGACAAAGGATAGTTTTTATTACCATTGTTGTTATTATTTAAAAATTTTTAGCCATAACAATTAGACTAGAGAAATCAAAAGGCATAAAAATTGGGAAAGATGAGGTAAAGTTATTATTTCTCATGGATAAAATTATATGTATAATTTTATATATTTTTTGTATATATAATAATATAAATTATTGCTAGAAAACCCAACAGCATGAACTAAAAAACTGTTACAAATGATCTGGAATTTTAGTACATTTTTGGTGGTAAAATCAAATATAGACAGCAGTAGTTTTCATATAAATAAACAACAACAAATTACAAGACCACCTGAAGACCCTACCTGGGCAGTTATAATGTGAATTATATATTCTGCAAAGGTGAAAATATCTCTTATCTTACCATTTATAGAAAAGGTGCTGACTCCTATTCTAGATCACAAGAAAGAACTAGAAAGCAGAATACCTGATACAATACTAAACAATCTTTGCCCTCATGGAGCATATATACCAATGGATTCTAGAAAATGAGAGTTACCTATTAGACAAAAAAAATCTAAAATCCTAGGGGACTTCCCTGGTGGTCCAGTGGTTAAGATTCCAAGCTTTCACTGCAGGAAGTGTGGGTTCAACCCTTGGTGGGGGAACTAAGATCCCACGTGCTGTACACAGCTACTAGGAAAATACATATATATATATGTATATGTATATATTTTAAAAATCTAAAATCCTAAATACCTTTACCAAGTCTATGAAACCTAAAACAAAATTACTTTATTAAAGGTATTCTAAGTACTTACTGCTTTGCAGAGAAAGAGTAGCTGATCAATTTTCTAGTTCCTTTCAGTCCTTAAGGAAATGCTACCTCTCCTTGATTAATTTCTGTGTGAAATAACTAAATTACTTCATATCAAATGGTGATTTCCATTAATGCTATTTATCTTATGCTAATCTCTTATGTTGATTTCAGTAATACATCCTGAAGTTCAAGTTTGTCACCTATTAACTTTAAAAAATATAATTCTAGCTTATGTCTCTGGGGAAGGCAATGGCACCCCACCCCAGTACTCTTGCCTGGAAAATCCAATGGACGGAGGAGCCTGGTGGGCTGCAGTCCATGGGGTCGCTAACAGTCGGACAGACTGAGCGACTTCCCTTTCACTTTTCTCTTTCATGCATTGGAGAAGGAAATGGCAACCCACTCCGGTATTCTTGCCTGGAGAGTCCCAGGGATGGGGGGGCCTGGTGGGCTGCCGTCTATGGGGTCACACAGAGTCGGACACGACTGAAGTGACTTAGCAGCAGCAGCAGCTTATGTCTCTGGTGTCCTTTCCTCCATGAAACAAAATCAAGGCACTTAAAATGTGCATGATGAAAAAAAAGTATGTTTATAGTAATATAGTTTAAATAATTCCTCCATTTTGATCTCAACAAATTGGATTTAATCTGTGAGCAAGGTTTCTCAGTCTTAGTACCATTGGCATGCCAGACCAAATCTTTTTCTCTTGTGGGGCCTGTCCTGTGCATTATAGGATATTTAGCAGCATCCCTAGCCTCGACCCACTAGATACTGGTAGTGCCATCCAGTGAAGACATACAGAAATCTCTGCAGAAATTGCCAGACATCCTCTGGACAACAAAATCCCAATAAAATTCAGCCTCTCATGTTTTCTTATTACTTTGTTCTCTTCATGGTTTTTTAAAAGACTCAATCATAGCCTTTGGTAGTAAGTACTGCCACGAAAATAATTTGACTTCTTAAGTATAGTTTGAAAGATTGCCCAGAAAAAACCTTTTTCAGGGCAACTGATTATACAGAGTGAAGTAAGCCAGAAAGAAAAACATCAATACAGTATACTGACACATATATATGGAATTTAGAAAGATGGTAATGAGGACCCTGTATGCAAGACAGTAAAAGAGATACAGATGTGTAGAGTGGATTTTTGGACTCGGAGGGAGAGGGAGAGGTAGAGGGTGGGATGATTTGGGAGAATAGCATTGAAATATGTATACTATCATGTAAGAAACGAATCGCCAGTCTGTGTTCGATGCAGGATGCAGGATGCTTAGGGCTGGTGCATGGGGATGATCCGGAGGGATGATGTGAAGTGGGAGGTGGAGGGGGGTGGTTCATAAAAAAAAAAAAAGGAAAAAGAGAATGAGAATTAAAAAAAAGAATGAGAATTTAAAAAATTAAAAAAAAGAATGAGAATTTAAAAAAAAAACACCTTTTTCACTAGTATTTTCAAACTACATCATTTTGTAGAAGTAACCAAAGACAAGATTATAGCTTTGACTGACAAATGCACACTAAGTAAGTTGTTTTATTAATACTGATGTTGTCAACCTAAAGAAAATTCTTTGTTTGAGAGCATCATCCTAAAGCTATTTTCTCTTAAAGTAACTGTAGTGGAAAATTATTTCCAGAGTTGGTGGCATAAGGACCTCTGAAAAATCACTTTTGCATAAAAGACTTGAACAACACTGTAAACCAACTAGATCTATTATACATCTATAGAACACTCTACCCAACGAGAGCAAAATACACATTCACATCAAGTGCACATGGAACATTTAAGATAGGCCATACACGGGACTGCAAAAACACATTTCCACCCATGTAAAAGAATTGGAAGTCATACAAAGTGTATTAATCAACCACAATAAAAAAAATTAGAAATCAATAACAGAAGAATATTTAGGAGATTCACAAATATGTGGAAATTAAACACTGTACTCTGAATTAACCAATAGTCAAAGAAAAAAAATCATAATGGAAATTAGAAAATAAATGAAAATACAACATAGCAAAATTATGAGATATAGCTAAAGTAGTACTCAAGAGGAAAGGAAATAAGATCTCAATGACCTAATATTCAATCTTAGGAAATTAGCAAAAGAATAGCAAACTAAACCCAAAGCAAGCAGAAGGAAGGAAATAATGAAGATTAGAGCAGGAATAAATGAAACAAAATAGAAAAACAGTAAAGAGAATTGAAACCAAATGTAGATTATTGGCAAAGATCAACAAAATTGACAAACTTTTAGCTATACTGACTGAGAAAAGAACACTCAACTAAAATCAGGAATGAAAAAGGAGACTTTATTACCAACTTTGCAGGAGTAAAAAGGATCATAAGGGAATTCTATGATATATTATAAGGCTTCCTGGTGACTCAGATAGTAACGAATCTGCCTGCAGGTTCGGTCTCTGGGTGGGGAAGAGATCGTGGAGAAGGGAAGGGCTACCCACTCCAATATTCTTGAGGATTCCCTGGTGGCTCAGATGGTAAAGAATCTGCCTGCAATACAGGGAAACCCAGCTTTGGTCCCCTGGAGAAGGAAATGGCTACCCACTCCAGTATTCTTGCCTGGAGAATTTCATGGATGGTGGTACCTGGAGGGCTACAGTTCATGGGGTCGCAAAGAGTTAGACACAACTAAGTGACTAACACTTTCACATGAGATATTATATGCCAACATATTAGATGGTCTAGATAAAATGGACAAATTCTAGAAAGATACAAATTACCAAAACTGATTCCAGAAGCAAGGGAAAATTTTAGTAGACTTCTAACAACTGAAGAGATTGAAATAGTAGTCATAAACTTTTTAGAAAGAAAATCTCAAGCTCAAATGTTTTCACTGGTGAATACTACCAAGCATTTAAAGAAAAATTCAAGCCAATCCTCCACCAATTTTTTAACAAAATAGAAGAGGGAATACTTCACAACTCATTCTATGAGACTTTGATACCGTTATTGGACAAATAGTATCAGAATAAAAGAAAACTACAGGCCAATATCCCAAATGTAATAAATGTAAAAATCTCCACAAAATAGTAGCAAACTAAATCCAGCAACATATTAAAAGGATTATATACCATGACCAAGTGTAATCGATAGCCAGGGTAAAAGCTTGGTTTAACATGTGAAAATCAATTTAAATAGATTATATCGATAGAATGAAGGACAGTAACTACATGATCATCTCAATAGATGCTGATGAAGCATTTGACAAAATCCAACACTTTCATAATAGAAATGCTCAGAAAACTAGCAGAAGATAGTTTCCTCAAGCTGTTGAAGGGCATTTACAAAAACATGGAAGTTATATCATACTTAATAGTGAAAGACTAAACAATTTCTCCTTAAGATCAAGAACAATGCAAGGATTTGCTCTCCCCACTTCCAGTCAACCTTGTGCTGGAGGTCTCAGCCAGGGCAGTTAGGCAAGGAAAATGAATAAAACACATCAAGATTAGAAAGAAGTAAAACTATCTCTATTAGTAGATGACATGATTTTGTATATTGAAAATCCTAAGGAATCCACAAAAAACTTAGAACTAAAAAATAAGTTCAGCATGGTTGCTGAATAGAAGATCAATATACAAATATCAGTTGTGTTTTTATATAACTAGCAATGAACAATCCAAAAATGAAATTAACAAAGCAATTTCATTTACAATACTGTCAAAAAAAACTTAATAAATTTGACAAAAGAAATACAAGACCTGCTGCACACTAGAAACTACAAAGTATCATTGAATAAAGAAGACCTAAATAAAAGAAAATAATAATGTTCATGAATTAGAAGATTTAATATTGTTAAGATGACAACAGTCCCCAAATTGATCTGCAGATTCACCACATTCCCTATCAAAATTCTGACTGCCTCTTTTGAAGAAATTGATCAGGTGATTTTAAAATTCATATGGAAGTAGAAGGGACCCAGATTACAAGAACCCTGTGATCACCTCTACCTAGAGATTCCAAGGTAAAGATATAGATAGCATTATTTTCAAAATTCCTGCAAGGGGACCCATTCTTTATCCCTTGTTTTGTTGCTGAAATCATTTAGGTGGACTAAAGAGATGCTAGACATCTTAAAGCTATGATTTTTTTGCATCTAAAATGTCAAGGTTGCTATGGTTGTTTTTTCCTCTCCAAAAATCAGTGCCCGGGGACTTCCCTGGCAGTCTAATGGTTAAGACTTCACCTCCAATGCTGGGGGTGCAGGTTCGATTCCTGGTCTGGGAGCTAAGATCCTACATGCCTCACAGCTAAAAAACCAAAACATAAAACAGATAGAATATTGTAGCAAATTCAATAAAGACTTTTTAAATGGTCCACATTAAAAAAAAAAAAAATCAGTGCCCAGGTAGGCATTTGTAAGTATGTGTTTGTTCTACTCCTATGTCCCTGAGGCAAGGACATAGATAAGGATTGGCTGTCCCATGACAGCTCCCTTTCAGGGTGTCTCATAGAGGGCCAGGAGGTGGGCTCATCGGCAGTAGCCCAGGAATTAAACTCTTGGAGCCAACACCACCCTCCTCGGTCAGATCACTCCTTGGCCTATGTGAGGTAACTGGAGCTCAGGGCAGAAGAGGTCCTGATTAAAACAACAACAACAACAAACCTGTAGTAGGTTAATTGCATATTCTGGACATCTTTGTAATTGGCAACTCCTGCCAGAGTAATAGTTTACATGGCAAAAATTAAAAGCCAACTTTTTCTCAGCTCTGTTTCCTGGTTCCTAACCCTCACTCTGTATTTATGGAATGATTTAAGTATTATTCTAAAAGTTCATCACCAAGCAAACAGAATAATATATCTACCTCAGAAACCCAAAGGGCTGGATAGAATAGTCATTCCATGCCTGCAAAGACTTGTTCTGATAAATGCTAATACCGAAAGGGCACAGACATTAGCTTTGGTGGGTCAACGGCTACTAATTCAGACTTTGAGAAAGAAAGCCTTTTCAGTGATTGGGTACTCAATCTTACAAGACCTAGAACAGCAACTTCTCCAAGATTCTTACTCACAATCTGTAGGAAAGAAATGGGGTGGTTAAATCAATACGATTGATAAGCATGAGGGTTTTGATTAGGCAGACCTGGGTTTGAATCCTTGAACCACCACTTAGTAGCTGGGTGACCTTGGATGGGTATAAGTTTAAGAGAGGTTAAGTATAACCTCACTGTGTCAGGTTTTCTCTATGATGTCATGATGATAATCCCTACCTTACAAGGTTGTTGTAAGATTTGAAAATGACATGAAGAGATGCACAACTTCACTAGTAATCAAGAAATGGGACAGACTTTATTTTCTTGGGCTCCAAAATCACCGCAGATGGTGACTACAGCCGTGAAATTAAAAGACCTTTGCTCCTTGGAAGAAAAGCTATGACCAACCTAGACAGCATATTAAAAAGAAGAAATGTTACTTTGCCAGCAAAGGTCCATCTAGTCAAAGCTATGGTTTTTCTAGTAGTCATGTATGGATGTGAGAGTGGGACTATAAAGAAAGCTGAGCACCAAAGAATTGATGCTTTTGAACTTTGATGTTGGGGAAGACTCTTTTGAGTCTCTTCTACTACAAGGAGATCCAATCAGTCAATCCTAGAGGAGATCACTCCTGGGTGTTCATTGGAAGGACTGATACTGGGGCTGACGCTCCAATACTTTGGGCATCTGATGCAAAGAGCTGACTCATTAGAAAAAGACCCTGATGCTGGGAAAGACTGAAGGCAGGAGGAGAAGGGGACGACAGAGGATGAGAAGTTTGGATGGCATCACCAACTCGATGGACATGGGTTTGAGCAAGTTCCAGGAGTTGGTGATGGACAAAGAAGCCTGGTGTGCTGCAGTCCATGGGATCACAAAGAGTCGGACACAACTGAGCGACTGAACTGAACTGAAGAAATGGGAAGACAGCAAGGAGATTCCATTTTATACCCATAAGATTGTGAAAAGTAGGAAACCTGACAATACCAAGTGTTAAGAAGAAGGTGAAACAATGAATCTCTTGTATAACACATCTCTCATACATTATCCCTGGGTCGGGAAGATCCCCTGGAGAAGGAAATGGCAATCCACTCCAGTATTCTTGCCTGGAGAATCCCATGGACAGAGGAGCCTGGTGGGCTACAGTCCACAGGGTCGCAAAGAGTCGGACACGACTGAGCGACTTCACTTTCACTTTCACTTTCATAGAAAATAATAATGTTCATGAATTAGAAGATTTAATATTGTTAAGATGACAACAGTCCCCAAATTGATCTGCAGATTCACCACATTCCCTATCAAAATTCTGACTGCCTCTTTTGAAGAAATTGATCAGGTGATTTTAAAATTCATATGGAAGTAGAAGGGACCCAGATTACAAGAACCCTGTGATCACCTCTACCTAGAGATTCCAAGGTAAAGATATAGATAGCATTATTTTCAAAATTCCTGCAAGGGGACCCATTCTTTATCCCTTGTTTTGTTGCTGAAATCATTTAGGTGGACTAAAGAGATGCTAGACATCTTAAAGCTATGATTTTTTTGCATCTAAAATGTCAAGGTTGCTATGGTTGTTTTTTCCTCTCCAAAAATCAGTGCCCGGGGACTTCCCTGGCAGTCTAATGGTTAAGACTTCACCTCCAATGCTGGGGGTGCAGGTTCGATTCCTGGTCTGGGAGCTAAGATCCTACATGCCTCACAGCTAAAAAACCAAAACATAAAACAGATAGAATATTGTAGCAAATTCAATAAAGACTTTTTAAATGGTCCACATTAAAAAAAAAAAAAATCAGTGCCCAGGTAGGCATTTGTAAGTATGTGTTTGTTCTACTCCTATGTCCCTGAGGCAAGGACATAGATAAGGATTGGCTGTCCCATGACAGCTCCCTTTCAGGGTGTCTCATAGAGGGCCAGGAGGTGGGCTCATTGGCAGTAGCCCAGGAATTAAACTCTTGGAGCCAGCACCACCCTCCTCGGTCAGATCACTGCTTGGCCTATGTGAGGTAACTGGAGCTCAGGGCAGAAGAGGTCCTGATTAAAACAACAACAACAACAAACCTGTAGTAGGTTAATTGCATATTCTGGACATCTTTGTAATTGGCAACTCCTGCCAGAGTAATAGTTTACATGGCAAAAATTAAAAGCCAACTTTTTCTCAGCTCTGTTTCCTGGTTCCTAACCCTCACTCTGTATTTATGGAATGATTTAAGTATTATTCTAAAAGTTCATCACCAAGCAAACAGAATAATATATCTGCCTCAGAAACCCAAAGGGCTGGATAGAATAGTCATTCCATGCCTGCAAAGACTTGTTCTGATAAATGCTAATACCGAAAGGGCACAGACATTAGCTTTGGTGGGTCAACGGCTACTAATTCAGACTTTGAGAAAGAAAGCCTTTTCAGTGATTGGGTACTCAATCTTACAAGACCTAGAACAGCAACTTCTCCAAGATTCTTACTCACAATCTGTAGGAAAGAAATGGGGTGGTTAAATCAATACGATTGATAAGCATGAGGGTTTTGATTAGGCAGACCTGGGTTTGAATCCTTGAACCACCACTTAGTAGCTGGGTGACCTTGGATGGGTATAAGTTTAAGAGAGGTTAAGTATAACCTCACTGTGTCAGGTTTTCTCTATGATGTCATGATGATAATCCCTACCTTACAAGGTTGTTGTAAGATTTGAAAATGACATGAANTCGAGTTGACAGAGGGATCTGTGGCTTTCCCTCGAGGTGTCACCTGTCTCTTATACACATCTTGTCAGGTTTTCTCTATGATGTCATGATGATAATCCCTACCTTACAAGGTTGTTGTAAGATTTGAAAATGACATGAAGAGATGCACAACTTCACTAGTAATCAAGAAATGGGACAGACTTTATTTTCTTGGGCTCCAAAATCACCGCAGATGGTGACTACAGCCGTGAAATTAAAAGACCTTTGCTCCTTGGAAGAAAAGCTATGACCAACCTAGACAGCATATTAAAAAGAAGAAATGTTACTTTGCCAGCAAAGGTCCATCTAGTCAAAGCTATGGTTTTTCTAGTAGTCATGTATGGATGTGAGAGTGGGACTATAAAGAAAGCTGAGCACCAAAGAATTGATGCTTTTGAACTTTGATGTTGGGGAAGACTCTTTTGAGTCTCTTCTACTACAAGGAGATCCAATCAGTCAATCCTAGAGGAGATCACTCCTGGGTGTTCATTGGAAGGACTGATACTGGGGCTGACGCTCCAATACTTTGGGCATCTGATGCAAAGAGCTGACTCATTAGAAAAAGACCCTGATGCTGGGAAAGACTGAAGGCAGGAGGAGAAGGGGACGACAGAGGATGAGAAGTTTGGATGGCATCACCAACTCGATGGACATGGGTTTGAGCAAGTTCCAGGAGTTGGTGATGGACAAAGAAGCCTGGTGTGCTGCAGTCCATGGGATCACAAAGAGTCGGACACAACTGAGCGACTGAACTGAACTGAAGAAATGGGAAGACAGCAAGGAGATTCCATTTTATACCCATAAGATTGTGAAAAGTAGGAAACCTGACAATACCAAGTGTTAAGAAGAAGGTGAAACAATGAATCTCTTGTATAACACATCTCTCATACATTATCCCTGGGTCGGGAAGATCCCCTGGAGAAGGAAATGGCAATCCACTCCAGTATTCTTGCCTGGAGAATCCCATGGACAGAGGAGCCTGGTGGGCTACAGTCCACAGGGTCGCAAAGAGTCGGACACGACTGAGCGACTTCACTTTCACTTTCACTTTCATACATTATATCTTGGCTAAATACTTTGGAGAATGGTAAAACATATCATAAATTTAAACATTCTTAAATTCTATGAACTAGAGTATCTATTCCTAGATGTATACCCCAGGGAAACTCTTGCATGTGGTTTTCCACAAATATGTACAAAAATGTTTATAGCAGCACTGTTCAAAACAGCAAAAATGTGAAACAACCCAAATGCCATTGACAAAAGAATGGGTAAACTAATTTTTATACATTCGTACAACAGAGCATTAAAGAAAAGTGAAAATAATTGAACCACAGCTGCTTGCAACAATATGCTGGGTGAAGACTAAAGTACAAGATCCTATCACAAAATTCATTGCAAATCAAAATAATTTTATGTTGTAAAGCATATAAAGTACATGAAACAAAACAAAAGAAAAAGACAAGGGAACAATAACCACAAAATTAATACAGTGACTCCATCAGAGAGAGGCAGGATGGGAGAGGAGCAGAGCACAGGGTAGAATTAAGTTGTTCGTGATGTCCAAATCCCTGGATTGGGTAGATGTTCATGGACGGTCACAAACACTCAACAGGTATTAATGGTATTAGAAATGAAGGTTAGGTGGATCCAGGTATTGTGGGGGCACTCTTTAAGAAAAATAATATGAACTTACAAATATACAATGTTATTGGCCACTCTAGTGTTCCCTAACATAAAGGGGAGGTCTGGTGGCGAAGTCAGAATGGAAAGAGACAGTGGTCTTAGATAACTACATTTCAGACTTCTTGCTTTTGCAAAGTTTACCTGTGACCCTGTTAAAGCATTTCCCCAGCACTGCTAGTCATGTGGAAACAGGTTCTGCAAGTTAGGGGCCCTGAAGCTTAAGCTTCACTGGCTTCATGATATATGCACTTCTGCCGGATCAAGGAGGATAAATATAAAGAGCGTTGCATGGGTCTAGTCTTAGCTCTACAACTCCAGCTGTGTATTGTCAGGCAGGTTACTTACCCTTTCTGGACCTCAGCTTCCTTCTCTGTGAAATGAATGAATAAACTAGATCAAACAATATCTTCAGACTCAAATATCCTGCAATTCTATTAGTGAGGATCCAGAGACTCATTTAATAGATAAGCAATATGAACTGTGTGTTGTCATTATAATGTGATTATAATAGATTATAAGTTAAAACTCTGTCATCCCCTATGTAGCCTGTGATCATAGACTACATTGAGCATGAAAGACAGTTCTTTGGCACAGAATTTTTATTCTCTCAGGATGTAAATATTTTAAAATATAACATTATGAAAGTGCAAGACACTTTAATAAGACAGGAAAAGTAAGTTATACATGAAAAGAGTGGGCAAAATTAAAGTTAATCTCAATAAGAGTCAGACACGACTGAGCGAATGAACTGAACTCAGATGGAGTGTACTGGAGATTTCCTTTTACAATAGCTTTGAATAAAGCTTTCCTTGTTTCCTTACCAGACTACAGGAAAGTTGTGAATGCAGGAAGTTCTTGTCCAAAAGATGTCAGTCCTACAGTGATGATAAGATTGTTAACCTCTGAGAATATTTCCTAAGCCTGAGAATTTTGGACTGCAACAGACAGCAAGAGTCTTTTAGAGTAAAGAGAAACCATTAGAGCTTTTAAGACTGAAATGAGTGATATGATATATTAATATTATAATCTCTAAGATACTCAAATACAAGATAACTATTAAATCTGCCAATCACCTCTACATATTTCCTCTGAGTTCATGATGATGTAGGAATCTGGGGTAGCTGCACTGGATGGTAAAAATAAATCTCACTGTTAAAACCCCAAATCTTACAGGATGGAGGAGCCAATGATAATACAAAATATATATTGTCCTCAATATATTGAAACTAACTGAAGGTGTACCACAGTATTGACTCAAACTCCTAAGTAGAAAAAAGACCTCACTGCAGCTCTCAGACAGATGAAAGGGAGTTATCTCTCTATTAGAAAATAATATATACACAGCATACCCAAATGTCTTTTAAAAATAAAATCCAGTAGAAGGTTTAAGAAAGATAGAAGACATAAAGAAGTATAATGTGCTCTGACATTAAGAAGAAAAAGACATAGCAACACTGTTTTGCTTTGTTTTTTTTTTCCTGATATTATTGTGCTCAATAATATTCAGAAAAAATAAGTGCAAAACACCTATATATCACTCATTTTTAAATTTCTTGGGAATTCTTTGGTGGCTTGGTTGGTGAAGAGTCTGCCTGCAGTGCAGGAGGCTCCGGTTCGGTCCCTGGGTCGGGAGGATCCTCTGGACGGGGAGGTGGAAACCCACTCCAGTATTCTAGCCTGGAAAACCCCATGGACAGAGAAGCCTGGTGAGCTGAAGTCCATGGGGTCACAAGAGTCGGACATGACTTAGTGACTAAACAACCATAAATTTTCTTTATGCTATATATCTGTCTCTTATACACATCTAGATGTGTATAAGAGACAGCAGTTATACTAACTCTACTCATTCTTTCATCTATTTCATTGATCTGTCTCTATTTCTTAATTTTCCTTCTCATTATGGAATGTATGTTTCTACCTTCCTTCATGTTTGGTAGTTTTTGTGTGCTTTTTACATAATGCGTTTATCTTGTGGGAATTTGGAGATATATATATATATATATATATATATATATATATTATTCTAGCCTGGAAAACCCCATGGACAGAGAAGCCTGGTGAGCTGAAGTCCATGGGGTCACAAGAGTCGGACATGACTTAGTGACTAAACAACCATAAATTTTCTTTATGCTATATATCTAGCATTCACATATTTTATAGCATCTGACATTCCACAGTTAATGTCTTCAATTTTTAAAGAAATTTTGTTGTATGATTCCTAAGCAAAATGGAAATAAAATAAATATTTTTGGTTAGTATTAATTTGCTTTACAGATTTTCAGTTAAGTGCTTATTGATAGCTTCATGATTATCATAAATATGTATTTATTTTATTTGATTACCATGGATGGAACATAAGCATTTGTCCATTCATTAATCATTCACAAAATTACGAGATAAAGTAAAAAGAATAAATACCAAAAAAATATTTTGTGAATTCATAAAAAGTGTTAAAACATTGTTTAATCAGCACATTTGTTTAGAACAATGTTTATTTCTACTACTGTGTTTTACAAGTAAACTTAGATTCACTATGAATTTGAGGATAGTGGTCTCATTTAGATTATTTTATCACTACAAAGATTTGGTAATTTGAGATGTTCTTTTGATGAATCTGTGAGGGAGAAAGTGGTGTCCCCGTCCTATTCTTCCGCCATCTTCAAAAATATTTCTAATGTTTAAATTTTAAAATGTCAACATGGCACTTGTATATTTCAGTTACTGTTAACTATATATATATATATAACCTTATAAATATATATATACATATATATAACCTTATAACTATATACATATATATAAACAACATCATTTAATCAAGGTTACCACCATCAGGATTAGTTGACAAGATGTAGGAATAATTAGATTGGCAATGAACCCATCACTTCAAGGGAAATAAATGGGGAAACAGTGGAAACAGTAGCTGACTTTATTTTTTGGGCTCCAAAATCACTGCAGATGGTGACTGCAGCCATGGAATTTAAAAGATGATTATCCTTGGAAGGAAAGTTATGACCAATCTAGATAGCATATTAAAAAGCAAGGGCATTACTTTGTCAACAAAAGTCTGTCTAGTCAAGGCTATGGTTTTTCCAGTAGTCATGTATGGATGTGAAAGTTGGACTGTACTGCAGATGGTGACTGCAGCCATGGAATTTAAAAGATGATTATCCTTGGAAGGAAAGTTATGACCAATCTAGATAGCATATTAAAAAGCAAGGGCATTACTTTGTCAACAAAAGTCTGTCTAGTCAAGGCTATGGTTTTTCCAGTAGTCATGTATGGATGTGAAAGTTGGACTGTGAAAAAAGCTGAGTGCAGAAGAATTGATGCTTTTGAACTGTGGTGTTGGAGAAGACTCTTGAGAGTTCCTTGGACTGCAAGGAGATCCAACCGGTCCATCCTAAAGGAGATCAGTCCTGGGTGTTCGTTAGAAGGACTGATATTGAAGCTGAAACACCAATACTTTGGCCACCTGATGCGAAGAGCTGACTCGTTTGAAAAGACCATGATGCTGGGAAAGATTGAGGGCAGGAGGAGAAGGGGACAACAGAAAATGGGATTGTTGGATGGCATCACTGACTCAATGGACATGAGTTTGAGGGAAGTCCGGGAGCTGGTGATGGACAAGGAGGCCTGGAATGTTACAGCTCATGGGGTCACAAAGAGTCAGACATGACTGAGCAACTGAACTGAACTGATCTGAATGAACTGTTTCATTTTAGTTGCTACAAATCAGTGTTTTAATTATAGGATGAATGCCTTCATTCCACAAAATGGCTTTAAGCCACTAAATTAGAAAAATTTAGTATCAAAACTTAGCCTTACTAAGGTCATTAAATTAATTTTTTTAATTAAAAAAGTAAAGAAAAACCTGTTTGCTATGATTATGATAATTATAAAATAAATACCACCATGGTTTGTATCTTATATTCATCTTGCAATGTATAATACTAGAAGAAACGCAAGGTGTTTTGGAATAAAAATAATGCAAAATCCAATCCTAGGCATTTATAAACAATAAAATAGAAATATATGGAGGAATTTTATTAATTTTCTTTTAGAAAGTGAATAAATCACAATGCCTTTATTTGCTAGCTCTGCTTTCAGGTATACAGGAAATAATATTCCCCATCTTTAAGGGGTGTGTGTGTGTGTGTGTGTATATATACATATATTATATATATATATATATTTTTTCCAGTAATGCCATTTCTTGTTAGGGAAAAACATTTAGAGAATATTTATTATTTTTTGTGCTCAGAAATAACCTTTTCTACAGTGCTGCTAATAAATGTTTTAAATTCTTTTCCTAAAGTTTAATATGATAGGGAGTACAATATGTCATGAAGAGCCTATAAGTTTTGAAGGATAGTAGAACATTCCACCCCCATATAATATACTACTGTGGCATTGAATTATTTTGAGCTAAAATCAATTGAGAAGAAATAGATACAAGAACAAGTCTCTGCCTTCACCAGTTGCCTAAAAGTAAGACATACATTTGTGATGGTCCCTATCCTCGCCTCCTCAAATAGGAAAGATCGAAAGAAGTGAAAGTTGTTCAGTAGTGTTAGATTCTTTGTGACCCCATGGGCTATACATTCCAGGAATTCCCCAGGCCAGAATACTGGAGTGGGTAGCCCTTCCTTTCTTCAGGGGATCTTCCCAGTACAGGGATCGAACCCAGGTCTCCTGCAATGAAGGGAGATTCTTTTCCAGCTGAGCTACAAGGGAAACCCAAGGATACTGGAGTGGGTAGCTTATCCCCTTCTCCAGCAGATCTTCCTGATCCAGGAATCCAACCGGGCTCTCGCAGGGGGATTCTTTACCCTGAGCTATCAGGGAAGCCCTTCAAACAGGAAGGACAGAAGTTAATCACCAGAAATAACTCTGGACTTTTATCAGCTCAGAGACCACAGCAGAGGAATCTACATAACAAATTAGCCCTATCTACCATTAGTATTTACTTATTAAGTATGCCCAATATATTTGCTTTATATTTACCTTTCAACAATTTGCTGGCAACTAGATGCTCAAAGTCCTTTCTCTTTTTGTTTGTTTAAAAATGTATTGTTAAGATGTTATGTAAGCCCAAATTCTAACTACCCCTTTGAATAATTACTCATTTCTGAGTGCTCCCATGTGTACTTATGATGCACATGATAATAAAAGTGTTTGTTTTTTCTCTTGTTAATCTATCTTTTGTGAATCTAATTTATTAAGACCCCAGCTAGAGAACCAAAATGAGTATAGAAAAAAGCTGTTTTACTTCTGAAATTTCATTGCATGTATCTTTCATGTACCATAAGCAATGATATTAATATATGAGTATTACCAAACATATCCCTGCCTAAAAACCACTCATAACTCAAACATGGAGAAACATAATTGTTTGCTTGATCAGCATTTGAGCTGTCGTATTTCTTGCAGAGTAACTAAGAGAAAAATAAATAAATCCATTTATTTAATGAAGACATGAAACAAGAGGAAAAATCAGCTAGCACTGTCTAGCAAAGTGTTGAGAGAGTAAAGACTGGTAATCTCCATGACACTTGGTAGCTGTAAACAAACAGAAATTATAGGAAAGGGAATTTTAATGGTTACTCAGAATTATGAATTTGATCACTTTTAATGTTTTTCAGTATGATGAAGAACCACTTTAAATTTTATTTGATGCAATCTTTTTAAAACAAATTCAATCCTACACCAAGACTAGAAACATGGCATTTTTTAAAATTCACTTTAAATATCCCCTTTAAAGTCTAAATCTACAGGAAAAGTGGATGTCTATCTTTTTGTAATAGTTTTTCAGATATTTAAAATCAGCTTTCATGTCCTTCTACTTCTCCAATGTAGTTTCCTTTCTCCTATTAACATCTCTATTTTCTGAACACTATACAGTAAGACTTCCATAACCTTTTCACCCCCTTATGAAAGTAATATGATTAATAACTGGAAGTAATTTTCAAATAGCATCAACTCTCATAGGCTCATTCCTTGTCTTGATTGGGATATTCTCTACTAATATGCTCTGATATACCATAAGCATATATCAGCACAAAAAATCTAACTCTCTTTAAGGTGCTAAGGGTCAATTACTGTCCTCATATTTTATACAAACAGCTGTCAAACAAAATGTCCTCTATCCCAATTAATTAACCCTTTGATTTATATGCAAAGATTATATCAATTCATGTTAAATCATTTAACTTGCCAAAATGATATTTTATTATTTAAAACATTTAGAAACAGAGCCATCATTTCCACTCGTGTCATCTACCATTTATATCATATCAGAAACGCTTTATTTCTCATAATGGGATAAATTTTCCATTTCTTCTACATTGCTCAGTTCATTAAATGACACCACAATTCATACAATTTTCTATTTTGACAAAATATTGTATTACCAAAATATGGTTATAGAGTCTATAACCAGGATGCTGCTGCTGCTGCTGCTGCTGCTAAGTCGCTTCAGTCGTGTCCGACTCTGTGCGACCCCATAGTCTCTTTAAGGTGCTAAGGGTCAATTACTGTCCTCATATTTTATACAAACAGCTGTCAAACAAAATGTCCTCTATCCCAATTAATCTACCCTTTGATTTATATGCAAAGATTATATCAATTCATGTTAAATCATTTAACTTGCCAAAATGATATTTTATTATTTAAAACATTTAGAAACAGAGCCATCATTTCCACTCGTGTCATCTACCATTTATATCATATCAGAAACGCTTTATTTCTCATAATGGGATAAATTTTCCATTTCTTCTACATTGCTCAGTTCATTAAATGACACCACAATTCATACAATTTTCTATTTTGACAAAATATTGTATTACCAAAATATGGTTATAGAGTCTATAACCAGGATGCTGCTGCTGCTGCTGCTGCTGCTAAGTCGCTTCAGTCGTGTCCGACTCTGTGCGACCCCATAGATGGCAGCCCACTAGACTCCTCTGTCCCTGGGATTCTCCAGGCAAGAATACTGGAGTGGGTTGCTGTTTCCTTCTCCAATGCATGAAAGTGAAAAGCGAAAGTGAAGTCGCTCAGTTGTTGCCCGACTCTTAGCGACCCCATGGACTGCAGCCTACCAGGCTCCTCCGTTCATGTGATTTTCCAGAAAAGAATACTGGAGTGGGTTTCCATTGCCTTCTCTAATAACCAGGATATATTTACTTTAAATCATTTGAAGAGTAAACTGAAATGTGTAAAATGCTCTAGATGAAAAGAGGTAATATAATATATATTTGATTCCCCCTATACTAACACGAGCATTTAATGCCAATTCTATCACAACCTGATTTTTTTTTTTTTTAAAAAACTAGGGGAAAGTAAAATTTTGGACTTCCTTGATGGCTTAGATGGTAAAAAATCTGCCTCAGTGTGGCAAACACTGGTTCATTCCCTGGGTTGGGAAGATCCCCTGGAGAAGGAAATGGCAATCCACTCCAGGATTCTTGCCTGGAAAATCCTATGGACAGAGGAGCCTGGCAGGCTACAATCCACTGGGTCATGAAGGGTCGGGCATGACTGAGTGACTTCACTATCAAAGTAAAATTTAAACTTCAAACATAAGGGCAAATACCAAAGAAAATAACTATAAAAGTAGCAATAATGGACGACTGCCACATATCAGTGCACACTCAAATCCCATAAGTATAATTTTAGTGTAGCTCGGAGTCAAGGAATAGAGAAACCTGATTAGATTTTCATGTATATAAGCTAATATATGGAAAGCCGCCATTCAATGTAGTGGGGGCAAAATGTATTTTTAAAAAAATATGCTGGACCTACTGACTATATGATGCAAATTTATATCATCTTATACCATTTTACACTTAAAAATGTATTTTAAAATATATCTTCTCTATATGTACTTCACTTCACATGGTAGTATTATATTTGTTTCAACCATCTTTGCCGACTAAGGTCCGCCTAGTCAAGGCTATGGTTTTTCCTGTGGTCATGTATGGATGTGAAAGTTGGACTGTGAAGAAAGCTGAGCATCGAAGAATCGATGCTTTTGAACTGTGGTGTTGGAGAAGACTCTTGAGAGTCCCTTGGACTGCAAGGAGATCCAACCAGTCCATTCTGAAGGAGATCAACCCTGGGATTTCTTTGGAAGGAATGATGCTAAAGCTGAAACTCCAGTACTTTGGCCACCTCATGCAAAGAGTTGATTCATTGGAAAAGACTCTGATGGTGGGAGGGATTGGGGGCAGGAGGAGAAGGGGACGACCGAGGATGAGATGGCTGGATGGCATCACGGACTCGATGGACGTGAGTTTGAGTGAACTCCGGGAGATGGTGATGGACAGGGAGGCCTGGCGTGCTGCGATTCATGGGGTCGCAAACAGTCGGACACGACTGAGTGACTGAACTGAACTGATCAATTATAGTTTTCACCACTGGTGGCTCAGACAGTAAAGAATCTGCCTACAATGTGGGATACCTGGATTGGACCTCTGGATTGGGAAGATTCCCTGGAGGAGGGCATACCAACCCACTCCAGTATTCTTGCCTGGAGATTCTCCTAGGACAGGACAGGACTGAGCGACTAAGTACAGCACACGCTCATGAGAAGTGACATAGTTTATCACATTCCCTCACTTTTTACTTTTTATAGTGTTCTCTTTTATGAATGACCAGTACTCTTCTGTTTTTATTTTCTTTCTTTATAAACTTCTTTAGCTATTCTTTAAGAATAACTTTAGTAATACCAAATTCCCTTAGTTTTCTTTCATCTGAGAATGTCTATATTTGGTTTTAATTCATGAAGAGTATGTATATAGATACTGAATTCGTGGTTGGCAATTTTTTCTTTCAGTACAGAAAAATGCCATGCTGATTTTTGGTCTCCATGGTATCAGATGAGAAATTCACTTTCTTTAAAATTGCTCTTTTCCTGTAAGTAAATATTTCATTTCTCTGTGAGTCCTTTAAATGCTTTATTTATTTTTAGCTTTCAGGAATTTAATTACAGTGTGTCTTGGAGTAGAATTCTTTAGTTCTGTCCTATTTGGAGGTTGTTTAACTTCTTAAAACTGTAGGCTTAGATGTTTGTGATCTTTTAGCTGTTCAGTTTGGGAAAATGCTATTGATCTATCCTCAAGTTCAAAGATTTAATATACTGTCATCGCTTCTCTAATATTGAGTCTGTTCAGTGAGGCTTATTACAATTTTTAGGTTATAGCATGTTCATTAGTAAAATATTAAAAGTTTTTATTTGCCAAAGATGTAGCTCTTTCATATATGTTTGCATAAGATGGAGGTGAGTAAAATCAAAATATTAAAATATAAAATATTATAGTATTTTATATGAAATATAAAATATCTTACATTATATATAAAATTGAGTTCTTTATATTCATTAATTTTTTAATAATTTATATTTCTTCCCTGATATTTCCCTTTGTATTTTTATAATGATTCAGTTTGTCATTTAAATTTTTTCATTATAATTTCTCCTAAAACATGAAATATATATCAATATCAGTCTTTGAGCATATGTTACCTTCATTTCAAGGAAGTAGAGTTTTTTAACTTGTTATTGATTTCTGACTTTATTATTCTCAGACATGATATTTATTACACTGATTAAGAAATATTTTGAAATTTCTTTTTGGCATAATTTATGAAAACTTTATATTATTTCTCTACACATATGAATACACTATCTAAATTATGGATGAAAAAAAATCCTTTTATATATAAAGGGCAGACTTGTTCATTGTATTTTTTATTTCAACTACATTTTTGCTAATATTTAATCTATTCATCTATCAATAATCAAGAGAAAATTGCAGAAAAAATTACCTTATGAATTTATTGTTTTTTTCTGTATACTAATTTTCTTTTCTTTTTATAATTTTATGCAAACTCTTACAGTTTAAAATACTTAATATGCAAAGATGCCATATTATAAGGTAGCCTGTCCAGAATCCCATTAACTCCTATAATAAGAGAAAAACTTAAGTTTACTTTTGCAGTCCTTGGTTTCCCTCCTCACCAAACCTTACTGTGTTGATAATATTTCACGTTCAAATTCTGAGTTATAATGGAATATTTTCTCCTCTCTCTCTTTTTATTTATATCTCAATATGTTCCTTTGTCTCTGTTCTAGTTATTTTATAGAGACTAAGACTTGCATCCACATATAGTGATTGCTTTTACTTCAAATATCTTCATGGACTTTTTTTAAATTTAAGGACAGAAATGGTATGGACCTAACAGAAGCAGAAGATATTAAGAAGAAGTAGCAAGAATACACAGAAGAACTGTACAGAAAAGATCTTCATGACCCAGATACTCATGAGGATGTGATCACTAATCTACAGCCAGACATCTTGGAATGTGAAGTCAAGTGGGCCTTAGAAAGCNAATGAATGTTTGCTTAAAAAGTCAAGACAAAACAATGTATGATTAAAAGTACTAGCAAAAGAATTCAATGATAATGAAGGGTGATAACTAAACCAGACAAAACACAATCCTTTTTCTTTTAATTCCAGACACAGAAATCTAAGTTATTTCATTCTTTAAACCAGAGAATGCTATCACCTTGGGATGGTACGTGGTCACTTTCTTGTTTTATTTTATTTTATTTTTATTTTCTTCATTACCAGTCACTAGTCCCATGGCTCCATCTCCACTCAGTCTTGTGACGGATGATATCGGGGACATCCCAAATCCAGTCAGAATTAGCCTGTGGACTTCTTGGCTCCATTCTGGTGTGAAGCCTGGCTGCACCCTCTCACCCCTCACAGGCCCACTTGAATATGTTTGTTATCTCTCTTGTGATGTATTTGCGTCTTTGCAAACTAAAAACCATGTATCTTTAAATTTATACAATGATATTGTCTTATAAGGGCTTCCCTGGTGGTTCAGATTGTAAAGAATATGCCTGCAATGTGGGAGACCTGGGTTTAATCCCTGGTTTGGGAAGATCCCCGGAGGAAGGCATGGCTGCCCACACCAGTATTCTTGCCTGGAGAATCCCCATGGACAGAGGAGCCTGGCAGGCTACAGTCCATGGGGTCGCAAAGAGTCAGACACAACTGAGTGATTAAGCACAACACAGCATTGTCTTACAGTTCTCATCTATTTCTTTTNACCTGGGTTTAATCCCTGGTTTGGGAAGATCCCCGGAGGAAGGCATGGCTGCCCACACCAGTATTCTTGCCTGGAGAATCCCCATGGACAGAGGAGCCTGGCAGGCTACAGTCCATGGGGTCGCAAAGAGTCAGACACAACTGAGTGATTAAGCACAACACAGCATTGTCTTACAGTTCTCATCTATTTCTTTTTCTCACTTGAGAATGTGTTTTTAAAATGTTTCCGCAATGCAATTGCTTTTAATTCCAGACTAGCATGCATTTTATTTATCCATTTCACCACTGATGAACAGCTAGGTTGCCTCCAACTCCTTGTTTTCCCAAATGAAGCTCCAGTGAGCAAGCCTATTCAGTTACCATCATGAATTCATGTGAGAGTTATATCTACATTCTATACAAATGAGTGGGAATTCCATTTCTTGGGGAATATGTGTAATTTCACTTAAAACACCACTATTTTTGTCCACAATAGCTGCTCCAGCCTTAACTCTTGCTGGAAGTCCATGAGTTTTTCTGTTTCTTCACCTCTTCACAAACACTTCGTATTTTATGATAATAAAGTGATTTACTTTGCATTTTTCTGATTACCAGAGAGGTTGTACATCGTTTCTTGTTCTTGTTTACTCAGTAACAATTCTGTTTCTGTGACTTGTCTTTTCTTATAATTCATCCATTTACTTATCTTTCCTGACTTTTTTTGTTAATTACATTATTTCCCTGTATGTTATAGATACTAATCTTTTGACTCTAGTTTTTGATGTTGCAAAAATCTCCCAACTAAGCCAGTTGTATTAATTTTACATGTAATGTCTTTCATTCCAGAAAGATCTTTTTAGTGTTGATTTAAACAAATAATAAAGTCTTTCAACTAGGTGATAATTAGTTTTTTAAATAATTGGAAAAATCCATTTGCCAAGAGAAAACCATATGGAAAGTGTATGATGTTGAGACTGCAAAGTGAAAAATGTTTCCTTAAACTAGTTTTGAACTACCTGGTTTTTGTGAAAATCAAACACCTTGCCTGCATGCAAATACTGTTCTAAAGCTCTATGAATAAAATACTCATATTTCCAGGTCATACTGACTTTGACAAAGAGCAGAAGTCTATTTAACAATCATGTTAAGCTCTAAGAATTTATTCTTTGATTTGTACATATATTTTGTATATGAATTTTATATACAATGTTTATGAGTTGTATTATACAATAATAAAAATTAATAGATATGATTTTTGTAGGTTTTTAATAGATACTTATCAAACTTGTTGTTGTTGTTCAGTTGCTAAGTCATATCCAATTCTTTGTGACCCCAGGGACTGCAGCACGTCAAGTCTGTCTGTCCTTCAGTATCTCCCAGAGTTTGCCCAAGTTCATGTCCATTGAATCGATGATGCCATCCCACCATCTCATCCTCTGTCACCCTCTTCTCCTGCCTTCAATCTTTCCCAGCATCAGGGTCTTCTCCGATAAGTCAGCTGTTCACAACAGGTGGCCAAAGTATTGGGGTGTGAGCTTCAGCATTAGTCCTTCCAACAAATATTCAGGCTTGATCTCCTCTAGGATTGACTGGTTTGATCTCTCAAGAATCTTCTCCAACACCACAATTCAAAAGCATCAATTCTTTGGTGCTCTGCCTTCTTTATGGTCAAACTCTCACATCTGTGCAGGACTACTGGAAAGATCATAGCTTTGACTATATGGACCTCTGTCGGCAAAGTGATATCTTTGCTTTTCAACACACTGTCCTGGTTTGTCATAGCTTTCCTTCCAAGGAGCAGGTGTCTTCTAATTTCATGGCTGCAGTCACCATCTGCAGTCATTTTAGAGCCCAGGAAGAGGAAATATGTCACTGCTTCCACTTCTTCCCCCTCTATTTGCCATGAAGTGATGAGACCAGAGGCCATGATCTTAGTTTAATATTGAGTTTTAAGCCAGCTTTTTCATGCTCCTCTTTCACCTTCATCAAGAGGCCCTTTAGTTTCTCTTAAGTTTCTGCCATTAGAGTGGTATTATCTGTATCTGAGGTTATTAATATTTCTCCCAGCAAATCTTGACTCCAGCTTATAACTCATCCAGCCTAGCATTTTTCATGGTGTACTCTGCATAAAAGTTAAATAAGCAGGGTGACAATATACAGCCTTATTGTACTCCTTTATTATAATAATAGTAGAAAACCAACACAGAAAATAAAAGAGGAAGAAAAGAGAACCCCAGTGACTGCAGCCATGAAATTAGAAGATGCTTGCTTCTTGGGAGAAAAGCTATGGCAAGCCTAGACAGCGTATTGAAAAGCAAAGACATCACTTTGTTGACAGAGGTCCATATAGTCTAAGGTATGATATTTCCAGTGGTCATGTACAGGTGTGACACTTAGACTATAAAGAAAGCAGAGCGCCAAAGAATTGATGCTTTTGAACTGTGGTGTTGGAGAAGACTCTTGAGAGTCCCTTGGACAGCAAGACGACCTAACCACCAGTCCATCCTAAAGGAAATCAACCCTGAATACAGTTGGAAAGACTGAGGCTAAAGCTGAAGCCCCAATGCTTTGGCCACCTGATACAAACAACTGACTCATTGGAGAAGACCCTGATGCTGGGAAGGACTGAGCACAGGAGGAGAAGAGGGTGTCAGAGGATGAGGCGGTGGGTGACATCACTGATTCAGTGGACACCAAATTGGGCAAACTCCGGGAGATATTGAGGGACAGAGAGGCCTAGCATTCTGCAGTCCATGGGGGTCGCAAAGAGTCAGACACAACTTAGCAGCTGAACAACAACAATGTATTTCTCTTTATTTCTAACAACACTCTTAAATTCTGCTTCATAAATTGCTACCACTGTCCAAATTTTAATTTGATTACTATTAATCTGATGTATTTCTCTTAGATCTTTATTTTAAACCTTTATGTGTAGTTTGACTTTAAGGGTTTCTTTTATAAATTAAGGATAGCAGATTTGGTTTTTTATTTTAATCCAATGTGATAGTCTATATCTTTTATTGGGTGGGTTTAACTCATTGAAATTTATTTTTATTATTTTATATTTGGACATATCTTTCTTTTATTTCTTGGAGGTCACTGATCAACTTTTAAAAACATATTTAAGTATAAATTTTTCTAAGCAAAAATTCTCAATTTTGCTTATTCTTCTTCCTAAGGTGAAGATAACATTCTCTAACTAAGCCTTGAACAGCCCCCACCATTTTATTGTTATTTTGAGATTTAGTTTCACTCATGTTTATAAAAAATGATTATTTTTAAGTCATTAATTAAATTTACTGACATGTTTTATCAACTTACTTGTTCATTGTCATTTTGCACAACTTAAGCGTCCCCTCTGTGATTATTTTTCTTCTTTCAAAGTATATACTTTAATATTTCTTTCAGAAAGGGCCTGTGAATCATAAATTCAGCCTTTGTAAATCTGAAAATATTTTTATTTTTCCCTCACTCTTGAATATGAACTTACATGCACATAAATTTCTAGCTTGACTTGCAAGTATTGTTGTTAATGAGAAGCCTACTCTCTAATTGTTCTATTATACCTATCATTTCTATTTGGTAGCTTTTATGATATTTTCTCTTTATCATTGCTGTTCATTTCCACTACAATGTGCCTAAAGATAGGTATAATTTTATTTGTCCTGCTCAGTTTCAAAGTAAACTTTGTTTTAAAGGTTCAAGTCTTTCTTCAGTTATGGAAAGTTTTTATCAGTATTTCCTTAAATATTCTTCAATTTCCCCCTCTTTTTTTCCTCAGTCTTTCTACATTATAATTGATCTTTTATATTTGGTATCAGAATCTATCTGCTAGATTCTGGATGAATTATTTAAGACTATTTTCTAGTTACAAAGTTTCTATTCAAATGTGTCTAGCTTTCAGTTTATCTTATCTTTTGAGGAACTATCCTATCTTATTTTTAATCCCAGTAACTATATTTTTCATTCTAAGTTTTCCCTTTGGTTTCTTTTGTATGTCCTGACTCTTACTCTTTAAAAAAATTTTTTTTAATTTATTTAATCTGCTTTGTTTTATAGTTTCCTATTTAATTTATGAAAATTTATTTTTTAACCTGTCTCAGGAATGTGCTGGGCTTTGCTGTGCTGTGCTCAGTTGCTCAGTCATGTCTGACTCTTTGGGACCCCATAGACCATAGCCTGCCAGGCTCCTCTGTCCATGGAGATTCTCCAGGCAAGAATACTGGAGGGGGTTGCCATGCCCTCCTCAAGGGGATCTTCCCAGCCCAGGGATCAAACCCAGGTGTCCCACATTGCAGGTGGATTCTTTACTGTCTGAGCCACCAGGGAAGCCCATGAATACTGAAGTGGGTATCCTATCCCTTCTTCAGGGGAACTTCCCAACCCAGGAATCAAACTGGGGTCTCCTGCATTGCAGGCTAATTCTTTACCAGCTGAGCTACCCTGGAAGCCCCATCTTAGGCATATGTGCAAATCTTTTTAAGCTATTTTCTTATTTCAGCTTTTTGTTCTGAGTGCATTTGTGTTTTGATCAATGTTTTTTTCAGCTGTCTGTCTTAGCATACGATTTATTCACTTTCTTTGGAATTTTAGTTTCCAAGATCGTTTTGAGACTTAGAGAGGAAATTCTCTCCTCATGCTGCTTTCCAGAAAGATTTTAGTACTTCTGCCTTTGGGTTGATGGATGATACTGAACCAGGAGTTATTTGGAGGTTCCAGGTGGCTCTCAGTCTTGTGACAGACGATATCAGGGACATCTCAAAATCCAGCCAGAATTAGCCTGTGGACATCTTGGCTCCTCTGGTGTAAAGGCCGCCTCCACCCTCGCTCCCCTCACAGGCCCACCTATGAACTGCAGGCAGTAAACCATAGCCCTAGGTGGCGGTGACCAGCAGGTCTTTATGGCTTCCTTTGCCCTTTTACTACCTTTCCCCTCTGCCTCTCTAGGCAAACAGGAGGAGATGACACTTGGCACCTGTTTTGAAAAGGTGGCTGAACTTTGTGCTGCCCCACTGCCTGAGTAATGTTTAGCTTGTACAGCAGGGCTTCAGTAAAGGCAGAGAAGCAGACAGCCAGTCTATCCAGATGGGGAACTGTAGGAGTCATATTTTTAAAGCCCAAGAGGGAAGTTTACTTAAAAATGAATCTAACTGGTTTTATGTTGGGTTATTTGACTACACATGACATAGAAAGATTTTAAGCATAACTGCTTTTCTTTGGTGGATATATCAAGGACTCAGTAAATTAATCTACTTTAAAGAATGTCAGAACATGAAAATATATTCCAAGAACCAAATGAAGGGCCAGAGCAGAGGAAGGGGTCATAGAGAGGGAAAGAATACAGGAGATGGAAAGAAGAAAGCAGAAAGAAAAGCAAAGTAGACAGACAGGGGCAGGAGAAGAGGAAGGAAAGAGACAGAGAGAGAGAGATGAGGTCGGGTTGCAGGGAGAAAGAGCCAGAGGGAAGAGGATGAGAGGAATACAGAGAATGTGAGAGAGCCGAAGCCAGACAGAAAAGTAAAAGCTTACAAAAAATATCCTGAGTACACTGAAGGAATTCCATTTTCTGGCTTTTAGGAAAGAAAACATGGCCACAACCATAGAAGCAGATATGCCCTATTTACTGAGCCTGTTGAAGGGATAATCCAGAAGAGTGGAAGTAGTGAAAATGACTAATCTTCCTATCAGTGAGGGGTATGACCGCGTCCAAGCTGGAGACGGAAAGCTGCTCTCCACTAGCTGTTGCCTGGCACATGTAAGGAGCGCTCCCACCGCCTCTCATCACTTCTTACAGCCAGGCTGATCTGACAGTCTCTCCAATAACACATTCATCCACAGCCTTATATTAGTTTTCGTCCTGAGTAACACTAATTGCCCTTCGGCTGAAAGCATATGCGAGGCATTGATTGATGACATTGCACTATTTTCTGCTTTAGCAGCAGTTGCATAGGTCTTGGCTAACACAAACACCCCTCCTCCCCACATGGCAGGTGGGGTGACTCCAGGACCAGTGACTGCAGGGAAAGTGAGCCCTCATCAGCAAACTAGTAGTTGGGTTAATAGAATGAACCACAAGAGCTTAACCCCATCCCAGTGACTGATCCTCCTCCTTCGAAACCACACGGTCAGTTAACAGTGTGAAGCCAAATATTTGCCTTTCTCCAACAGTGCTTCCATTTATCCAAACCCGTCTTTGCTTGGACTTCCCCAAAAGCAGAATCTGAGCAAAGCATATATTTGGGAGGTGCAGACAGCACTGGTAGGAGAGTGGGGAAATGTGAAAAGAGAGAGAAGGCAGCTGACAAAGCATGAAGCCATTATCAAGCTAGCTTCCACTGTGAACAATGAGAGCTTAATCCTACAGGAAAGTTTGGAGAAATGGTGTAAAACCCATACCCCAGGTTATTTAACTGAAGGGCCCTGGGAGCTGGGGTATTTATACACTAACAGTTGTCAGTGGTTAGCTGTTTCTGGATGGCATTCTTTCCTGGAAATTCCAGCCTGTCCTGTGTATAAGCCGAGTGGCCTTCCACCTAAGGCAGTGTTGACACTGGCAGGTAGAAGTTAGCTGGAGTGGACTAATTGGTAAGGCCCGAGGGATGCGCGAGTTTCCTTCAGCACTTGCCTGGAGCCTTAGCAGAGACTTAGACTTAGACTCCTCAGCTCCTGGGAGAAAACTGCCCCTGTCTAAAGTTTCATAACATGAGCTCATTTCCAAGTAGTATAGATTTACAAGTAGTAATATGATTCTCGTGGTCATATGTTTTTGTCAGATTCACACATGCAAGCTATTTCAACCACAGCTGGTCGACGTCACTCTCTTTTTCCACTCTGGAATCTTCCTTCATGTTTCCTTTGCATTAAGTGATTTCTCTGATCCTCACCTTTAAGAAGGCACAGTAAAAATGAATAGTCATTCTAAACTATTTTTAATGAAAAACATTATCACCATTTGGACTTTGGAGTTATGGTCTGCTGGGACTGCTTTAAAACAGGTCCTCGTTGGAGAGGTGGTCGTTAGCAACAGTTAAATAATCTTTCACTGCGGCTCTTTGGTGTCCCTGTGGACCAGAGTACTTTAGGGGAGAGCTGGTATTGATGGTCATGATAACTCTGGCTCAGAAACTAGTGGAAAGTATAAAATGACAAGAGGAGGGTGTCAAATTCTTTAAGGAAGAAAACTACCTAAGCTCAGGGAAACAATTTGGGAAAATTCAAATACAATTTATCATCACTAAGATTTGGAAATTTACGAAGCCACTTTTAGCATTTGACCGGTTTATATTCATCCTTTCATGGCCCCTGTATTTGATAGTATTTGCCCATTCAAGTACAAATATTCATGAAAAACCCCTTGTATGGTACAGATACATATGTATTTGAGTGTACACATGTAACTATGTGAGTATGCGTGACATCTCTGTAAAACTCTCCAAAAATAAAAATTCAAGTATTAGTAACAGTCAACATCATTGTGTTTCCGAATACGGACTAATAGCATAAACAATGACTACCATTCATCGGAAGCTTACCATGTGGCAGGCACTATGCAAGCACCTTAAATCCACAAAACCCCACGAACTAGCTTCAGTTATTATTGTGTCTGTTATTCAGATGAAGAAGCTAAAGCACAAAATGTCAAGGAACTTTCCCAGAATCAATTTGTAAGTGATTTAAAATCGAGCATTTCTGACTCCAGAACCTGATTTTTACCTACCACATAGTAGCTTTAAATATAAATATCCTGTCAAAAGGACAAGGTCTTAGTAAAACTGCCTTGGGCATGTAGCTGTTCACCAAGAGTCAGCAGGAAATTGACAATTGTATGACAGTTTGCTGGGGCAACTGTTCTGTCACAGATAACAGTTCTGTGGAGTAAACACCAGGGGGCATTCCAGGATTCAGTGTCACTCTGCCTTTCTCCTACGCTTTCTCTGTTAAGGTGATCACCCCAGGCTTGGGCTTCCTGTACTTTTCCAGCTTCTGTGAGCCTCAGCTTCTGGCAAGACTTTCTGTGCACTCAGACCCACTAAAGATTAGTAGGTACCTCATACTTCTCCCCTGGACATCTCTATCAAGAACAGACACAAATCTATGCAAGGTTTCTATACGAAGTGCGTGCTGCCTGCTAAGTCGCTTCAGTCCCGTCTGACTCTTTGCAACCCCATGGACTGTAGCCTGCCAGGCTCCTCTGTCCATGGGGATTCTCCAGACAAGAATACTGGAGTGGGTTGCCAGGCCCGCCTCCAGGGGATCTTCCTGACCCAGGGATCGAACTCACATCTCGTTATGTCTCCTGCATTGCAGGCGGGTTCTTTACCACTACCACCACCTGGGAAGCCATATATGAGGTAAACAGGTTTTATTCTGCTTCTAGTAGCAAAGAGCTCAGGTTAAAAATGATTGAGATGCAAGACGTCTCATTAAGGGGTACATAATTGACTTTTGGTACTGACCTATATGCAGGTTATACACAAGGTGCAGTTTTTCTTGGCCATGTTGTCTTAGCAAGTCCACTCGATTTCTTTATAGTTCTCTTAATGTCCTCTAGCTAAAGACCATGAGAAACACACCTAGAGTCAAAGTTGATTTACTGATTTATTATAATGAGAATGAAGGTACATGTTGGGGAATCATAGAGCATCTCAGTGAGGGGGTTAAAAAGGATTTATTATAGTATTTGGACTTGTAATAGTGACTTGGGACAGTTCAGTTCCATTCAGTCGCTCAGTCGTGTCCGACTCTTTGCAACCCCATGAACCGCAGCATGCCAGGCCTCCCTATCCATCACCAACTCCCGGAGCTCACCCAAAGCCATGTCCATTGAGTTGGTGATGCCATCCAACCATCTCATCCTCTGTCGTCCCCTTCTCCTCCTGCCCTTAATCCTTCCCAGCATCAGGGTCTTTTCAAATGAGTCAGCTCTTCGCATCAGGTGGCCAAAGTATCGGAGTTTCAGCTTCAACATCAGTCCCTCCAATGAACACCCAGGACCGATCTCCCTTAGGATGGACTGACTGGATCTCCTTGCAGTCCAAGGGACTCTCAAGGGTCTTCTCCAACACCACAGTTCAAAAGCATCAATTCTTTGGTGCTCAGCTTTCTTTATAGTCCATCTCTCACATCCATACATGACCACTGGAAAAAACATAGCCTTAACTAGACGGACCTTTGTTGGCAAAGTAATATCTCTGCTTTCTAATATGCTATCTAGGTTGGTCATAGCTTTCCTTCCAAGGAGTAAGCATCTTTTAATTTCATGGCTGCAATCACCATCTGCAGTGATTTTGGAGCCCAGAAAAATAAAGTCAGCCACTGTTTTCACTGTTTCCCCATCTATTTCCCATGAAGTGATGGGACCAGATGCCATGATCTTCGTTTTCTAAATGTTGAACTTTAAGCCAACTTTTTCACTCTCCTCCTTCACTTTCATCAAGAGGCTTTTTAGCTCCTCCTCACTTTCTGCCATAAGGGTGGTGTCATCTGCATATCTGAGGTTACTGACAAACATCAGGAAATAGGGCTTTATTCCAGTTTAGGTGCTGTCAGGAAATGGGAGTAGTTCTATGATTGGGTACTTTAATTTTGTTATTGTTTAGTCACTAAGTTGTGACCCACTCTTTGCGACCCAGTGGACTGTAGCCCTCCAGGTTCCTCTGTCCATGGGGTTTTCCAGGCAAGAATACTGGCGTGCATAGCCATTGCCTCCTCCAGGGGATCGTCGCAACCCAAGGATCAAACCCCTGTCTCCTGCAATAGCATACGGGTTCTTTACTGCTGAGCCACCAGGGAACCCCTGGGGTACTTTAATAAATCTTATCTAAAAGAGGGGAAGGGGCTTCCAGGGTGGTACAGTGGTAAAGAATCTGTCTGCCAATGCAAGAGACACAGGAGACACAGGTTTGATCCCTGGGTCTTTGCCAACAAAGGTCCTTCTAGTCAAAGCTATGGTTTTTCCAGTAATTATGCGTGGATGTAAGAGTTGGACCATAAAGAAGGCTGAGTCCCAAAGAACTGATGCTTTCAAATCGTGGTGCTGGAGAAGACTCTTGAGGGTCCCTTGGGCTGCAAGGAGATCAAACCAGTCAATCCTAACGGAAATCAACCCTGAATATTCATTGGAAGGACTGATGCTGAAGCTCGAATACTTTGCCCACCTGATGTGAAGAACTGACTCATTGGAAAAGACCCTGATGCTGGGAAAGGTTGAGGGCAGGAGAAGAGGGTGACAGAGGATGAGATGGTGGGATGGCATCACCAACTCAATGAATATGAATTTGAGCAAACTCTGGGAGATGGTGAAAAACAGGGAAGGCTGGCATGCTGCAGTCCACGGGGTCACAAAGAGTTGAGATACGTCTTAGTGACTGAACAACAGCAAAGGAGGGGAGACCAGGGTGAGGTCATTTTTGTCATTTGAACACTATTCATGCTTTTGTCTCTGTTCAGACATGATTATAAGGTGGTCTTGTTTTTATCTTGATCTGTTGTAGTTTCAGAATGGGCTTATGTGATGTTGGTGTTTCTGAGATGGCTTGTGTTCACCAGGAGAGCACCGTGGCCCAGCTCCGAGCAACACTCAGGCTTAGCTGACAGTTTTAGGTCAACTTCTGCCATTAGGGGTGCTTACTCTTTCTCCATTTTCTTATCCTTAAGCTGGTATTTCTGAGTCTCATCATTTGGATGCATCTCCATGCATACCTCTCCTGCATATAGACCTCTCAGGAAAGACAAAGTATTTCAAAGATGCTAATAATAGGCCTTGCTGCTGCTGCTGCTGCTGCTGCTAAGTTGCTTCAGTCGTGTCCAACTCTGAGCGACCCCATAGACGGCAGCCCACCAGGCTCCTCCGTCCATGAGATTTTCCAGGCAAGAGTACTGGAGTGGGGTGCCATTGCCTTCTCCGAATAATGGGGCTTAGGTCTTCCAAAAGAGATCTTTCCACATTGCAACAGAAAACACTGGTACTTTGTTTTCCTTTCCTTAGTTTTTCATTTCCTCATAACATGGAAATAATTCCATCTGGAGCCATACCTTGAACAGAGCAGGTAATGATGCACCAAGGCCTGGAGTGTAAGTAAAATAGATTAAGGAATTAGAAGTAACGATCAACGTAAGGTAAAAGCTGAAATGCAACAGTTTAAAGGTCACACGATGGCACACACAATAATCAGTAAGTAAAAAAATAAATAAAAAATTAAAAAAAACAATAATCAGTAAGTGTCATAGCACTGATTGTAGCTAAGTGGTCAGGGAGAACGCAGAAGACTGCTTAAGACAGTTCTCAGAGTTTGCGTTCTTTGGAAGCCCTTTATAACTTGCCTCTCCTTTGACTAGTAGAGGGGACCCTCCTCCTTCTCTTAACTTGAGCTTTGTCTCCTCTTCAGCCTTTTTATCCTCTTGACTGTCACCTCTTGCCCATAGCTTTATCCCCACTGCAGCCACACAGACAGGTTTCCTTCGAGCCATAAGCTTCCAGATGCCCTCTGTGCTGGGGAATAAAGTGTCTGACCTGGACACTTGATTTATGTTCCCTAGTACTCCTGCCTGGAAAATACAATGGATGGAGGAGCCTGGTGGGCTGCAGTCCATGGGGTCGCTGAGAGTCGGACATGACTGGGCGACTTCACTTTCACTTTCATGCATTGGAGAAGGAAATGGCAACCCACTCCAGTGATCTTGCCTGGAGAATCCCAGGGACAGGGGAGCCTGGTGGGCTGCCGTCCTTGGGGTCGCACAGAGTTGGACACGACTGAAGTGACTTAGAAGCAGCAGCAGCAGCAGCAGCAGCAGGGCTGCTAATAATAATAGTTGCCATCTTGATACTCTGAAATAGACACTGAAGCTGTTTGCCAGTAGAATTTGGGTTTGTGTTTCCAACAATACAGTTTTTCTCCTGGCACTGTTCATATCCTCTGTAGAGTTTTCCCTACAGGAAAAATATTTGCTAGAACTTAAACTTGTCAGTTTGTTCTGTTTTGTTACCCCATATTAATTTGCAAGTTCTGCAACTTTATATAAGTAAAATGATGCAATACAATATACGTTCTTTGTGTCTTCTTTCACTTATAATGTTTGCAAGACTCATCCAGGTTACTGCTTGTAGTAATTTTTTTCTCAGTAGTATTCTCTTGTATGAATATGCCACAATTTGCTTATCTTGTTTGTTGATGAGTATTTGAGTTGTTTCTAATTGAAGTCTATTACAGATAAAGTTATTATAAACCTTTTTGTACAACACTTTTTTATGGACATGTTTCATTTCTCTTAAGTATTTTATTTCTTTCTGCCTAGAAGCAGAAATTTTGGGTCATAGGTTGGGTGAATGTTTATTTAACTTCATAAGAAATTGACAAATAAGATTTCCAAAATGATTGTACTACTTTACACTCCAACCAACAGTGAGAATTCTAGTTGCTTCACATCCACCAGCATTGTATGTTGTTAATCATTGAACTTTTCGCTGTTCTAGTGGGTTTTATAACACTTTAAAGTTTTCTGATTGTCCACATCAATAAAAATGTTGGATTCAATTCTTATCTTTTTTTTTGCTTCTATTTTTATATTTTTCAATCCTTATGTTTTAGGAGTGAAACTAGAAAAAGTACAACTTTTTTCTTTAAAATAGTATAGAAAATACCAACCATAAAAGAAAAGACTGATAAACTGAACTTCAGTAAAATTAAGAACAATTTATCAAAAGACACCTTTAAAATAATAAAAAGGTAAGTTAGGAAGAAAGTTTATGTATACAAAAGATGACTCATATCCAGAATATATAAAGAACTCATGCAAATCAATACAAAACAGATAAGTAACTAAATTTATAACTGGGCAAAAGATTTACAGAGGCATTTTACAAAGAGAATATTCAAATGGTCCATTAACACATGGAAACATGCACAGTTTTTTTCAGGCAAACTTAAGCCACAATGAGATATTGCTAAACACAAAGTAGAATGCCCCAAATTAGTAAGATTGATAATACCAAGTGGTGGCAAGGATGTGGAGCAACTGAACTTTCATATACATTATCAATGGGAGTATAAGTTGGCAAAGTCATTTTGAAACACTGACAGTATTTACTTAAGCTAAACATGCATATATTGTATGAGCCAGCAATTCAACTCCTAGATATAGAACCAAGAGAAATAAATGCATGTGTCTTCCAAAGACATGTGCACATTCATTCATAATATCTTTATTCATAGAAGTCCAAACAAGTTGAATGACTATCAGTAGGAGAAAGACATATAAATTGTATTATATTCATATAGTGGAATACTATACAACAGTCCAAAGAGAATGAACTACCACAGCACACAATGATATGGACGGCTCTCATGGACTTGATGAGTGAAAGGAAGCCAGACCCCAAACTGTACATACTGTTTAGTATTTTTTCATATGAATATCATGCATAGGCAAAGATCATTACAGCTGATAGCTGTCAGAATACTGGTTATCTCTGGGGAGAGGTGTTGACTGAGAACATGTGTAAGACAGCCTTCCAGGGTTTCTGGAAACGTTCTATGTCTTGACTGGTGTCATAAAAATTAATTCAGCTGTACACTTATGATTAATGCACTTTATTGAATGTATGTTATACTTCAATATCTTTTAAAAAACAGCCAAGATTACAGTAGACATATTTGAAAACTAAAAAACAAGTAGTGAGTAGCCCCTTAAAAAAAAAATAACCCTCAGAATGCTTGTGTTATCATTGTCCCTCAAAATAATTATTTATTTGTTCCCTAAATTGAGGGGGGCATTATACTGAGTGAATGCTGTCTAGTTTGAAAACCATTGCTTAGAGATCCAGTTCTTAGGATCTTTTCAAGATGGTTTGTTAGTTCTGTTATATCATGCCCTCATTTGGAAGGATAAGAAGCTCTTACATGCCATTAATAGTCCAATATTGGATTATAGCCCTTCAATTGCAGGGGACGTGAGTTCAGTCCCTGTTTGGGGAACTAAGGTCTCACACATCACAACATGCAGCCAAAATTTTAAAAAGTATATTTTACTTGTTTCTTCAATATCATTGGCTACGCTTTCCCTTACATTACGTTAATACTAATGCAAAAGAAACATATTGCCTTGGGGGGTGGGGCAGTCAGAGGAAGAGTCTGGAACAAAATCTTATTGGAGTAGCAAGAAGCCCTTTAGAGGGACTAGACTGCCGACAAGGGATTAAGACTTATAAATTGCAATAATACTCATATTTAGACACTCAACTGTAGTATCAACATGAGCCTGTGAATAAGTTTCAGTTTTCCATAGAGGAAAGGCTAAAGGCAAGATAAATTCTTCATGCATAATGAAATTTCAAAATAGCTTTTTTTAAATGTAAATTTTCCTGTCACTAAGGCAGCTAATTCTGCTCTTATTAGAATGTTTGCTCAAGTTTACCATGTAAATCCTTCTTTTGGAGTAAATGTGATACTAAGCAAAGCAGTTTCTATATATAATCAATAAGCTCAGGTATTTGTACAAATAATATAAGGTCTAATGATGAAATATTCATTAGCTAGGGACAAATTTGAGAAATACGTTCTGCTTTGACTTCTGACAGCTGACTTGTGGCACTTTTTTCCTAAGATGTCTGACTGGAGAACATATGATTGGCTGGAGGGCAGAAATTCAAGAGTGAGTTGTCTTCTGTGGGAATCACATCTACATCCTAGGCTTTCTAGATGGAATAGCCAGTCATACACAGGAGGTCTCAATTCTCCCCACTCTCCTATGGACACAATGAGTGAGCCCTCTTATAGCTGATTTAATGCACAGAAGCAAGGCCACTGCTCAGCAAGAGAGAAAAAGGAACTTTGTCAGCTGTTGACTTTAAAGGGTTGGGCTAAACATTTTTTGCAAAAATGTCCAAAGGTGGAGAATTTTGTAGGAAAAAGCACTATATCACTGCTGCTGCTGCTAAGTCACTTCAGTCGTGTCCGACTCTGTGCGACCCCATAGACGCCAGCCCACCAGGCTCCCCCGTCCCTGGGATTCTCCAGGCAAGAACACCGGAGTGGGTTGCCATTTCCTTCTCCAATGCATGAAAGTGAAAAGTGAAAGTGAAGTTGCTCAGTCGTGTCCGACTCTTAGCGACCCCATGGACTGCAGCCCACCAGGCTCCTCCGTCCATGGGATTTTCCAGGCAAGAGTACTGGGGTGGGGTGGGTGCCATTGCCTTCTCCTACTATATCACAGTAACCCCCAAAACATCCCTTATAGTCACAAAAGGAACTTGTCAAGTAATTGAGGGCTCCTCCCTGGATTGGTCATTACCACTCACTGTGAAATGAGTATGATTTTATAATGTGTTTACTTTTAGTATATTTTAAAGTTATTTTAGTTCGTAGCCTTTGTTGTTTTGATCGTAGATTTTTCAAGGAGTGTTTGAAGAAAGTTTCAGTTGAAGACCTTGTGGGATACTGGGGTAACGTAAAACCTGTTATACAATGTCAAATGGTGAATGACTGGGAGTTCCCTGGTGGTCTTGTGATGGGCATTCGGTGGTCTCACTGCTATGGCCCCAGGTGTTGGGTCCCTGGTCAGGGAACTAAGAGCCCACAAGCCAGAAAAAAACAAAAACAAAACCAGTGAATGGCTTATTAAAGTTTTTAATAAAACTTATTTCTGCTATACAGTGTTAAACTTACAAGTGGGGGAATCGTATTAACCATCTGGCTGCCGAAAGGGGAATTTTTCATCAAATGGGAATGTGACACTAAGTTTGAAGCAGACATATACTTTGGTCCAGTCTCAAAGGTACATGAACCATCACTTCTTTACATATATACATTTTGTGTGCATGTGCTGTTGCTAAGTTATGTCCAATTCTTTGTGACCCCCTGGACTATAGCCCACCAGTCTCCTCTGTCCGTGGGATTCTCCAAGCAAAAATAGCGGAGTGGGTAACCATTTCCTCCTCAAGGGGGCCTTCCCGACCTGCATCTATTGTGTGGTTCCTGGATTGGCAAGCATCTTCCTCAATTCTCTTTGGGCTCCGAAAGCATATAATTATCACTCAAACTAAGGAATCAAGTTGCAAAAGATTTTCTGAATGAAATGAACCCCGAAAGGGTTTTAAAAAGAAAACTATCAATGAGCAAAGATGCAAAAAGAAGGCTTTTTAGCTCCTCCTCACTTTCTGCCATAAGGGTGGTGTCATCTGCATATCTGAGGTTACTGACAAACATCAGGAAATAGGGCTTTATTCCAGTTTAGGTGCTGTCAGGAAATGGGAGTAGTTCTATGATTGGGTACTTTAATTTTGTTATTGTTTAGTCACTAAGTTGTGACCCACTCTTTGCGACCCAGTGGACTGTAGCCCTCCAGGTTCCTCTGTCCATGGGGTTTTCCAGGCAAGAATACTGGCGTGCATAGCCATTGCCTCCTCCAGGGGATCGTCGCAACCCAAGGATCAAACCCCTGTCTCCTGCAATAGCATACGGGTTCTTTACTGCTGAGCCACCAGGGAACCCCTGGGGTACTTTAATAAATCTTATCTAAAAGAGGGGAAGGGGCTTCCAGGGTGGTACAGTGGTAAAGAATCTGTCTGCCAATGCAAGAGACACAGGAGACACAGGTTTGATCCCTGGGTCTTTGCCAACAAAGGTCCTTCTAGTCAAAGCTATGGTTTTTCCAGTAATTATGCGTGGATGTAAGAGTTGGACCATAAAGAAGGCTGAGTCCCAAAGAACTGATGCTTTCAAATCGTGGTGCTGGAGAAGACTCTTGAGGGTCCCTTGGGCTGCAAGGAGATCAAACCAGTCAATCCTAACGGAAATCAACCCTGAATATTCATTGGAAGGACTGATGCTGAAGCTCGAATACTTTGCCCACCTGATGTGAAGAACTGACTCATTGGAAAAGACCNATCGTGGTGCTGGAGAAGACTCTTGAGGGTCCCTTGGGCTGCAAGGAGATCAAACCAGTCAATCCTAACGGAAATCAACCCTGAATATTCATTGGAAGGACTGATGCTGAAGCTCGAATACTTTGCCCACCTGATGTGAAGAACTGACTCATTGGAAAAGACCCTGATGCTGGGAAAGGTTGAGGGCAGGAGAAGAGGGTGACAGAGGATGAGATGGTGGGATGGCATCACCAACTCAATGAATATGAATTTGAGCAAACTCTGGGAGATGGTGAAAAACAGGGAAGGCTGGCATGCTGCAGTCCACGGGGTCACAAAGAGTTGAGATACGTCTTAGTGACTGAACAACAGCAAAGGAGGGGAGACCAGGGTGAGGTCATTTTTGTCATTTGAACACTATTCATGCTTTTGTCTCTGTTCAGACATGATTATAAGGTGGTCTTGTTTTTATCTTGATCTGTTGTAGTTTCAGAATGGGCTTATGTGATGTTGGTGTTTCTGAGATGGCTTGTGTTCACCAGGAGAGCACCGTGGCCCAGCTCCGAGCAACACTCAGGCTTAGCTGACAGTTTTAGGTCAACTTCTGCCATTAGGGGTGCTTACTCTTTCTCCATTTTCTTATCCTTAAGCTGGTATTTCTGAGTCTCATCATTTGGATGCATCTCCATGCATACCTCTCCTGCATATAGACCTCTCAGGAAAGACAAAGTATTTCAAAGATGCTAATAATAGGCCTTGCTGCTGCTGCTGCTGCTGCTGCTAAGTTGCTTCAGTCGTGTCCAACTCTGAGCGACCCCATAGACGGCAGCCCACCAGGCTCCTCCGTCCATGAGATTTTCCAGGCAAGAGTACTGGAGTGGGGTGCCATTGCCTTCTCCGAATAATGGGGCTTAGGTCTTCCAAAAGAGATCTTTCCACATTGCAACAGAAAACACTGGTACTTTGTTTTCCTTTCCTTAGTTTTTCATTTCCTCATAACATGGAAATAATTCCATCTGGAGCCATACCTTGAACAGAGCAGGTAATGATGCACCAAGGCCTGGAGTGTAAGTAAAATAGATTAAGGAATTAGAAGTAACGATCAACGTAAGGTAAAAGCTGAAATGCAACAGTTTAAAGGTCACACGATGGCACACACAATAATCAGTAAGTAAAAAAATAAATAAAAAATTAAAAAAAACAATAATCAGTAAGTGTCATAGCACTGATTGTAGCTAAGTGGTCAGGGAGAACGCAGAAGACTGCTTAAGACAGTTCTCAGAGTTTGCGTTCTTTGGAAGCCCTTTATAACTTGCCTCTCCTTTGACTAGTAGAGGGGACCCTCCTCCTTCTCTTAACTTGAGCTTTGTCTCCTCTTCAGCCTTTTTATCCTCTTGACTGTCACCTCTTGCCCATAGCTTTATCCCCACTGCAGCCACACAGACAGGTTTCCTTCGAGCCATAAGCTTCCAGATGCCCTCTGTGCTGGGGAATAAAGTGTCTGACCTGGACACTTGATTTATGTTCCCTAGTACTCCTGCCTGGAAAATACAATGGATGGAGGAGCCTGGTGGGCTGCAGTCCATGGGGTCGCTGAGAGTCGGACATGACTGGGCGACTTCACTTTCACTTTCATGCATTGGAGAAGGAAATGGCAACCCACTCCAGTGATCTTGCCTGGAGAATCCCAGGGACAGGGGAGCCTGGTGGGCTGCCGTCCTTGGGGTCGCACAGAGTTGGACACGACTGAAGTGACTTAGAAGCAGCAGCAGCAGCAGCAGCAGCAGGGCTGCTAATAATAATAGTTGCCATCTTGATACTCTGAAATAGACACTGAAGCTGTTTGCCAGTAGAATTTGGGTTTGTGTTTCCAACAATACAGTTTTTCTCCTGGCACTGTTCATATCCTCTGTAGAGTTTTCCCTACAGGAAAAATATTTGCTAGAACTTAAACTTGTCAGTTTGTTCTGTTTTGTTACCCCATATTAATTTGCAAGTTCTGCAACTTTATATAAGTAAAATGATGCAATACAATATACGTTCTTTGTGTCTTCTTTCACTTATAATGTTTGCAAGACTCATCCAGGTTACTGCTTGTAGTAATTTTTTTCTCAGTAGTATTCTCTTGTATGAATATGCCACAATTTGCTTATCTTGTTTGTTGATGAGTATTTGAGTTGTTTCTAATTGAAGTCTATTACAGATAAAGTTATTATAAACCTTTTTGTACAACACTTTTTTATGGACATGTTTCATTTCTCTTAAGTATTTTATTTCTTTCTGCCTAGAAGCAGAAATTTTGGGTCATAGGTTGGGTGAATGTTTATTTAACTTCATAAGAAATTGACAAATAAGATTTCCAAAATGATTGTACTACTTTACACTCCAACCAACAGTGAGAATTCTAGTTGCTTCACATCCACCAGCATTGTATGTTGTTAATCATTGAACTTTTCGCTGTTCTAGTGGGTTTTATAACACTTTAAAGTTTTCTGATTGTCCACATCAATAAAAATGTTGGATTCAATTCTTATCTTTTTTTTTGCTTCTATTTTTATATTTTTCAATCCTTATGTTTTAGGAGTGAAACTAGAAAAAGTACAACTTTTTTCTTTAAAATAGTATAGAAAATACCAACCATAAAAGAAAAGACTGATAAACTGAACTTCAGTAAAATTAAGAACAATTTATCAAAAGACACCTTTAAAATAATAAAAAGGTAAGTTAGGAAGAAAGTTTATGTATACAAAAGATGACTCATATCCAGAATATATAAAGAACTCATGCAAATCAATACAAAACAGATAAGTAACTAAATTTATAACTGGGCAAAAGATTTACAGAGGCATTTTACAAAGAGAATATTCAAATGGTCCATTAACACATGGAAACATGCACAGTTTTTTTCAGGCAAACTTAAGCCACAATGAGATATTGCTAAACACAAAGTAGAATGCCCCAAATTAGTAAGATTGATAATACCAAGTGGTGGCAAGGATGTGGAGCAACTGAACTTTCATATACATTATCAATGGGAGTATAAGTTGGCAAAGTCATTTTGAAACACTGACAGTATTTACTTAAGCTAAACATGCATATATTGTATGAGCCAGCAATTCAACTCCTAGATATAGAACCAAGAGAAATAAATGCATGTGTCTTCCAAAGACATGTGCACATTCATTCATAATATCTTTATTCATAGAAGTCCAAACAAGTTGAATGACTATCAGTAGGAGAAAGACATATAAATTGTATTATATTCATACAGTGGAATACTATACAACAGTCAGAAGAGAATGAACTACCACAGCACACAATGATATGGACGGCTCTCACGGACTTGATGAGTGAAAGGAAGCCAGACCCCAAACTGTACATACTGTTTAGTATTTTTTCATATGAATATCATGCATAGGCAAAGATCATTACAGCTGATAGCTGTCAGAATACTGGTTATCTCTGGGGAGAGGTGTTGACTGAGAACATGTGTAAGACAGCCTTCCAGGGTTTCTGGAAACGTTCTATGTCTTGACTGGTGTCATAAAAATTAATTCAGCTGTACACTTATGATTAATGCACTTTATTGAATGTATGTTATACTTCAATATCTTTTAAAAAACAGCCAAGATTACAGTAGACATATTTGAAAACTAAAAAACAAGTAGTGAGTAGCCCCTTAAAAAAAAAATAACCCTCAGAATGCTTGTGTTATCATTGTCCCTCAAAATAATTATTTATTTGTTCCCTAAATTGAGGGGGGCATTATACTGAGTGAATGCTGTCTAGTTTGAAAACCATTGCTTAGAGATCCAGTTCTTAGGATCTTTTCAAGATGGTTTGTTAGTTCTGTTATATCATGCCCTCATTTGGAAGGATAAGAAGCTCTTACATGCCATTAATAGTCCAATATTGGATTATAGCCCTTCAATTGCAGGGGACGTGAGTTCAGTCCCTGTTTGGGGAACTAAGGTCTCACACATCACAACATGCAGCCAAAATTTTAAAAAGTATATTTTACTTGTTTCTTCAATATCATTGGCTACGCTTTCCCTTACATTACGTTAATACTAATGCAAAAGAAACATATTGCCTTGGGGGGTGGGGCAGTCAGAGGAAGAGTCTGGAACAAAATCTTATTGGAGTAGCAAGAAGCCCTTTAGAGGGACTAGACTGCCGACAAGGGATTAAGACTTATAAATTGCAATAATACTCATATTTAGACACTCAACTGTAGTATCAACATGAGCCTGTGAATAAGTTTCAGTTTTCCATAGAGGAAAGGCTAAAGGCAAGATAAATTCTTCATGCATAATGAAATTTCAAAATAGCTTTTTTTAAATGTAAATTTTCTTGTCACTAAGGCAGCTAATTCTGCTCTTATTAGAATGTTTGCTCAAGTTTACCATGTAAATCCTTCTTTTGGAGTAAATGTGATACTAAGCAAAGCAGTTTCTATATATAATCAATAAGCTCAGGTATTTGTACAAATAATATAAGGTCTAATGATGAAATATTCATTAGCTAGGGACAAATTTGAGAAATACGTTCTGCTTTGACTTCTGACAGCTGACTTGTGGCACTTTTTTCCTAAGATGTCTGACTGGAGAACATATGATTGGCTGGAGGGCAGAAATTCAAGAGTGAGTTGTCTTCTGTGGGAATCACATCTACATCCTAGGCTTTCTAGATGGAATAGCCAGTCATACACAGGAGGTCTCAATTCTCCCCACTCTCCTATGGACACAATGAGTGAGCCCTCTTATAGCTGATTTAATGCACAGAAGCAAGGCCACTGCTCAGCAAGAGAGAAAAAGGAACTTTGTCAGCTGTTGACTTTAAAGGGTTGGGCTAAACATTTTTTGCAAAAATGTCCAAAGGTGGAGAATTTTGTAGGAAAAAGCACTATATCACTGCTGCTGCTGCTAAGTCACTTCAGTCGTGTCCGACTCTGTGCGACCCCATAGACGCCAGCCCACCAGGCTCCCCCGTCCCTGGGATTCTCCAGGCAAGAACACCGGAGTGGGTTGCCATTTCCTTCTCCAATGCATGAAAGTGAAAAGTGAAAGTGAAGTTGCTCAGTCGTGTCCGACTCTTAGCGACCCCATGGACTGCAGCCCACCAGGCTCCTCCGTCCATGGGATTTTCCAGGCAAGAGTACTGGGGTGGGGTGGGTGCCATTGCCTTCTCCTACTATATCACAGTAACCCCCAAAACATCCCTTATAGTCACAAAAGGAACTTGTCAAGTAATTGAGGGCTCCTCCCTGGATTGGTCATTACCACTCACTGTGAAATGAGTATGATTTTATAATGTGTTTACTTTTAGTATATTTTAAAGTTATTTTAGTTCGTAGCCTTTGTTGTTTTGATCGTAGATTTTTCAAGGAGTGTTTGAAGAAAGTTTCAGTTGAAGACCTTGTGGGATACTGGGGTAACGTAAAACCTGTTATACAATGTCAAATGGTGAATGACTGGGAGTTCCCTGGTGGTCTTGTGATGGGCATTCGGTGGTCTCACTGCTATGGCCCCAGGTGTTGGGTCCCTGGTCAGGGAACTAAGAGCCCACAAGCCAGAAAAAAACAAAAACAAAACCAGTGAATGGCTTATTAAAGTTTTTAATAAAACTTATTTCTGCTATACAGTGTTAAACTTACAAGTGGGGGAATCGTATTAACCATCTGGCTGCCTAAAGGGGAATTTTTCATCAAATGGGAATGTGACACTAAGTTTGAAGCAGACATATACTTTGGTCCAGTCTCAAAGGTACATGAACCATCACTTCTTTACATATATACATTTTGTGTGCATGTGCTGTTGCTAAGTTATGTCCAATTCTTTGTGACCCCCTGGACTATAGCCCGCCAGTCTCCTCTGTCCGTGGGATTCTCCAAGCAAAAATAGCGGAGTGGGTAACCATTTCCTCCTCAAGGGGGCCTTCCCGACCTGCATCTATTGTGTGGTTCCTGGATTGGCAAGCATCTTCCTCAATTCTCTTTGGGCTCCGAAAGCATATAATTATCACTCAAACTAAGGAATCAAGTTGCAAAAGATTTTCTGAATGAAATGAACCCCGAAAGGGTTTTAAAAAGAAAACTATCAATGAGCAAAGATGCAAAAAGAATCAAGGAATCTTCACTTAATTATAAGGGTAATACATTATTGAAATTACGTTGTAAGCCAGAACTTATATTTTTAGAAAAAGTAGGGAAATATAGAAACATTGCTTCCTAATTGGAGAGGAGACTTGTATGTGTGTGAGGCACTCTCCATTCTCGTTCCAGAGTAAACATATTATCCTGAAGCTGAATTGTCTGCTGTGACTTCCACTCCAAACTAGGAAGTCAACAGGGAGTTAGCAAAAGTTTCAATTTCGGGAAACTCAGTTGGAAAGTTTGAAGTCAAAGGTGTCTTCATTACTGAAATAAATTGAAACCTTCGTATGGAGTGTAATTTAGATAATTCTCTGCTCAGTATACCTTTCGAGAGAGAGAGGGCAGGTAGAATGCCATGGTTCTGATCCTTACCTCCTGGTATTCATGCCCTTGTGTGACTGCCTTCTTGAGTGTCAGCTAGATTTACTGACTTGCTCCTAATGAGTAGAATATGGTAAAACAGATGCACTGTCACCCTCGGTGATTGGGTTGTAAGGGATTATGGCTTCCGTCTTGCTTTTGCTCTCTGCCTGGCTCTTCTTGCTCCCTGATTTTGATGAAGCCAGTGGCCATGTTGTGAACTGCCCTGTGGAGAGGCCTCCATGACAAGGAATTGAGGGCTGCCTCTGATCAACAGCCATGCAGGAACTGAGGCCCTTAGTCCGACAGTCCACCGAGGACTGAATCCTACCCACAACTGTGAGTGAATTTAGAAGCCATCAGTATAGCATTGAAACATGTATATTATCATATGTGAAACAGATCGCCAGTCCAGGTTCGATGAATGAGACAGGGTGCTTGGGGCTGGTACACTGGGACGACCCTGAGGGATGGGATGGGGAGGGAGACGGGAGGGGGTTCAGGATGGGGAACACGTGTACACCCATGGCTGATTCATGTGAATGTGTGGCAAAAACAACCACTACAATATTTTAAAGTAATTAGCCTCCAAGTAAAATAATTAAATTTAAAAAATAAAAATAAAAAAAAAGCCATCAAAGCTTGAGAGGACTTCACTCTCAGCCAGACTTTGTTTTTGACCCTGTGAGAACCTCCGAGACAGAAGACCCAGCTAAGCCATGCCCATAAGCCATGACTCACAGAGATTATGGGGTAGCAAATATTTGTTTTATGAAGCTGCTTGGTTTCGGCGTAATTTGTTAGGCAGCACTAGATAGTTAATACACTCCCAATGCCCAGATCAGTGCATTTTGCTGATGCCTGCAAAGTCAACAGTAGCTATACTCGCCTCTACCCCAATGAAAGCTGTGCCTGTGATTAATCTTTGATCCCAGCACCAAGTGATTTCACTTATGACAGTGCAGCAGGTAAAGCTCAGGTGTGAGATGAAAGCAAACAGAAACAAAATAGAGTCGCTGTTTCTAAAGTGACTGCCGAGTTCTGTGGTCTGGAAGCACAGACTCAGATGATCTATAGCTGCTCCTTAAACATTTCATCAGTAAATGCACAACAACAATCGCGTTCCTGGTGATATTCACAGTGAAAACAAACACTCTTGATTGATTTTTCCCTCCAATAGAATGAATTATCCATGTGATTTGTCATTGTGGGCACACGTGTGTGTGTGTGTTCATGGGGAATATTCACATCTTTCTCGTGCAGTAGAGAGAATTATGGAAAACTAAGATTCAAATTCCATTTGCAGAGACTTTGATGGCTAACAACACCACAGTATAAACTAAGTGAATGAAAATTGCTCAGGGAGAATAATTGTATCATTCTTTATTCATCCACTTATTCATCCAGTTACTTCCTTGCTTATTCAACAAAAGCTTATTATGCATCTACTGTGTACCAAGCAAGGCTTCCCTGGTGGTAAAGGATGCAAGATATGCAAATTTGGTCTCTGGGTCGGGAAGATCCCCTGGAGAAGGAAATGACAACCCACTCCAGTATCCTTGCTTGGAGAATCCCATGGGCAGAGGAACCTAGCAGGCTACAGTCCACGGGGTCACAAAAGAGTCTGTCAAGACTTAGCCAACTAAACAACAACAATTTATCAGGCAATGTTCAAAGGTCCAAGAGATCAAACAATGAATAAAATAAATTTCCTGGTCTCTTTTCAATGGATGCCAGTAGCAACCCTCTACTCACTCTCACAATTGAGGTAACCAAAAATGTCTTCACACGTTTTTCACACCTTGCCAAGTGTCCCTGAAGGTCAACACCCCCCTCCAAGTTAAGAATCACTGAACTAGAAATCTGGGGGCCAACGAAAAAGCAACTTGTGTTAGGCCCCGAACGGCCTAATCACGGGAGACGTCGCTTCTCAGATCACCAAGACTCGAATTCGATGCAATCAGCAAGAGGATTTATTAAACCGGCGCGCCGGGGCTCGATCTTCCTCGAAAAGAACGAACCCCGATGCTAGTTACAAAGCAGTTTTTATACACCAAAAGCTATAAGCAGGTATAGGTGGGGTGAAGACGATCTCAGCAAACTGATTGGTGGGCATAACTTGACCTTTACAGAGATAGGTCTGAAAGCTATCAGGCTGTAACGGCTAACCGACCACCTCATACCTTGCAGCGGTTTAGCCAATTTTCTAGAAAGGATTAACAGAAAAACAATTACCCAGGGGGTCCCTTCTAAGGCCAGGAAACTAGACTATAGATTATCAGATAGAGGGCAGGTTCCTTTTCCATGAGTCATGACTAGCCCTTGAGAAACAGAACAAAGGGTAGTTTTAAAATTTAACTTTTTCTCTTCACCACCAGCGGTCCTCTACACCCCTGTCTTCACCTCCCAGAGCCAAGCTTCCACTACACTCAGGAGGCACTTCCTCCACGCCTTACTCCAGAGTGCCCTGTGCCTGGAACTCTGTTCTGATGTGGACCGGAGTCATAAGGGAAGCTTCACTCAGACAGAAACATTGCAGGAGGCAGGTACTGGGTTGGAAAGTGTCCCCCAAATTTTGCATCCTTCCCAGGAACTCAGGATGTGACCTTATTAGGAAATAGAGCTGTGAGGATATTATTAGTCACAATGAGGTCCTGCTGGGGTAGGGTGGGCCCTTAATCAGTGTGGCCGGTGTCCTTAGAGAAAAGGAGACAGGCAGAGACAGCCACGCCCCGAAGGAAGGGCCCTCCTAGAGATGGAGGAAGAGATTAGAGTGATGCTTCTACAAACTGAGGGTGGCCAGTGACCCTAGAATTTGGAGACAGGCATAAAACAGATGCTTCCCTTGGCTCTCTCAGAGAGAGCGTGGCTCAGCTTACACCTTGACTTTAGACGGTGAGATAACGCATTTTTGTTGTTTCAAGTCACCAAGTTAGCTATCCGTTTTTACTGTGGCCTCAGGAAACTAATCCAGTGGGTGTGGAACACTGTGTTCTCACTGTGCCGCCCTCTGACCTCACGAAGGTGTGGCAGGGATCAAGTGAGATGAGAGATGCAAGTGTTATTTGACAAGTAAAAGTCTACACAAAGGGTGATGTAAAGTTCTTACTTTCCAAAAATCCTTTCATCCCCGTGCATAATCCCTACCACTATACTTTGCTGATGGTATGTGCTCAGTAAATTTTTCAGTGTTTTCTTTTAATTTGTTCTTTTAATGTTTTGTGTCAGTTGTATCTTAAAAGATTCAAAACTTAGATACAGAGAACGCAGTATTCAGACTACTGTCTAATCATTTGCATGAAGCTTTTACTGTATCTAGTGTTATTTCAGAAAGACATGGTTTGGTTTGTCCAGTTAAATATAAGTAATAGATTACATTATAATATTCTACAGTATATTCATTTTTAATCTACTGTGAAAGAAAGTGAAGTTGCTCTGTCATGTCCAAATCTTTGCGACCCTATGGACTCTAGCCTCCCAGGCTCCTTTGTCCACGGGATTCTCCAGGCAAGAATACTGGCGTGGGTTTCCATGCCCTCCTCCAGGGGATCTTCCCAATCCAGGACTCAAACCCAGGTCTCCTGCATTGCAGGCAGATTGTTTACTGTCTGAGCCAGCAGGTAATCCCCTCATCTACTAAGGAAGTTAAATCTCTATGTATTTAAAAATTAGATTGATTTAAGATAAAAATGTTTAATTATTTTCACAAATATGGCTGGCTTTATGCTGTTTACTAGAAATCTAATAAATGTATATTTTATTTTAAGATGATTGTTTCAATGGCATTCTTTTGAATGGGCTCATCAATAAATTTATCAATCGACTACTCCAACAGTAGAACAACCTTCCCAGTCTTAGTACAAAATAAAATGGTCTCTTGCAGAGAAAAGAAGAATCCGAATACTGAGAGTCATTATTTATGAAGTGAATGAGAACAAATTTCCCTTTTGATACCCAACTTCTATTTAAGTAAAACAACTAGAGTATTATTCCTTCTATATTACTTTTCCTCTAAGACTCATTAAGCAGTTTCCCTGTGCCCTGTGATTAATACAGCCTTATAATAATTCAGCAGGGCTGATGGCAGTCCCCAGTTGGAGAAAACACCACACCTGGGAAGTTACAGGCCACGAGCAGATCCAGGGGGAAAACCCACGCCTTCTGTCGCCACGCACTCTAAGACGTCCTTGGCAGGAACTATACTCAACTGATAAATTACTTCTGGGCTCTTAGTGGCCTTTATTAAGTCCAGAAGAAAAACACCCACGTAACTCTTAATTGTGTTTAGTATCAATTTAGATTCTTGGGAGTCGGGGCAAAAGCTCTGTTTTCAAGAGAAATTCAAATAATATCAATTGGGAAATATAATTGTAAAAGTTGTTCTCTAGAATTAGTGAAGAAAAAAGGTAATAGGGGTTGGGGAAAGTAATTTCTGGGTAATTTTCGTTGGCTCCCTTTATCCTATGTTGAGCAAGTCAGTTAGATTAAGCTGGGCTGCACAGAGTAACAAAACATACTGCTAAATTTCAGTAGCTAAAGAAACAGTTCAGTTCAGTTCAGTTGCTCAGTCGTGTCCGACTTTTTGTGACCCCATGAACTGCAGCAGGCCAGCCTTCCCTGTCCATCACCAACTCCCGGAGTTCACCCAAACCCATGTCCATTGAGTCCGTGATGCCATCCAGCCATCTCATCCTCTGTCGTCCCCTTCTCCTCCTGCCCTCAGTCTTTCCCAGCATCAGTGTCTTTTCCAATGAGTCAGCTCTTCACATCAGGTGGCCAGAGTATTGGAGTTTCAGCTTCAACATCAGTCCTTCCAATGAACACCCAGGACTGATCTCCTTCAGGATGGACTGGTTGGATCTCCTTGCAGTCCAAGGGACTCTCAAGAGTCTTCTCCAACACCACAGTTCAAAAGCATCATTTCTTCAGNGAGAAATTCAAATAATATCAATTGGGAAATATAATTGTAAAAGTTGTTCTCTAGAATTAGTGAAGAAAAACGGTAATAGGGGTTGGGGAAAGTAATTTCTGGGTAATTTTCATTGGCTCCCTTTCTCCTATGTTGAGCAAGTCAGTTAGATTAAGCTGGGCTGCACAAAGTAATAAAACATACTGCTAAATTTCAGTAGCTAAAGAAACAGTTCAGTTCCGTTCAGTTGCTCAGTCGTGTCCGACTCTTTGTGACCCCATGAACTGCAGCAGGTCAGCCCTCCCTGTCCATCACCAACTCCCAGAGTTCACCCAAACCCATGTCCATTGAGTCTGTGATGCCATCCAGCATCTCATCCTCTGTCGTCCCCTTCTCCTCCTGCCCTCAGTCTTTCCCAGCATCAGTGTCTTTTCAAGTGAGTCAGCTCTTCACATCAGGTGGCCAGAGTATTGGAGTTTCAGCTTCAACATCAGTCCTTCCAATGAACACCCAGGACTGATCTCCTTCAGGATGCACTGGTTGGATCTCCTTGCAGTCCAAGGGACTCTCAAGAGTCTTCTCCAACACCACAGTTCAAAAGCATCATTTCTTCAGCGCTCAGCTTTCTTCGCAGTCCAACTCTCACATCCATACATGACCACAGGAAAAACCATAGCCTTGACTAGATAGGCCTTTGTTTGCAAAGTAATGTCTCTGCTTTTTAATATGCTGCTAGGTTGGTCATAACTTTCCTTCCAAAGAGCAAGAGTCTTTTAATTTCATGGCTGCAATCACCATCTGCAGTGATTTTGGAGCCCAGAAAAACAAAGTCTGACACTGTTTCCACTATCTCCCCATCTATTTGCCATGAAGTGATGCATGTTTACTAATTTTTCAGGTTAATAGGTCACTGCTGGTCAGGTTCAGATGAGGTGGGAGAAGAGAAGGACTCTGGTCTATGTAGTTGCAGGGACCTAGGCTAGTGGGTCCCTACGACTGTGGCCTTGTCATAGTTTTTTTTTCAAGTGAAGTATAGTTGCTAAACAATATTGTATGTTACAGGTATACAATAGAGCGATTCACAATTTTTAAATGCCATACTCTGGAAAAGGTCAGTTTTCATTCTAATCCCGAAGAAAGTCAATGCCAAAGAACGCTCAAACTACTGCACAATTGCACTCATCTCACATGCTAGTAAAGTAATGCTCAAAATTCTCCAAGCCAGGCTTCAGCAATATGTGAACCGTGAACTCCCTGATGTTCAAGCTGGTTTTAGAACAGGCAGAGGAACCAGAGATCAAATTGCCAACATCTGCTGGATCATGGAAAAGGCAAGAGAGTTCCAGAAAAACATCTATTTCTGCTTTATTGACTATGCCAAAGCCTTTGACTGTGTGGATCACAATAAACTGGACAATTCTGAAAGAGATGGGAATACCAGACCACCTGACCTGTCTCTTGAGAAACCTGTATGCAGGTCAGGAAGCAACAGTTAGAACTGGACATGGAACAACAGACTGGTTCCAAATAGGAAAAGGAGTATGTCAA
>SJYX01021523.1:0-14852 GCA_006410675.1 Oreotragus oreotragus | reverse complement strand
GCACCTACTCTGTAGGTGCAGGAACTTGTTTGGCCTCTCCAGCTTGACCTTGCAAGTCTACTAGCTCCATGGTTCTGTCCTGATGGGCTCTTCACTATTAGTGAAACGTTCGTACTGTCATTTAGTTTTCTTCACTCTTGCCACATATTTAAACATTTGAGAAAATGGAAGGTAAATATACAAAAAAAGAGTTGTGGAGAGATTTGCCCCTCTTTATCTTTGTGGGATAAAACAATTGGCAGCCAGTGATTTTTATTATTTGGTCTGAATTATCTTTCTGCCTTCTCTGCATGCCCTTTCCCTTCCTCAAGGCACTTCGCAGGTGAGAAGTGTTGAGAGAGTAGATGGGTTGTTAGAATTTACTTGGAAGTAAAATATATTTTTAAAGCTGTGAGTTTTAAGCTAGCAGACCATGGCAGCACAGAGCCACATCATTCTGGGTGAAGAAGGGGATAGAAGGTCAAGGAGTGAGAGAAAAGACCAAATAATTTTCTTTTTTTTCTCAATCTCTTTTCTAGTTAACATCAATATTAAGTATTTAGATTTGACCCTTTTACCCTCCAAAAATAATTCCCAAGAGTTTCAAGTTTAGGTAAATGAATGAACCGTTAAAACAGAATTTCAGCGATACAAGAATAAACCGAACACCTAAGCAGGCAGGTTCTGGGTTACTGGGAGACATCTACATCATGCAGACAGGAAGCTCCCGCCGACAGCTGAAGCTGGGAAACCCCTCGGCGGCTATGCCCCGCCCCGTGCACCTGACGTCACGAGAGGTGGGGCGGCGAGCGATTGGCCTTCCGCGGAAGCTCGGGCCACTCTGTATCCCTGCGGAAAGGGGAGGCGGAGCAGCGGGGGCGGGCCGCCGGGAGCAGAAGGTTGCCAGCTCGGCCCGGGCTGGGCGCGGGTTTTGGCAGCTGACTTTGAGAGCCGTCTGAGAAGTGTTTTGTTGGATTTTTTCCTTCAAAGTCAAATGGCTGGCGTAGAAGCATAACCCGCCTCCTCTCTTCGGAGCTGTGCTTGGTTCTTCTCTTGCATCTTGGGACTTGTGACCATCATGCTGTGATGCGTGCCCAGAGAGAAACTGGTAAGGGTGAACCAGCGAGCCTCTTTGACGGTTTCCCTGCCTGCCTTTTCACTACTCTTTCCCTCTGTTTCTTTACTCTCTCTGTCCCTTTGCCTCCCGCAATAGTGGTGTTCAAATCGGATGAAGTACCTCAAAACTGGACTTTGTAGCTTTGTTAAACTTTAAAAAGAAGAATCTTACACCATTTTCAGCCACTTGATTACAGGAGAGGGATGACTGTCTTTTCTGAATGCTGGGTTTTATGAAAAGATAAGTTATGCATACACACCCTTTGTCATCTCATTGTGAAATCGAACAGTTTAAAGCAATTTTGGCTCTGTTTCAAACATAATGAATAGAATAGGGATTGAAATTTTTACCCAGTAGATAAACCACGGATTGATTCCTTAGGAAGAAAAAGGTGTTTGTGTTGGCGCTTGCTTAGAAATAGTTTTTACAGGAGCCCTACCAAAAAGCCCTCAATTTTCCGTGCAAACACTAATTTTGAAGAGCTTCAATGTTGTTTGGGGGCACCCTTTACTTTACATCGTAAAACCTGTGATTATACTTTATGCAGCAGAGAGATATCTGGTTGGTTAGTAAAACCCTCCATTCTGGAAGGTCAGGCTTCCTGTGCCTTCAGAAATGATGTATTTAAACTATTCATAATCATAAGGGCACGTCTACTCGGGTATTTAGAGTGTTATCTAAATAAAACCAAAATTTTTTCTTGCTTCTTTTCACATAAGTTCTTTTCAAGGAGAAACAATTCCGTAGTCTGAGGGCAAGTCTCTGACTCTAATCAACCTTGAAAGAGGACCCACAAGGATAGGGCACTTCTTATCCACCAATGTTACTATATCCGAATAGTAACTCCAGAGTAGATAAATATTTTGAAATTCAGCTAGGTCACTGTTTCTGGGAAGAGTACCATCAGAAAGAGATATTTGGTGGCTTGTTTAAAGCCAATGTATGGCACATGATCATTGTAACGGTAAATTCATTCAGTGCCCAGGTGTAAGCACTCACTCCAGTTTACCCCACAAGGTAATCTCTCTCCTTCTGAACTCTTCTGTCCATGATACAGATACATATTACCTGCTGCTGCTGCTAAGTCACTTCAGTCGTGTCCGACTCTGTGTGACCCCATAGACGGCAGCCCACCAGGCTCCCCCATCCCTGGGATTCTCCAGGCAAGAATACTGGAGTGGGTTGCCATTTCCTTCTCCAATGCATGAAAGAGAAAAGTGAAAGTGAAGTCGCTCAGTCTGTCTGACTGTTAGCGACCCCATGGACTGCAGCCCACCAGGCTACTCCGTCCATTGGATTTTCCAGGCAAGAGTACTGGGGTGGGGTGCCATTGCCTTCCCCGACATATTACCTACATTGTGGTAATTTATCACAAGGAGATCATGCTATATAATTTGAAAAAACAACTCTTCAACATCCAAAAACTTTAGACAGTTTAAAAAAGTAACACTGTAACTGCTAAACATTTGTTAAGTTGTATGAAAAAGATGGAGAATCTGAGCAGTCTAAAATAGTATGTCAGTACTGTTTGACCTTTGCCTAATAACTGAATATTTGTTCAATATAATTGCTTAGCGACTAAATAGAATTTGAATGGGATATCATTTATTTTGATGTCATAAAAAACAACTCTTCAACATCCAAAAACTTTAGACAGTTTAAAAAAGTAACACTGTAACTGCTAAACATTTGTTAAGTTGTATGAAAAAGATGGAGAATCTGAGCAGTCTAAAATAGTATGTCAGTACTGTTTGACCTTTGCCTAATAACTGAATATTTGTTCAATACAATTGCTTAGCGACTAAATAGAATTTGAATGGGATATCATTTATTTTGATGTCAGTAAATGGAGGAAACGTTTAGAATTTGATTATAATTTGTAATAGAACAGAGATGATACATCTGTTAGACAAATGGACTTAGAACTAACTTAAAAAATTAAGAGGTAAAAAATGTCCACATATTCAAGCCGTCTCTACAGACCTTATTGTCTGATCTAGTTGAAAGTGGTCTTTTTAATGAGGCAAAACCAAAGAAAATGCTACAAACAAGATCACTTGAGGATCCTCAAAACCCAAAGCATTAGCAGCTGTGCAGGTTTCCTTTTCAGCTGCAACAGGTTTGTTGTGAGAATGTTCTCTTAAAACATCATTCCCTTCCTCCCTACTGTGAAAGAATTTCAATCTGAAATTGATAGAATGAATGATTTCCCTCATGTGCCTTTAGGAAAGCGAAGCTTAAAGACTGGGAGACCAATTTCCCATAAATGCCTGATTTACAGAGGGCTTCTCTCGTGGCTCAGATGGTAAAGAATCTGCCTGCAATGTGGGAGACCTGGGTTTGATCCCAAGTTTGGGAAGATCCCCTGGAGAAGGACATGGCAGTCCACTCCAGAATTCTTGCCTGGAGAATCCGCATGGACAGAGGAGCCCGGTGGGGTACAGTCCATGGGGTCGCAGACACCNAAGAATCTGCCTGCAATGTGGGAGACCTGGGTTTGATCCCAAGTTTGGGAAGATCCCCTGGAGAAGGACATGGCAGTCCACTCCAGAATTCTTGCCTGGAGAATCCGCATGGACAGAGGAGCCCGGTGGGGTACAGTCCATGGGGTCGCAGACACCATGGAGCGACTAAGCATACACACACACACACAGAAGTCGATAATTTGGAATTTTCCTAAATGTCAAGGAGTTAATCAGAAGTTTTGCCTTTTATCAGCATTGGAAAGTTTTTGCTTATGATTTCCAGAGTGAAAAATAAATGACCCAGGTCAGGTTAGTGTCCAAAAAATGAGTTACGTTGAGTTTCTCTTGTATGACTGCTACTGCTAAGTCACTTCAGTCGTGTCCGACTCTGTGTGACCCCATAGACGGCAGTCCACCAGGCTCCCCCATCCCTGGGATTCTCCAGGCAAGAATACTGGAGTGGGTTGCCATTTCCTTCTCCAATGCATGAAAGAGAAAAGTGAAAGTGAAGTCGCTCAGTCTGTCCGACTGCTAGCGACCCCATGGACTGCAGCCCACCAGGCTACTCCGTCCATTGGATTTTCCAGGCAAGAGTACTGGGGTGGGGTGCCATTGCCTTGTATGATTAGACTGGTCGTATCTGCTCAGGAAATTTTCAAAGCAGTTCTCCATTTATTTTGACTTTTTAACAGATACTCTCTGACTTCTCTCCTTGTTACATGCCCTGCCCATAAACACAGGCTATTCCAAACCCTGCTGGCTTCCTCAGTGGCTCAGTGGTAAAGCCTGCGATGCAGGAGATGTAGGTTCAATCCCTAGGTGGGGTAAATTCCCTGGAGAAGGAAATGGCAAGTGACTCCAGTATTCTTGCCTGGGAAATCCCATGGACAGAGGAGCCTGGTGGGCTACATTCCGTGGGGTTCCAAAGAGTTGCACACGACTAAGCTACTAAACAACAACATTCCAAATCCTCAATGAACTCACTTCTGGCTTGCTATAGTTCAGGTGTCCCAAATTGCAATTCCTCTATTATTCCCGAATAAACTCGTTTCTTTGAGCATGCCTCTCCATTTACCTCTTTACTAAGATGGAGGGCATTTCTACTGTAGATGGATTTATTTCATTTTAGAAACCATCTTCGTCATAGAAACAGTACTTTTCACAAAGCTAGTATCACAGTTAGAGGAAAAGTAATGGTGGTACTAGTTTTGTAAAAGAGTGTGGCCCTGTGGACTACCGTCCATCAGGGTCCTCTGTCCATGGGATTCCCCCCTTAATTTATTTCGTTAAAATCCACTTCCTCCATTTAAGGCCATTCTGAAAGAGGAAGATGGGTACAACTACAGTTCTGTTAAAAAAACAGACTTACAAAATTTCAACTCTTTATGTAGGGTAAATAATTTAAAAAAATCTTATTATTTTGGTTATAAGGAAGGTGAAAACTAGCTTTACATTATCCAAAAATGTGAAGTCTTTCTTCAGTTTAGTGAGTGAAGTCACTCAGTAGTGTCCGACTCTTTGCAATCCTATGACCATAGCCCACCAGGTTCCTCAGTCTGTGGAATTTTCCAGGCAAGAATACTGGAGTAGGTTGCCATTTCCTTCTCCAGGGGATCTTCCCCACACAGGGATCGAACCCAGGTCTCCCATATTGAGGACAGATACATTACTGTCTGAACCACCAGGGAAGCATTCTTCAGTTTATAGTACTCGTAATTACTTAGCACTATGTTTAAAAATTCTCATTCCTCTTACAGACTATAATAATACATAGAAAGTTCTACTAAAAATCTTAACTGTCCTTTCCTCTTTGCTAAAGTCGTCCATAGGTATTCTCAGATAGTTTAATGACATATTCTACTAATCTGTGATGTCCTTCAGCCAACAAATTAACCTTGCCATGTTAAAAAAAATGCCTGTCTTTTAAAAAATTTTTATTGAAGAGTAGTTGACTTACAATATCATTAGTTTCAAGTGTGCAATATAATGATTCAATATTTTATACATTATGCATGACGTTATTACAATATTATTGATTGTTTTCTCTGTGCTATGCATTATATCCCTGTGACTTATTTTATAAGGTAGTTTGCATCTCTTAATCCTCTTCACCTGTTTCATCCATTTCTCCTTCCCTTCCTGCTGCTGCTAAGTTGCTTCAGTCGTGTCCGACTGTGCAACCCCACAGACAGCAGCCCACCAGGCTCCACCATCCCTGGGATTCTCCAGGCAAGAACACTGGAGTGGGTTGTCATTTCCTTCTCCAGTGCATGAAAGTGGAAAGTGAAAGTGAAATCGCTCAGTCGTGTCCGACTCTTGGCGACCCCATGGACTGCAGCTCACCAGGCTCCTCCGTCCATGGGATTTTCCAGGCAAGAGTACTGGAGTGGGGTGCCATTGCCTTCTCCGCCTCCCTTCCTGCAACCACTAATTTGTTCTCTATATTTGAGTCTGTCTCTGCTTTGTTATATTGTTTGTTGCTTTATTAAATTTCAAATATAACTAAAAACATGCAATATTCATCTTTTTTCTGACTTATTTTACTAAGAAAAATAACCTCTAGGTCCATCCTTGTTGTCACAAATGGCAAGATTTCATTACTTTTTTTTATGGCTCAGTAATCTTCCATTGTGCATATATACCACATCTTTTGTATTCATTTGTTTATTGAGGAACACTTAGGTTCCTTTCATATCTTGGCTATTGTAAATAATGCTTCAGTGAACATTGGGGTGCATGTATCTTTAGTGTTTTAATTTGGGGGATAAATACCTGGAGTGGAATTGCTAAGCACGTGGTGGTGGTTGTTGTTCAGTCATGTCTGACTCGCTGTGACCCCATGGACTGCAGCATGCCAACCTTCCCTGTCCTTCGCTATCTCCTGGAGTTTGCTCAAACTCATGTAGATTGAGTTGGTGATGTCATCCAACCATCTCATCCTCTGTCACCTCCTTCTCCTCCTGCCCTCAATCTTTCCCAGCATGAGAGTCTTTTCCATTAGAGTCAGCTCTTCGCATCACCAAAGTGTGGAACTTCATCATCAGTCCTTCCAATGAATATTCAGGACCGATTTCCTTTGACTGACTGGTTTGATCTCCTTGCTGTCTAAGGAACTCTCAAGAGTCTTCTCCAATACCACAGTTCAAAAGCATGAATTCTTTGGTGCTCAGGCTTATTTATGATCCAAGTCTCTCATCCATACATGACCACTGGAAAAATCAGAGCTTTGACTAGATGGACCTTTCTTGGCTAAGTTATGTCTCTGCTTTTTAGTTCTGTTTTTGAGAGGACTCTATTGTTATCCAGAGTGGCAATGCCAATTTACATTTCAATTAAGAGTGCACAAGCATTCCCTTTCTATACATTCTCACCAATACTTGATGTTTCTTTTTGATGATAGCCATTTTGATAGGTGTGAGGTAATAGCTCATTGTGGTTTTGATTTGCACTTCTCTTCTGAATAGTTATGCTGAGCATCTTTTCAAATGCTTGGTCATCCATATGTCTTCTTTGAAAAATACCTATTTAGATTCTGTGCATATTTTAGTCAGACTGGCTTTACTTTTTGATACTGAGTTGTATGAGTTTTTTTTAAAATATATTTTGGATATTAACCCCTTATCAGACATCTCATTTACAAATACCTTCTCCCATTCAGTAAGTTGTATTTTCTTTTTGTTGTTGATGGTTTCCTTTTTTGTGAAAAAGCTTTTTCATTTGATGTGGTCCCATTTGTTTTTGCTTTTTGTTGCCCTTTCCTAAGGAGACATATCCATAAAAAATTTTTCTAGAACTGATATAAAAGTATACTGCCTATGTTTTTTTCTAGGCATTTTTGATATCATGTCTTAGTTGAAGCCTTTCACTTTTCAAGTTTATTTTTGTTTTATTTTTCATCCTTTTACATGTGATTGTCCAGTTTTCCTAACACAACTTATTGAAGAGGCTGTCTTTTCCTCATTGTATATTTATGCCTCCTTTGTCATACATGTTAAGTCGCTTTAGTTGTGTCCGACTCTTTGCAACCATTGTAGCCCACTAGTTCCCTCTGTTCATGGGATTCTCCAGGTGAGAATACTGGAGTGGGTTGCCATTTCCTTGTCTAGGGATCTTCCTGACCCAGGGATCAGACCCAAGTTTCTTACACCTCCTGCATTGCCCAGCAGGTTCTTAACCACTAATGCCACCTGGGAAGCCCCCTTTGTCATGGACTAATCAATTGACCAGATGTGGGTGGGCTTCTTTCTGGGTTCTCTATTCTGTTCCATTAATCCATGTGTCTGTTCTTATGTGAGTACCTTACTGTTTTTTATTACTGTAGCTTTGTAGTATAGTCTGAAGTCAAGGAGTATGATGCCTCTAGCTTTGTTCTTTTTCTCAAGATTGCTTTGACTAGTCGGGATTTTTTGTAGTTCATACATATTTTAGGATTATTTATTCTAGTTCTATGAAAAAATGCTGTGGATGAATTGATATTGCATTGAATATGTCGATTGTTTTGGATAGTACATTCATTTTAACAATATTCTTGTGATCCATGAACACAGTATATCATTCCATTTATTGGGGTCAACTTCAGTTTCTTTTATAAAGGTCTTATATTTTTCAGAGTACAGGTCTTTCATTTTCTTTGGATTTACTCCTGGCTATTTTATTCTTTTTGATGCAATTGTAAATGAGATTGATAGCTCATTTTTATTGTATAAAAATGCAACAGATTTCTGTATATTAATTTTGTATCCTACAATTTTACTAAGTTTATTCTAGGGTTTTTTTTTTTGGTGGAGTTGTTAGAATTTTCTGTATATAATATCATGTCATCTTCTACTAGTGACAGGTTTACTACTTCTCTCCTAATTGTATATCTTTTATTTTTCTTTTCTGATTATGGAACCTAGGACTTCCAGTATTATGTTGAATAAAAATGGGAGCATAGTCATACTTGTCTTATTCCTGATTGTAGAGGGAAATCTCATAGCTTTTCACTATTGAATAGGATTAGCTGTTGGTTTATCATAAATGGACTTTACTATGTTGAGGTATGTTCCTCCTATACTCAGTTTGTTGAGAATTTTTATCATAAATATATATTTTTAATAATATCCTATTCCTTTGAATATAATTTTTTCATCTTAGTAAAGACTTATTACTAGATATCCTTAATTTCCCATCATTCTTTAATTTGTACTTGAAACGCAAACCATATTGGACTACACAGTGTTATGTAACACTGGGTTACAGGGTTTTCCAACTGCCTTACTTTTATTCATATTTTCTTTTCTAAAATTTACAGATCTCATATCTGATTCTAGACATTTCCCAAGACTCAGTTAAAGTTCTGTCTCTTGGGCAGCCGACCCTACTTTTCTGTCTTCCAGTCTCATGTCATGTATTCTCCTAAGATGTCCTAGTTCCATAAAGGTATGTACTGCATGATTAGTATTATTTATTTATTTTTGTTGAATTGAGTATTTTGACTGGTTCTGGGCATGTTTATTCATTCTCAGAGTGCCAACACTGTGCCTATAAGACAAGGTAAAGGAAATGAACACTCAAAGGTAAGCTCCTAGAAAGACAGAGATTTTGTCTGTTTTGTTCTCTGATTAATCTCTGTTACCTGTTATAATGCCGGTGTGATAGTGGAAGCTCAGCAAACATTAGTTGGAAGAATGAAGTTGAGCACTTTCAGTGTGCTGGACAAGTACTGGTACAATGATTTCATAAACCTCCTCTTAAAACAGTATGAGGCTGAGTAGTATTCCATGGTATATAGTACACATAAAAAGGAACACATGTGAGTCAGTTCTAGTGAGGTGGATGGATCTAGAGCCTACTATGCAGAGTGAAGTAAGTCAGAAAGAGACAAGCAAATGTATATTAACACGTATCAGTGGAATCTAGAAAGATGGTGCTGATGAACATGTTTGCAGGGCAGCAGTGGAGGCGCAGACATGAAAACCGGACTTGTGGACGTAATGGGGGAAGAGGAGAGAGGGCCACTGAAACATGTACTTTACCGTATGTAAAATAGCCAGCCAGTGGGAACTTGCTGTATGATGTAGGGAGCTCAAACCTGACGCTCTGTGATAACCTAGAGGGGTGGGTTGGGGTGGGAGGAGCGGGGGAGGCTCAAGAGAGTGGGGACATATGTATACCTATGGCTGATTCATGTTGATGTTTAGCGGGAATTAACACAATAGTGTAAACCAATTGTCCTCCAGTTAAAAAACGAAAAACTGTCATTTAAATGAAAAAAAAAAGTATGAGGCCTATGATTTTATTTCCATTTTACAAATGAGGGAACTGAGGCTCAGGCTAAGAGCTTGTGATACTGAGAATCTGAGCGTCAGTACCATTGGAACTCTTTAGAGCCTGTGTTCTTTCTACTAACTGCAGATGCGTCTGCTGTTTTGAAAATAGCTGATTATAATATCACTTTTAATTCAAATGGATGTGTTTTGGAGGGTGGAGAGCATCTAGTAATTATTGGAGTTGACCACTTATCATGAATCCAATTTATAATTACAGTGAACACCGTCCATTTCTTTTTAATACCATTTGTAGTTTTTATCTCTTATTGCTATGTATATACTGTACTTAATAACACTTAACTTGCAAGCTTTTGGGACAATTTAGATACAGTCATCCCTCCCTGCCCTTAGCCCTTAGTGGCTCAGACTGTAAAGTATCTGTCTGCAATCCAGGAGACCCAGGTTTGATCTCTGGGTTGGGAAGATCCTCTGGAGAATGGAATGGCAACCCAGTTCTTACCTGGAGAATTCCATGGATGGAGGAGCCTGATGGGCTACAGTCCCTGGGATCGCAGAGAGTCAGACACAATTGAGTGACTCACACTTACGTACATATCCCTGCCTATCTGTGCGAGGTTGGTTCCAGAACCCACTGTGGATATCAAAATCCACAGATGTTCAGAATGCAGAGCTGACCCTTCATATCACCAGTTCCATAATTCAGCGAGCCATGGTTGGTGTAGTACTGTATTTATTGAAAGCAATCGGCATATAAGTGGACATATGCAATTCAAACTCATGTTGTTCAAGGGTCAAGTGTATGTAAGTTGAGACAGTTTAAGTAATTGACATATGTAATCTGTGCTTGCATTACTTTGTCATGTGCTGAAGTTATTTTTATCCATTGTGAAATTATCTATGAAATATTTATATCATATTTTAAGTGACCAAAATACTTCCAGAATTGAATATTAAAAAAAGGTTTTAGAAATGAATTAAACCTCTTGTTCATTATACTGGAATATTCTTTTAATAATTCAACTAAAATAATACCTGTTTTCGTCATTTATCCAGTAATGCCACAAGCTTAAAAATTATAGTCTTTCATGTGTTTATTTGGTTTATAATTTAATAGCTCAGGTTAATGGTCTGCAAGAGGCCTTTGGAAAACATTTGTGGTCTGTTTAGTTTTATGAGTATATCATTCTTTCAATGCCTAAATTCTTTCCATTTTAGCTGCAAATAACTCCACTTCCCAGTTTATGCTTTTTTCCTCTTATTATTCCATATTCCTTTAAGCGTTTTATTTTCTTTTGCTTTTTACAAATTTCCATGATGACTAATCCAGAAAATAATTGCCCTACTTTTTATATATAAAAAAGTAGTTTCACTGATTATTTAAATAATATATGCATCATTGGGGAGTAAATGAATAGTTGCATAAATATTATAATAGTAATGAATCCATGGAGAATATATACTTAAAAAAAAAATAAGTCTCTAAAACAGTCACAGATACAGAAAACAAACAAACTTATGGTTACCGAAGGGAAGGAGTGGGGGGAGGGATACATTCCATAAATTATGGAGTTAGCAGATACACACCACTCCATATAAAATAGATATGNAGTTGAGACAGTTTAAGTAATTGACATATGTAATCTGTGCTTGCATTACTTTGTCATGTGCTGAAGTTATTTTTATCCATTGTGAAATTATCTATGAAATATTTATATCATATTTTAAGTGACCAAAATACTTCCAGAACTGAATATTAAAAAAAGGTTTTAGAAATGAATTAAACCTCTTGTTCATTATACTGGAATATTCTTTTAATAATTCAACTAAAATAATACCTGTTTTCATCATTTATCCAGTAATGCCACAAGCTTAAAAATTATAGTCTTTCATGTGTTTATTTGGTTTATAATTTAATAGCTCAGGTTAATGGTCTGCAAGAGGCCTTTGGAAAACATTTGTGGTCTGTTTAGTTTTATGAGTATATCATTCTTTCAATGCCTAAATTCTTTCCATTTTAGCTGCAAATAACTCCACTTCCCAGTTTATGCTTTTTTCCTCTTATTATTCCATATTCCTTTAAGCGTTTTATTTTCTTTTGCTTTTTACAAATTTCCATGATGACTAATCCAGAAAATAATTGCCCTACTTTTTATATATAAAAAAGTAGTTTCACTGATTGTTTAAATAATATATGCATCATTGGGGAGTAAATGAATAGTTGCATAAAAATTATAATAGTAATGAATCCATGGAGAATATATACTTAAAAAAAAATAAGTCTCTAAAACAGTCACAGATACAGAAAACAAACAAACTTATGGTTACCAAAGGGAAGGAGTGGGGGGAGGGATACATTCCATAAATTATGGAGTTAGCAGATACACACCACTCCATATAAAATAGATATGGATTTACTGTATAGGACAGGGAATGGTATTCAGTATCTTGTAATAACCTATAATAGGAAAGGATTTTTAAAAAGGAACTATATATATGACTGAGTCACTTTACTATACATCTGAAACTAGCACAATATTATAAATCAACTATATTCAATAAAAAATAAAATTTTTTAAAGGTACAAAAAATAAATCTCTTCAGAGCAAATTTGAGTTGCCTAGGCTCATGGTTTTACGTCTGGTCCCCATTGTGAGAGCATCAGCATCACTTGAATTTATTAGAACTGCCAGTTCATAGGCCCCACTGCAGACTGACTGAATCAAATTGGGGCGAGTGTGTGTGTACCAGGTGGAATCTGTGCTTTCACAAACTTTCTAGTGATTCAGATCTCTGGCAGTTTGAGGACACAGGCTTAGGCTTAAGAATCTTAATATTTCTTTATTTTGTTATTTTACTTAATTTTAAAATTATTATTTGATATACAGTTGATTTACAATATTAGTTTCCTGTATGCAACATAGTAATTCAGTATTTTTATCGATTACACTCCATTTAAAGTTGTTATTAAATGTTGGCTGTATTCCCTGTGCTGTACAGTCTCTGCCCTTGTAGCTTTTTTATACATAGTAGTTTCTGCCTCTTAATCCCCTATTCCTCTCTTGCCCTTTTTCCTTCCCTCTCCCTATTGGTAACAACTTATTTGTTCTCTATATCTGTGAGTCTTTTTCTGTTTTTGTTATATTTGTTCTTTTTCATTTTTTGGATTCCATGTATCAGTGATAACATACAGGATTTTCTCTGCCTGACCTAATAACATAATAACCTGTAGGTCCACTCATGTTGTGGCAAATGACAGAATTTCACTATTTTTTTTATGGATAAGTAATATTCCATTGTGAGTGTGTGTATGCGTGTGTGTACCACAGCTTTATCAGTTTATCTGTTGATGGACACTTAAGTTGGTTCTATATTTCAGCTATTATAAATTCTGCAATGAACACAGATCTTTTTGAATTAGGATTTTCGTTTTCTTCAAATACATAGTCAGGAGTGGAATGGGTGGATCAGACACTAGTTTTTTGAGGAACCTCTATACTGTTTTCCACTGGGCTGCTGCACAAATTTATATTCCCACCAATACCAGGATTCCCTTTTCTCCACATCCTCATCAGCATTTGTTATTTGTAGACTTTTTGGTGATAGCCGTTATGACAGGCGTAAGATGATACCTCATTTTAATTTATATTTCTCTGATTAGTGATGTTGAGTGTCTTTTCATGTGCCTGTTGACCATCTTTGTCTTCTTTGGATTTCAAAAATCAGGTGGAATTGACCAAGTAGAATCGCACCAAAGCACCCCACTCCATCATTCAACAATACTTTTTTCCACACTTTTTTGATTGCTTGACTCTTATCCTCTTAAAANCACCAGGCTCCTCCGTCCATGGGATTTTCCAGGCAAGAGTACTGGGGTGGGGTGCCATTGCCTGCTCCGCCTCCCTTCCTGCAACCACTAATTTGTTCTCTATATTTGAGTCTGTCTCTGCTTTGTTATATTGTTTGTTGCTTTATTAAATTTCAAATATAACTAAAAACATGCAATATTCATCTTTTTTCTGACTTATTTTACTAAGAAAATAACCTCTAGGTCCATCCTTGTTGTCACAAATGGCAAGATTTCATTACTTTTTTTATGGCTGAGTAATATTCCATTGTGCATATATACCACATCTTTTGTATTCATTCGTTTATTGAGGAACACTTAGGTTACTTTCATATCTTGGCTATTGTAAATAATGCTTCAGTGAACATTGGGGTGCATGTATCTTTAGTGTTTTAATTTGGGGGGATAAATACCTGGAGTGGAATTGCTAAGCACGTGGTGGTGGTTGTCGTTCAGTCATGTCTGACTCTCTCTGACCCCATGGACTGCAGCCTGCCAACCTTCCCTGTCCTTCGCTATCTCCTGGAGTTTGCTCAAACTCGTGTCGATTGAGTTGGTGATGTCATCCAACCATCTCATCCTCTGTCACCTCCTTCTCCTCCGGCCCTCAATCTTTCCCAGCATGAGAGTCTTTTCCAATAGAGTCAGCTCTTCGCATCACCAAAGTGTGGAACTTCATCATCAGTCCTTCCAATGAATATTCAGGACCGATTTCCTTTGACTGACTGGTTTGATCTCCTTGCTGTCTAAGGAACTCTCAAGAGTCTTCTCCAATACCACAGTTCAAAAGCATGAATTCTTTGGTGCTCAGGCTTCTTTATGATCCAAGTCTCTCATCCATACATGACCACTGGAAAAATCAGAGCTTTGACTAGATGGACCTTTCTTGGCTAAGTTATGTCTCTGCTTTTTAGTTCTGTTTTTGAGAGGACTCTATTGTTATCCAGAGTGGCAATGCCAATTTACATTTCAATTAAGAGTGCACAAGCATTCCCTTTCTATACATTCTCACCAATACTTGATGTTTCTTTTTGATGATAGCCATTTTGATAGGTGTGAGGTAATAGCTCATTGTGGTTTTGATTTGCACTTCTCTTCTGAATAGTTATGCTGAGCATCTTTTCAAATGCTTGGTCATCCATATGTCTTCTTTGAAAAATACCTATTTAGATTCT
>SJYX01021520.1:301148-314980 GCA_006410675.1 Oreotragus oreotragus | reverse complement strand
GTTCACCCTTGCCATCTCTTGTTTGACCACTTCCAATTTGCCTTGATTCATGGACCTGACATTCCAGGTTCCTATGCAATATTGCTCTTTACAGCATTGGATCTTGCTTCTATCACCAGTCACGTGCACAACTGGGTATTGTTTTTGCTTTGGCTCCATCCCTTCATTCTTTCTGGAGTTATTTCTCCACTGATCTCCAGTAGCATATTGGGCACCTAATGACCTGGGGAGATTCTCTTTTGATATCCTGTCATTTTGCCTTTTCATACTGTTCATGGGGTTCTCAAGGCAAGAATACTGAAGTTGCTTGCCATTCCCTTCTCCAGTAAAGAAGGCCAAGCCCTGAAGAATTGATGTTTTCAAACTATGGTGCTGCAGTAGACTCTTGAGAGTCCCTTGGACAGCAAGAAGATCAAATCAGCCAATCTTAAAAGAAATCAACCCTGAATATTCATTGGAAGGACTGATGCTGATGCTCCAATACTTTGGCCACCTGATGTGAACAGCTAACTCACTGGAAAAGACCCTGATGTTGGGAAAGATTGAGGGCAAGAGAAGAAAGGTGCAATAGAGGATGAGATCGTTGGATGGCATCATTGACTCAATGGAGATGAGTTTGAGCAAACTCCGGGAGATGGTGAAGGACAGGGAAGCCTGATGTTCTATACTTCATACTATAGCAAAGAGCTGGACATGACTTAGCAAAATGTTATCCTGAGGATCCCCTCAAGAGTCAGAGTTGGTCTCAACCAGGGGAAGATCAGTTTAAGCCAGGCTCCATTCCAGTTCCAGAAACACTTTGTTCTCTTAGCTATGTGTGTATGGTATTTTCTATTTTCATGATTTTTATGATTATAAGCCAGAAGTATTATTATTGTTTATTCCCCATAGACAATAATAATGGTCTTAATAGACTTAATAACTCTATTAAGATTTTTGTGAAAACATTAATCTTTTACAAAGATAGAGATCATAATTGTGACATTGTTCTAGGACATGGATTTTCTTTTAATTTATTAAATAATGTGTACATTTCCTCACATCATTTAATATTACTTTAATGGTATACACTAGTTCATTAGAGAATGCACCACAGTTGACTTAATCACTTTTTGATCAATTTGAAAGTTATAAATGCTTACAATTGTAAAATGGTTCCTTAATCATACTTTTTCTTTGCATATATCACTTGCCGTTTCCCTAGAATAAATTCCTAAATGTGTCTATGGTAGATCAAAAAGCTTGTTCACTGGTAAATCCAAAATGCATTGTTGTGTTGTTCAATTGCTAAGTCCTATCCGACTCTTCGCGACCCCATGGCCTGCAGCATGCCAGGCTTTCCTGTCCTTTATTGTCTCCCCAAGTTTGCTCAAAGTTATGTCAACTAAGTCAGTGATACCATCCACCCATCTCATTCTCCATGGCCCTCTTCTCCTCCCGCTCTCAAAATGCAGTACTGAAAGTTTAAACCACTTTAAACTCATACCAGACAACTGTGAGAGTGCTCATATTTTTGCACTTTTGCTGAACTGGAGAATTTTAATTTTAAGAAATGCCAATTTTAAAAGTGCCCATTTATTTTAATTTGCATTAAAAAGCATGGGTGTACTGAAGCTTTTTTTACAATGTGCTCATTGCCTTTGAAGTTTGGTTTTTGTAAACTCTGTTTCAGGTATCAGATTATATTGCCTATAAGGCTTCCACCTGCCAGATCAAAAGTCAGTCAAGTTCTTTGTCCCCAGAAACAATTTTTATAATTTCCTCTGACTCATCTTTACATTTGCTCTTCTTTCTGATCTCCTGCCCTGGTAAATTGTGCACAGACGTTAGCCTAATTAACCAAACTCTTCATGTGTGTTTATATTACTCTAAGCATGTACCAAATCTTGGCAATTGTAGCACCTAAAATTGTCTCTTATCTGCCCCTTCTGATACATCCCCACGAATACTATCTTAGAAGAGTCACTGATCAGCTCTCACAAGTATCTTCAGTAGCTTTTAAGAGGAATCGCAGCCTCAGACTCATTCCTGCAAACTGCCTGTCTCTTCTCTGCCGGCATGATTGTTTGAAAGTTCAGATGTACTCATGGTGGATACTAAACACCTTCTCTTTGTACTCTTATGGAGTCTTACATGTACAGTCTTAATATTAACTTTTCTGTGAGTTTTCTGTAAACCACCTATCAATGGTTTAGGTGACACTATTTTAGTTGACACATGGATCACCCCATTTGTATTTTACTCAGTTCAGCTCAGGTCAGTTGCTCAGTTGTGGCTGACTCTTTGCAACCCCATGGACTGCAGCATGCCAGGTCTCCTTGTCCATTACCAACTCCTAGAGTATACTCAAACTCATGACACTGAGTCGGTTATGCCATCCAATCATCTCATCCTCTGTCATCCCCTTCTCTTCCTGCCTTCAATCTTTATGAGCATTTATTTTAATGCAATAGAAATGATATAATGTGTCCAATAAATGATAGCATGTATTATTCATAAATGCTGTATGATTAAAATAGTATAAAAATTTAACAAGCAAATAATTGTAACAGTGACTGGCGAATATGTNCCTTCTCTTCCTGCCTTCAATCTTTATGAGCATTTATTTTAATGCAATAGAAATGATATAATGTGTCCAATAAATGATAGCATGTATTATTCATAAATGCTGTATGATTAAAATAGTATAAAAATTTAACAAGCAAATAATTGTAACAGTGACTGGCGAATATGTCAAAAAAATGTCCAAATGAAATACTGGTGACCAGTTTGTGGAGCACTATCTCATGACATTAGTTCGTTGTATTACAGGCACACTCAGGGCTGAATTTCCAGCCAGGAAGTGAGCCCCAAGGTATAGATTGCTTTGTGGTTTTTTGTGACATCTCTACAGTCCATTAAATAGTGGATTCTGTATTGCACAAACTCCAATCAGAAAGGAGGGATGTATCCAACCTTGTTCAGGTTCCCATTCTTGATATTTCTTCATGTCAATTTAAACTCTTTGGTTTGTAAGTGACAGAACAGAAATGTGGCTTGAACTGGCACAACAGCAAAGGAAAACTGAAAACTTTAGTGGAAACTTTGGCTCATTAGTGGCTGAATCCAAATACTCTAATGATGCACATAGGAAAGAATCACTTTTCTCCCTTTGTATGGTTCAGGCTTAAAAAAAAAGTTGGTTGTGTGTTTTGGTTTTGACCTCATGCACCCTCTTATTATATGATAATACTATAGCTTCAGTTTTATACTATTGTTACAATCAGGGAAGAAAACACCTCTTTCAATATCTTCAGGCACTGAGATGGTATATCTCCTCTGCTTAGTCACTCAGTTGTGTCTGACTCTTAGCAACCCCACGGACTGTAGTCCCTCAGGCTCATCTATCTATGGAGATTCTCCAGGCAAGAATACTGAAGAGGGTTGCCATGCTCTCCTCCAGGGATCAAACCTCAGTCTCCTTCATTGCAGGTGGATTCTTCACTGTCTGAGCCACCAGGGAAACCCAAGAATACTGGAGTTGGTAGCCTATCCCTTCTCCAGGAGAGGGACCTTCAGATGGATGGTCCATCTGAAATTGAGTCTTGATACCTCCAAGTTAACCAATTACTGGATATCTATTTTGCTGTTTCTTTATTCAACACCTAATTTATTGAACACCTAATATGTATTAGACCTTGTCACAAATACTCTTTACATGTAGTTCATATATTCAAGTCTATCATGGGATGCAAATAAGTATATGAGAACATTCACTATATTGTTGGACATACCGTGTAGGATTATGTGAGCTACAGATGTAGGAGGGTGGGCTTCCCTGGTGACTCAGATGGGAAAAAATTCACCAGTGATGCAAGAGACTCAGGTTCAGTCTTCAGGTAGGGAAGATCCTCCTGGGAAAGGGAATGGCTGGCTACCCATTCCAGTAGTCTTGCCTGGATAATTCCATGGACTGAAGCAGCCTGGTATACTACAGTCCATGGAGTCACAAAGAGTCAGACATGACTGAGTGGCTAGACACACACACACACAAGGACATATAAGTCAGTCTCAGGAGGTCAAGAAAAGCTTAAGGACCTGTTGAAATAGCCGATAAAGAAACTTCAGAAGCTGACCAGTCTTTGTGGTTATCTTATAATAGTGTTATCCTGGTCCATTGCTGCCTCTCTGAGTTTTGTTCGAATTTGAGAGGTCTCTGGGATAACTTTTCTGTACAGAGGGATGGTTCTTCCTAGAAGGACCCTGTCTCAGTTCACTCTTGGAAAACAGTATTTGGAAATTGAAAACTATTTTTTTCCAAAATTTTCACTAATGTAGGTGAATTTGTTTTACACTGTATTTATTATTTATTTTCTATTAATGAATCATTTTTTTCATTTCCCTTGGTGAGCAGAATTTTCCAGCAGTTGAAGATTTGAATAATTCAGAGATAACTAATTATGTTATTTTTTTTTTCAGTATGCACATTTCAGATGCAGAAAGATTCTTACCAAGGGAAAACAAAAACCAAACATTTTAAATTGCCATTGTCTAGCAAATGTGATGGGAAAATGCTCTGGATTAGTTTGAAAATTAATGACTAGGCTGGGAAAATAAATAAATAAAACAAAGCATGAGCTCTGTATTAAACCTGCAGCAAATTGTGACAACTCAGTGGATCTGAGCTCTAGGCCTGGCCACCTCACTATTTAGCAAGTTAATTGGGAACTCAAGCCCTTGTTTTCTCCGCCCCATCCCTTCATGTTTAAAATAATGTCCTTTTTGTGCTGATAATCTAGAGATTATGAATCCATGAAATTAATTTCAAAATAAGAACAGACAAATTGAATATCATTAGAATAAATAACTTCTGTGATTTTTGATCTCCAGTCCCAAAGCACATGATCAAATCAAGCAAGGTACAGACTATAACTTCAAAAGCCAAGCAAAAAATTAATTTATGTAACTTTAGAACAAAGGATAAAAATAAGGACTGAAAGAAACTAATAATATCCATTCTTCGAATACTGTTTTTTTTTTTTTGCATTTATAAGAACTGTCCCACATTTTATGATTTCTTATTTAGACAAAGGCTTATATCCATGGCTTCTGCCTAGTGAGGGTACACACTGGTAAGGGAGTGTGGACCACACAACCCTAGTGTCTCTTTCAGCCAGTATCTCTTCTGCTTAGTCACAACTCATTTCATTCCAGTGGTGAAATATTTTTAATGTCATGCTGTTTAAACAGAGATTAAGTATAGGATGTCCACCTCTGGATTATATTTCTTCCAGAAAAACAGGATTTTCTTTTCACATAGCTTGTAGGCAAACTCAGAAGGTGCCCTGCCAACGTTCAGTTCAGTTCAGTCACTCAGTCGTGTCCAACTCTTTGCAACCCCATGAATCGCAAGCATGCCAGGCCTCCCTGTCCATTACCAAATCCCAGAGTTCACTCAGACACGTCTGTTGAGTCAGTGATGCCATCCAGCCATCTCATCCTCTGTCGTCCCCTTCTCCTCATGCCCCCAATTCCTCCCACCATCACAGTCTTTTCCAATGAGGTGGCCAAAGTACTGGAGTTTCAGGTTTAGCATCATTCCTTCCAAAGAACACTCAGGGCTGATCTCCTTCAGAATGGACTTGTTCTATCTCCACTACCAAATCCCAGAGTTCACTCAGACACGTCTGTTGAGTCAATGATGCCATCCAGCCATCTCATCCTCTGTCGTCCCCTTCTCCTCATGCCCCCAATTCCTCCCACCATCAGAGTCTTTTCCAATGAGGTGGCCAAAGTACTGGAGTTTTAGGTTTAGCATCATTCCTTCCAAAGAACACTCAGGGCTGATCTCCTTCAGAATGGACTTGTTCTATCTCCTTGCAGTCCAAGGGACTCTCAAGAGTCTTCTCCAACACCACAGTTCAAAAGCATCAATTCTTCAGCACTCAGCTTTCTTCACAGTCCAACTCTCACATCCATACATGACCACAGGAAAAACCAATAGCCTTGACTAGATGGACCTTAGTTGGCAAAGTAATGTCTCTGCTTTTGAATATACTATCTAGGTTGGTCATAACTTTTCTTCCAAGGAGTAAGTGTCTTTTAATTTCATGGCTTCAATCACCACCTGCAGTGATTTTGGAGCCCCCCCAAAATAAAGTCTGACAGTGTTTCCACTATTTCCCCATCTATTTCCCATGAAGTGATGGGACCAGATGCCATGATCTTCGTTTTCTGAATGTTGAGCTTTAAGCCAGCTTTTTCACTCTCCTCTTTCACTTTCATCAAGAGGCTTTTTAGCTCCTGTTCACTTTCTGCCATAAGGGTAGTGTCATCTGCATATCTGAAGTTATTGATATTTCTTCCGGCAATCTTGCCCAAGTGGATTAAGGCTAATCAGTGACAGATTCTATAGATATGTCAGATTGGAGCAGGAAGAGTCATTAGAAGCTCGATGCCAAGAGGTTCTATGTAGATTTCTATAGAAATTGAGAAAACAATCTTTTCTCAAGCCCAAGGGCTTAGCAGGAGCAAAGCAATGACGGTACTAATTGTGTAAATGAAAAGAAAATGTGTTGGTAGAAAAATGTGAAAGAATGACACAGTGATGGCAATTCTCAATATTGGCTGTGGTCAGAATCTCCTGGAAAGTCTTTATAAATACAGATTCTCAAGTCACATCCCATTATACAGGATCAGAATCTACAGGAGTGGGAACTCCATGTCTAACTTCTATAAAGCACCTAGATAATGCATATGTAACGACTCATCACTTGGTCTTCCCTGGTGGCCCAGGCAGTGAAGAGTCCACCTGCAATGCTAAAGATCCGAGTTCAGTTCCTGGCTTGTGAAGGTCCCCTGGATAATGAAACGGCAACTCACTCCAGTATTCTTGCCTGGGAAATCCCACGTACAGAGAAACCTGACAGGCTACAGTCTATGGGGTCAAAAGAGTCAGACACAACTTAGTGACTAAATCACCACCACATCACTTGATCTACTCCTGTTATTTAGGGTACACCTTCCAAAACGACATCATGCATGCTAATCTGACGAAGTTTAAAATATAGAAAACCATAAATGTAGCCGTTCAAGTGGAAGAATATATATATGACTTTTATACCCGCTGCTGGAAAAAAAACATAGACTCGGAGAGACTTAGATTTGGAGTTTTTTTGTTTAAGCAGCTTTCTGTCCATTGCAACTTACCAAATCCTTTACACATAGTTTCATATGTTTTAAATTAATAACAGTATTTAATAGCTCTTAGAATTATTATGAGGACTGAATAAAACATTGCTGGCAAATTTAAAGCTAGAATGCTATTTATTCAGCTGATCTTTGAACAATGCAGTGGGTTAGAGGTGTCCAACCATGCCCAGTGAAAAATCCACATGTCATTTCACAGTTCACCCTCCACAACTGCAGTTCAGTCAACCACAGATTACACAGTACTGCAGTACATATTTATTTTTTTTTTAAATCTCTGCATAAGTGGATCTATGCAATTGAAATCTAGGGTGTTCACAGGTCCTGGATTTCAACTGCATGGGTCCACTTATACATGGATTAAAAATAAAAATAATAAATATGATGTACTACAGTATTACAGTATATATATAACACATATATGCAATATATATATAATGCCTGTATATATATTACATGTATCTATTACATATGTATATATGATATATATACAAACTCATATATATATATACATGAACCCACAGGTGGCTCAGTGTTAAAAATCTGCCTTCAGTCCAGGAGACACAAGAGACATGGGTTCAATCCTTAGGTTGGGAAGATCCCCTGGAGTAGGAAAGGCAACCCACTCCATTTGCTTGACTGGAAAATCCCATAGACAGTGGAGCCATGGAGAGTTCATGGGGTCACAAAGAGTTGGAGATAACTGAGCAAATTAGCCATATATATATACATACGTATGCACATACATATAATATGTTGAAGACACTGGTTACAAAGAGAATTCTCCCCAATTATATGATTCTATTATTTAAAAAATATTTTCTTGTGTTCCTAAAACATCAGTATGTTTTATCTTTATCTAGCAACCCCTCCCTTCTCTTCTAAATACATTTGTGGTTATAATAAAGTTATTAAATAATTTAAATTGTTTGTGTGTTATAGACAAATCCACTAAATAGCAAATAATTAGTCCAAGTAATCAGCCTTCCAGCCTCCTGGTCACTGGACTGCTGTAAAATCTAAGGCTATGCATCTAGGTCACTTGAAATCATGAATCCCAGCTTGTGATGAAGATTTTATTTGAACAGTCTCACAACCGATATAGCTGAGGATAGTCATTCTTAGAAAGCTCTAAGGAAAAGTATGTTTGGAACAGTTCTAGGCTGGAAGGACCTATCTCTGTGGCTGAATCCTGGGGAATAATCCATATTGTTAGATATATGGGGAAGTGAGAGTGGGGAACCTACTCAGGGTGGCATTTCACAATAATTTTTCCTCTACTTTAATACTCATAGATTTACTCTATAATTTACTCTGTAATTCCATTGGTAAAAACTAATGCATGCTGTTGGGATCCTTGGAATAAGAAACAAATCCAATGCTACTCAGGTAGGCTTGAAACGTTTTAAGTATTAGAGTCCTTGAGTTTTAATTCCTTGTTTTCCTTTTCGTTGGGCTTCCCTAGTGGCTCAGTTGGCAAAGAATCTGCCTGCAATGTAGAAAACTTGAGTTCAATCCCTGGGTCAGGAATATCCCCTGGAGGAAATGGCAACCCACTCCAGTACTCTTGCCTGGAGAATTCCATGGACAGAGGAGCCAGGCAGGCTACAGTCCATAGGATCCCAAGCAGCCGGACATGACTGAGCAACTAACTTTCACTTCCACTTTTCCCATTTGCTAGATAGTTGTTCTTTGGGCTATTAGATAATCTTTCAATGATGACTTAGTTTCCTCGTCCATTCAATGGAAACATTATGCTCACCTAGTAGCATCATTGCCAAGATTACTGGAAATCTGACTTGGATTCCAGTTGAAAAATTTCAAAGCCATGGCAATCATTTTCAAAAAGAAAATCCTTATTTGCTCAACTGAACAAAATAATTCCAAATTTAGCTTTAACCTAGAGCAGCTAAGACAATTTATGATTTCTTTTTCCTGGCCTTGATTCTCCTGATTTATTGTATTTGTTAATACATTATATTGTAAAATATAATGTGTGTAGAAAAAAGTGTCATAAAACAATTTTGCGATTGGATCAATAGTTCTGAAGTGAACTGCCACATGGCCCCAAGGTATTTTCTTTCCTGTCATTTTCTTTCTCTCCCAAGAAGTGTGTGCTATTCTAGTGTCTGTGATAATCACTGTCTGATGCCCGTTATAGTTTCACTACCTATGTGCTATGCTTAGTCACTCAGTTGTGTCTGACTCTTTGCGACCCCATGGACTGTAGCCCACCAGGCTCCTCTGTCCATGGGGATTCTACAGGTAAGAATACTGGAGTCGGTTGCCATGCCCTCTTCTGGGGGATCTTCCCAACCCAGGGATTAAACCCAGGTCTCCCTCATTGCAGGGAAATTCTTTACTAAATGGGCCACCAGGGAAACCCAGGAATACTGGAGTGGGTAGCCTATCACTTCTCCAGGGGATCTTCCCAACTGGGAATCAAAATGGGGTCTCCTGCAGATAGATGACCCTCTGAGCTACCACGAAGCCCTCACTATCTATATACATTCCTAAAAATACAGCATTGTTTTACCTGTTATCTAATTTTATACAAGTGAAGTAGCACCATATGTATTCTTTCCTTAATGCCCTGCCTTTATTTCTCAAAATAATGTTTACAAGATTCACATGGTTGGAACACTCTTTTTTCTTTGCTGTGCAGCACTGCATTAAATAAATATACCCCAGGGTATATATGCATCCCACTACTGGAAATTATTGGTTTGGTTTCCATTTCAATCTGTTTTGAACAGTGTTGATATACACTTCCTTGCTTGTGTTCCTGGTACCCAGATGTTCCAGGGTTTCCATTAAAGAAGAGACTGAAATGAGGATGAGGGTGTGGGGAGTGTATTTGAGAAAAGATCCAAGAAAGGGGAAGAGAAGGAGTAGACAGAGCGAGAAAAGAATAAGGACAAGTAATAATTGATGATTTTATCAATGATTGCTTCAGCCATTGAGGCTTGAGTCTACCTGGACCTCTGAGATAACTACAAACCTTCCAAAAATGTTTTCAATGCCTGTATGTTGAATTCTTCACTCACAGAATTCACTGCCAAATTGCTGAAAGTTGATACAGGGGACTGACTCTTTTCAGATTTACATTAATCTCTGGTTCCTCTGGCTTTTCTAAAAACAGCCTGAACCTCTGGAAGTTCACGGTTCACGTATTGCTGAAGCCTGGCTTGGAGAATTTTAAGCATTACTTTGCTAGCATGTGAGATGAGTGCAATTGTGCAGTAGTTTGAACGTTCTTTGGCATTGCCTTTCTTTGGAATTTAAATGAAAACTGACCTTTTCCAGTCCTATAGCCATTGCTGAGTTCTCCAAATTTGCTGGCATATTGACTGCAGCACTTTCACAGCATCCTCTTTCAATATTTGAAATAGCTCAACTGTAATTCCATCACCTCCACTATCTTTGTTTGTAGTGAAGCTTCCTAGGCCCACTTGACTTCACATTCTAGAATGTCTGGCTCTAAGTGAGTGATCACACCATTGTGATTATCTGGGTCATGAAGATCTTTTTTGTACAGTTCTTCTGTGTATTCTTGCCAGCTCTTACTAATATCTTCTGCTTCTGTTAGGTCTCTATCACGTTTGTCCTTTATTGTGCCCTTCTTTGCATAAAATGTTCCCTTGGTATCTCTAATTTTCTTGAAGAAATCTCTAGTCTTTCCCATTCTATTGTTTTCCTCTATTTCTTTGCATTGATCTCTGAGGAAGGCTTTCTTATCTCTCCTTGCTATTCTTTGGAATTCTGCATTCAAATGGGTATATCTTTCCTTTTCTCCTTTGCTTTTCACTTCCATTCTTTTCACAGCTCTTTATAAGGCCGCCTTAGACAGCTATTTTGCTTTTTTGCATTTATTTTTCTTGGGGATGGTCTTTATTCCTGTCTCCAGTACAATGTCACGGACTTCCATCCATAGTTCATCAGGCATTCTGTCTATCAGATCTAGACCCTTCAATCTATTTCTCACTTCCACTGTATAGTCATAAGGGACTTGATTTAGGTCATACCTGAATGGTCTAGTGGTTTTCTCCACTTTCTTCAATTTCAGTCTGAATTTGGCAATAAGGAGTTCATGATCCGAGCCAGTCAGCTCCTGGTCTTGTTTTTGCTGACTGTGTAGGGCTTCTCCATCTTTGGCTGCAAAGAATATAATCAAAGTGACTTATCTACTCCCTAATAATTGATTATTTGTGCCATCGGTTTTCTTAATCAGTCTCACCGTTGCTTAGATGATTTCTTATGTCTTTGCTGGTTTTCACCTTTACTGATCTTCTAATGCATGCTATTCACATGTTTCATTAATTTGTGAATCCATTTTATTGACTGGATCCCATTCTATAATCCCTTCCATTTTATCAGCTGGATCCCATCCTGTGGCACACTGTCCAATCAACTTCAATTTGGGACATAGTCCTGGGTCTCAGGGTTCCTGCTCAGCCCCCTCTTTGTGCAGACTCAGGTTTTGAATTCTGTGCCTCACGCTCCACAGGCCACAGAAGAGGGTGCTCTTCTATGAATTTCAAGAGAGGACTGCAAAATTCAGGAGCAAACTAGCTTAGGAGATGTCTTAGCTTGTTTGATTCCCAGTTTTTGTTGAACTGATCCTGATAATCCAGTAATATCTTGTCAACTTTTAGATGGTTTTAAGAAGTTTGTGAAAAACTTTACTTAGCTTTATTAGTTGTGTGTGTGGTAGTTTCAATAACAAGACATGACTTACTTGTATTTTAACTTGCTGCATACCAGTATTTCTCCCTAATTGTGTCTTTATCCAGGAGCAGGTTTAGATGTTGTCATAACAATGTAAGATATAAAAATGTTATAGAAAAATATATAATATATAGTATTTATGTGTGTGTATATATATATATTTGGCATATTCTGAGTAGTAGTGAAATATTTGTTGTAGTATATTTTCTCCCTTAAAGCAGAATTATCTCTGTGCAATACCCTTCTTGAGCTTGAAAAATATTATAGGTCATGTTCCCTAACCTGGATAATGTCATTATGACATTCACCACTTTGTGTGCGCCTCCATCACCAGACATAGAATAATTTAAGAGGCTTAAACTGGGTATTTCATAACAAATTTCTGATTTATTTTGTACTACAGTATAACCATGGCAAAAAGAAACAATAATACCATACTTTTTTTTTTNACTTTCATCAAGAGGCTTTTTAGCTCCTGTTCACTTTCTGCCATAAGGGTAGTATCATCTGCATATCTGAAGTTATTGATATTTCTTCCGGCAATCTTGCCAAAGTGGATTAAGGCTAATCAGTGAGAGATTCTATAGATATGTCAAGATTGGAGCAGAAAGAGTCATTAGAAGCTCGATGCCAAGAGGTTCTATGTAGATTTCTATAGAAATTGAGAAAACAATCTTTTCTCAAGCCCAAGGGCTTAGCAGGAGCAAAGCAATGACGGTACTAATTGTGTAAATGAAAAGAAAATGTGTTGGTAGAAAAATGTGAAAGAATGACACAGTGATGGCAATTCTCAATATTGGCTGTGGTCAGAATCTCCTGGAAAGTCTTTATAAATACAGATTCTCAAGTCACATCCCATTATATAGGATCAGAATCTACAGGAGTGGGAACTCCATGTCTAACTTCTATAAAGCACCTAGATAATGCATATGTAACGACTCATCACTTGGTCTTCCCTGGTGGCCCAGGCAGTGAAGAGTCCACCTGCAATGCTAAAGATCCGAGTTCAGTTCCTGGCTTGTGAAGGTCCCCTGGATAATGAAACGGCAACTCACTCCAGTATTCTTGCCTGGGAAATCCCACGTACAGAGAAACCTGACAGGCTACAGTCTATGGGGTCAAAAGAGTCAGACACGACTTAGTGACTAAATCACCACCACATCACTTGATCTACTCCTGTTATTTAGGGTACACCTTCCAAAACGACATCATGCATGCTAATCTGACGAAGTTTAAAATATAGAAAACCATAAATGTAGCCGTTCAAGTGGAAGAATATATATATGACTTTTATACCCGCTGCTGGAAAAAAAACATAGACTCGGAGAGACTTAGATTTGGAGTTTTTTTGTTTAAGCAGCTTTCTGGCCATTGCAACTTACCAAATCCTTTACACATAGTTTCATATGTTTTAAATTAATAACAGTATTTAATAGCTCTTAGAATTATTATGAGGACTGAATAAAACATTGCTGGCAAATTTAAAGCTAGAATGCTATTTATTCAGCTGATCTTTGAACAATGCAGTGGGTTAGAGGTGTCCAACCATGCCCAGTGAAAAATCCACATGTCATTTCACAGTTCACCCTCCACAACTGCAGTTCAGTCAACCACAGATTACACAGTACTGCAGTACATATTTATTATTTTTTTAAATCTCTGCATAAGTGGATCTATGCAATTGAAATCTAGGGTGTTCACAGGTCCTGGATTTCAACTGCATGGGTCCACTTATACATGGATTAAAAATAATAATAATAAATATGATGTACTACAGTATTACAGTATATATATAACACATATATGCAATATATATATAATGCCTGTATATATATTACATGTATCTATTACATATGTATATATGATATATATACAAACTCATATATATATATATACACGAACCCACAGGTGGCTCA
>SJYX01021520.1:276503-297311 GCA_006410675.1 Oreotragus oreotragus | reverse complement strand
CAGAGGATAAGATGGCTGGATGGCATCATTGACTCAATGGACGTGAGTCTGAGTGAACTCCGGGAGCTGGTGATGGACAGGGAGGCCTGGCTTGCTGCGATTCATGGGGTCATACAGAGTCAGACATGACTGAGCAACTGAACTTAACTGAACTGAACCTTGGATTAGTTAGACTCTTTTGGATCTTTCTCTCCAGATAAAGAAAGAAGTTGTAAATCATAAGCAATAATGACAATGGGAAGGGTACTACTGAAGTGTGTTCCAGGTTACTGGCATGGATTTTTAAGCCAATTGATCCTCACAATATTCATGTAGATTTTCTTATTTTCTCCACCTTAGAAATAATCAAGGACAGTTTATCTCATTTTTAGATAAATGAAATGTTTAGGGGAAGGATGCCTGTTAGAAATGCTGTATCACAGATGCCCCCCACTTCTGGGAAATTTGATTTACCTATTTGGTGCTTATTCACCTTGCCTGCTCATTCAAATATTCTGGAAAACTTTTAAAATGATTAAAATATGACCACCACCCAGATAAATTCAATCAGAATGTCTGGTAGTTGGATGGTTCCAGTTTATGTGTCTTCACAGAATATTCTAATGTGCAGCCCAGATGGAGACCCGCCCCCGCCCCTCAACTTAAAATCATTACTTCAGNCATTCAAATATTCTGGAAAACTTTTAAAATGATTAAAATATGACCACCACCCAGATAAATTCAATCAGAATGTCTGGTAGTTGGATGGTTCCAGTTTATGTGTCTTCACAGAATATTCTAATGTGCAGCCCAGATGGAGACCCGCCCCCGCCCCTCAACTTAAAATCATTACTTCAGCTCTCCAAATGATTCTGACCATGCTGAAACTCTCTGAGTCTGACCTGAAGGTGATAAAGGAGCAGAGAGGATGAATTGTGGAGCCAAAGATACTGTTGACTGAGGAGTGAAGGGGGAAACACATTGTGAAGAGAGAAATAGAAATAGCCTGTGTGTTTAGCAGATGAAGGCAATTTCACAAATGATGCAGTTTCAGATTAAATGAGCAATTTGAGCTGGTGTTGCAAGTTTAGGACAGATTTCTTTTCCCATTTACTATAAATGGAATTCAAGCCATTGGAACTGAGACTTGATGAAGAAGTGAAACAAAACTCTTGGTAAGAAACTGGACTTTATATCACATTTTGCTGCAAGCAGTGGTGGTTGGAGGGGCAGGTGAGGAAGAAACCTAGAGGATAAGTAATAAAGCAATAGAGGTCAGTTTGGGGTTGGATTTTAATTACCATGTTTTATTAAAAAATCATAAGAAGATTAAACAAAAATGAAAATGAAAGAAGAAAAACCTGCTACTGATGCTTTAAGTGCTATGTGAGTAGATTAGGAGAGCAAAAATAATGCAAATAAGGAAAAACAAGTAGAATTGCAAAAAAAAAAAAAATCATTCGTCACTCCATCAAACAGCAAAAATCAGCAAAAATCAAAAGGGGTCCAATATCTGTAGAGTGAATGACCCTAAAATAAAGTAATCAATTTTTGTCCTGGAAATACAAAATTTAAGATTGTTAGCTTATCAGGTAACTTCTACTAAATAATCATTTCTTCTTGCTTTACCTTCAGCTACCTTGACTGGAATTGAAGGACCAGATTCACATCACAGATTACCTTATTTAATGTTCACAACAACCTTATAAGAAACACATTGTTGTTTTGTTGTTCAGTTGCTAAGTCACGTCTCACTCTTTGTGACCCCATGGACTGTAGCACACCAGGCTTCCCTGTCCTTCACTAACTCCCAGAGTTTGATCAAACTCATATTCATTGAATTGATGATTCCATCCAGCAACCTCATTCTCTGTTGCCCCCTTCTCCCAGCATCAGGGGCTTTTCCAGTGAGTCAGCTCTTCACATCAGGTGGCCAAAGTATTGGAGTTTCAGCTTCAGTATCAGTCCTTCCAATGAAGATTCAGAGTTGATTTCTTTAAGATCAACTGATTTGATCTCCTTGCTAACCAAGGGACTCTCAAGAGTCTTCTGCAACACAACAGTTCAAAAGCATCCGTTCTTCTGCACTTGGCCTTCTTTATTGTCTAACTCTTACATCTGCACATGACTACTTGAAAAACAGTAGCTTTGACTATATGGACCTTTATTGGCAAAGTGATGTCTCTGCTTCTTAATATGCTGTCTAGGTTTGTCATCAGTTCAGTTCAGTTCAGTCACTCATTTGTGTCTGATTATCTATGACCCCNGAAGGACCAGATTCACATCACAGATTACCTTATTTAATGTTCACAACAACCTTATAAGAAACACATTGTTGTTTTGTTGTTCAGTTGCTAAGTCACGTCTCACTCTTTGTGACCCCATGGACTGTAGCACACCAGGCTTCCCTGTCCTTCACTAACTCCCAGAGTTTGATCAAACTCATATTCATTGAATTGATGATTCCATCCAGCAACCTCATTCTCTGTTGCCCCCTTCTCCCAGCATCAGGGGCTTTTCCAGTGAGTCAGCTCTTCACATCAGGTGGCCAAAGTATTGGAGTTTCAGCTTCAGTATCAGTCCTTCCAATGAAGATTCAGAATTGATTTCTTTAAGATCAACTGATTTGATCTCCTTGCTAACCAAGGGACTCTCAAGAGTCTTCTGCAACACAACAGTTCAAAAGCATCCGTTCTTCTGCACTTGGCCTTCTTTATTGTCTAACTCTTACATCTGCACATGACTACTTGAAAAACAGTAGCTTTGACTATATGGACCTTTATTGGCAAAGTGATGTCTCTGCTTCTTAATATGCTGTCTAGGTTTGTCATCAGTTCAGTTCAGTTCAGTCACTCATTTGTGTCTGATTATCTATGACCCCATGGACTGCAAAACACCAGACCTTCCTGTCCATCACCAACTCCCGGAGTTTACTCAAACTCATGCCCACTGAGTTGGTGATGTCATCCAACCATCTCATCCTATATTGTCCCATTCTCCTCCCACTTTCAATCTTTTCCATCATAAGAGCATTTTCCAGTGAGTCAGTTCTTCACATCAGGTGGCCAAAGTGTTGGAGTTTCAGCTTCAGCATCAGACCTTCCAGTGAATATTCAGGACTGATTTCCTTTAGGATGGACTGGTTGGATCTCCTTGCAGTCCAAGGGACTCTCAAGAGTCTTCTCCAACACCACAGTTCAAAAGCATCAATTGTTTGGCACTCAGCTATCTTTATAGTTCAACTCTCACATCCATATATGACTATTGGAAAAACCATAGCTTTGAATAGGCAGACTTTTGTTGGCAAAGTAATGTCTTTGCTTTTAATATGCTGTCTAGGTTGGTCATAGCTTTTCTTCCAAGGAGCAACCTTCTTTTACTTTCATGGCAGCAGTGACCATCTACAGTAACTTTGGAGCCCCCAAAATAAAGTCTGTCACTGTTTCCATTGCTTCCCCATCTATTTGCCATTAAGTGATGGGACCAGATGCCATGATCTTAGTTTTCTGAATATTGACTTTTAAGCCAACTTTTTCACTCTCCTCTTTTACCCTCATCAAGAGGCTCTTTAGTTCCTCTCACTTTCCGTCATTGCAATAGCTTTCTCCCATCGTCTATGTCACAATTAGTGGGGTAACTGCCTGTTACCAGTTGTGCTAGCATTTGGCTATTCTGCTTTGTGACTGAATGGCATTTCTTAATAGAGCAAACAAAGAAAAAAAAGAGATGCAATTCCTGCTGTTTTTCTCCTGTTCATCTGCTCATGGACCAGCTCTCTTTCTCTTTGGAGGACTGACCTACTTCTTGCTTTCAACACCCCCAATCCAGTCTGCCTCCCCTTTACTCCAGTTCCTTGTTCTCTATCTGACTCTTTCTCCACAATGTTGAAAATAATATGTACGTTATGTAGGAAATTTGCTAAAACATCCCTATAAAGAGAGTAGGCAAGGAGAGAACCAAGTATTTGCCAAATATGGCATCAGTTGCTTTATATTTTTCTCTATAAGTACATAATACATTTATATAAATATCTTATACATAATATGTAAATACTTTTATGGCCATTTATGTATTTGTATGGCTTCTCAGGTGGCTCAATTGTAAAGAATCCACCTGCCAATGCAGGAGATGTGGGTTTGAACTCTGGGTCAGGAAGAGCCTCTGGAGAAAGAAATGGCAACCAGCTCTATATATTATAGAATATGTATGATCATATGTACTTATATATCTCATCTGTACTATAAAATTTACATAATACATTTATATAAATATCTTATACATAATATGTAAATACTTTTATGGCCATTTATGTATTTGTATGGCTTCTCAGGTGGCTCAATTGTAAAGAATCCACCTGCCAATGCAGGAGATGTGGGTTTGAACTCTGGGTCAGGAAGAGCCTCTGGAGAAAGAAATGGCAACCAGCTCTATATATTATAGAATATGTATGATCATATGTACTTATATATTGCATTTGTACTATAAAATATCAGTATTATATGTGACATTGTATGTTATAGAATTCATAATCTTATTATTAAAATACTAAATACATTTAAAATATATCTATTTACATTTAATTTGTATATAATTAAAAGATTTCTTTATACAACAATTCATAAATCTAGAGGTACCTTTATTTCAGTGAAATATTGAAAATAGAAAAGAAAAAACAATTGACAAATCTTGATATCAGTATACNTTCATAATTTTATTATTAAAATACTAAATACATTTAAAATATATCTATTTACATTTAATTTGTATATAATTAAAAGATTTCTTTATACAACAATTCATAAATCTAGAGGTACCTTTATTTCAGTGAAATATTGAAAATAGAAAAGAAAAAACAATTGACAAATCTTGATATCAGTATACAGTAGACTGATACCTCTGGATTCATTGGAAATATTAAAACTACTAACCTCTGGAAGGCTGAGGGGGAGCTAGTGGGCTTCCAGGAGGTAACTGACATGATGGGAGAGAAAGCAGTTACTGACTGCCATCATATTCCACGTGCCACATGGTATTATCATCTGACTGAGGACAAAAAAGCAAAGCTTATTCTCTCCAAGCATACATATTTTAGTTTCTATGGAGCTGCTGAAGAGTGAAGTGAGCAGTCACGAATTCTAGAGAAGTGCTCTGATTCACACATTGACATCTGGCTTGCCTCCATACAGTTTTTCACAAAAAGTACAGCAACCTCCCCAAAAGCTTTCTGAGTGCTGGCAGTGGCACCAGGAGACAAGCATGAAGCAAAATATTAACATTTCACACAGCGAGCAGGTCACACCATGTGAGTTTCGGGAACAAAGTGCCTCTATTTCCCCCAAGCTTCTGCTGATGCCCAAGCCTCCTTGCACAGCTCATTACCAATGCTCTGATGGCTTCTCCCAGAAGAATGGATTGTCTTTTGTTGGCATTGAAAAGATGCTCAAAAGATCAAAATAATAAAATAAAGTGACAACAGTCTCTGCAGGAATGAAATGCTTCTGCTCAGCGACTCCTGACCTGGTTGCAGCTCCAAGAGGTGTTTCCCATGGAGAGCTCTGTGCTAATGTCACCTTTTGCTGGCAGCTCTGTGACATCTGAGACAGAGGAGGTGTTGGTGCAGCATATGCTGTCTCTCCAAGGAAGCCTAGTGGTGCAGAAAAACTCAGAGACTTCCTCCAGAGGACACTGACACAGTCATATCGAGCATCAGATATCTTTAGCTCTTTAAGTCATAATGTATCTCCTCCAGGAGGAAATCCACAAATGGAAATCCTTGGTTCTCTTTGAGATCCCTGACCATCCAGAAAATCTTGATTTTTTTCCTCTTAGGGAAACATCTATCTGAGGTGGCTCAGTAGTAAAGCATCTGCCTGCCAATTCAGGAGACCTGGTTTTAATCCCTGGGTTGGAAAGATCCCTTGGAAAAGGAATGGCAACCCACTCCAGGATCCTTGAGGGAAAATCCCACATTCAGAGGAGCCTGGCAGGCTACAGTCCTTGGGGTCGCAAGAGTCAGACTTGACTTAGTAGCTAAACGATAACAATTCATGTGTAGACTTCCTTGTGAGTGTAATTAAGTAGCTCCTCCAGGAGGAAATCCACAAATGAAAATCCTTGGCTTCTTTGAGATCCTTGATCCCCCAGAAAGTCTGATTTTTTTTCCTCTAAAGTGACTAATTAATCAGAAATAAAATGTCAGAATAGACATTTGTCAGCAATGTAGTATTCCAGGGAGATATACATATATATATATATATATATATAGTTTCTGATATATGCCTATTGTTTTACACACGTTATCTCTAATCATCTTCTAGAACCACACAAGCTAAGTAATGTTAGTCCATGTTACAGACTAGGAGACTGTGAGGTCACCAAGTAAATCAACTTGTTTGAGGCCATGACGTGTTAAGTAACTACATGATGGATGTGAGATTAAAAATCATATCTATCAAATGCTGAAGCGTGGGCTTTTTCCAATATTGCATGTCATGGTTGAAAGAATGCTTACTGATTACTGCCTTTCTTTATGTTCTAGGAATATGAGTGATTTAGGAAATGCATTTTAGAGCAGATTTCAAAGTTCAACTTGCATACACATCACCTGGAGATCTTGTTAGATACAGATTCTGACTTGGGAAGTCTGAGGTGGACCTAGGACTGACATGCATGGTGCTGACCGAGGGACCATACTTGAGAGATCAATGTTCAGAGCACGTAAACAAAATGAATAAGACTTTAAGCCCTTTTAAACTCAATATATGAGTGTATTGCATAAAATAGCCTTCACTATGTGAAAATTCATGGGATTTGTGTTTGTTTTTTTTTTTGGGTAGGGGTCATCACTAATGATAGTGTCTAAATGTGTTTTCATACCAGGCACATTTAATTTACTTTTATTCAATCCGTCAACAGAGAGGCACTGACCATCTGCAAAAATAGCTACATCTGATTTTTTTTTTTTTTTTCTGGGTGCTTTACAACTTAGAAAATGTCTTTATGTGTGTGATCATACTCAATGTTCATGAAAAGAAAAACAAAATAAACATTGTTATTGACATAATTTTAAACTGATAGTATTAAGATTCAGAGAAAGAAGGTGATGTGTATTGGACCTGTGTCACAGATTTTATTAAAATATTCAGTTTTTCTGAATCTCAGTATCATAATCTCAAAGTCATGATTTGCAAGACTTTTGCTATGGCTCCTCTTACAAAGTACCACATACGAGTGGCTTAAAAAGTAGGAATTTAGTATTTTTCAGTTCTAGATGGCATAAGTCCAAGATCAAGGAGCTTGCAGGGTTGATTCCTTTTGAGAATTGTTTGTTCAGCCCTCTCTCCTGGTTTCTGGTGGTCTGCTGGCGATCTTCAGTGTCACTTAGCTTATAGACTCGTGATTCTGATGTTTTTCTTTGCTTTCTAACAATATTTTTCTTGGGTGCATGTCTGTTTCCAAATCCCCCCCTTTTGGAAGGAAACCAATTATTTTATTGGATTAAAGGCTCACCCTACTTCAGCAGGACCTCATCTTCAGTCAGTTCAGTTCAGTTCAGTAGTTCAGTTCTGTCCGACTCTTTGTGACCCCATGGACTGCACCATGCCAGGCTTCCCAGTCTGTAACCAACTCCTGGAGCTTGTTCAAACTCATGTCCATCCAGTCAGTGATGGCTTCCAACCATCTCATCCTCTGCCATCCCCTTCTCATCCTGCCTTCAATCTTTCCCAGCATCAGGGTCTTTTCCAATGAGTCAGTTCTTCACATCAGGTGGCCAGAGTATTGGAGTTTCAGCTTCAGCATCAGTCCTTCCAACAAATATTCAGGACTGATTTCCGTTAGGATGGACTGGTTGGATATCCTTGCAGTCCAAGGGACTCTCAAGTGTCTTCTCCAACACCACAGATCAAAAGCATCAATTCTTTGGCACTCAGCTTTCTTTATAGTCCAACTCTCACATCCATACAAGACTACTGGAAAAAACATAGCTTTGACTAGACAGATCTTTGTTGGCAAGGTAATTTTTCTGCTTATTAATATGTTGTCTAGGTTGGTCATAGCTTTTCTTCCAAGGAGCATGTGTCTTTTAATTTCATCTGCAGGACCTTACCTTAACTTAGCTAATTACAGCTTCAGTGATCCTATTTCCAAATAACATTGCAATTTTAGGTACTGGAGGTTAAGATTTCACTTAGAATTTGAAGAGTGGAATACAGCTCAACGTATAACAGTTGGTGTTGCCTGGTATCTGTTTGAGAGTTGTTTATAATCTATTCTGGCAAGCTACATACAAATCCAAATGATTCTATATAAAAGGTAGGAAACAAAGGATTCCCATGAGACTTGATGAATCCTGAGATGAAAGAGACCCTGTTTTCCTAGGTAAACCAAGACAATTACTATAAGTTGGCAGCCCATGTTATCCTTGGAGTAGGAGTGAGATTTAGATAGGGAAGTAAAGAATATTCCAGACATCAAGTTCAGTGTTTGTTAAGAAAAGAAGAGAAGTCAGTCCCCAAATGTGTTCTGAGAAAAGAAAGTAGAGTTATTCTAAACTTTAAAATAAGAAAATCAGAGTAGAATTAGATAACATTGATTTTATGGGTTGTTGTTTTCTTTTCTGGAGATAAAAATTAAGTAACTCTAAAATCACTGCAGATGGTGACTGCAGCCATGAAATTAAAAGACACTACTCCTTGGAAGAAAAGTTATGACCAACCTAGATAGCATATTCAAAAGCAGAAACATTACTTTGCCGACTAAGGTCCGTCTAGTCAACGCTATGGTTTTTCCTGTGGTCATGTATGGATGTGAGAGTTGGACTGTGAAGAAGGCTAAGTGCCGAAGAATTGATGCTCTTGAACTGTGGTGTTGGAGAAGACTCTTGAGAGTCCCTTGGATTGCAAGGAGATCCAACCAGTCCATTCTGAAGGAGATCAACCCTGGGATTTCTTTGGAAAGAATGATGCTAAAGCTGAAACTGCAGTACTTTGGCCACCTCATGTAAAGAGTTGACTCATTGGAAAAGACTCTGATGCTGGGAGGGATTGGGGGCAGGAGAAGGGGACGACCGAGGATGAGATGGCTGGGTGATATCACTGACTCGATGGACGTGAGTCTGAGTGAACTCTGGGAGTTGGTGATGAACAGGGAGGCCTGGCATGCTGCAATTCATGGGGTCGCAAAGAGTCGGACATGACTGAGCGACTGAACTGAACTGAACTGAAGGTCTGGTCTTAGTCTGTAAAATGGAAATACTAACTCAAAAATCACAGGGAGTTGGCTTTTTTCATTGCTTTGTTGTTGTTGTTGTTGTTTGTTTGTTAATTTTAAGCATATGAACAATGTATGGTGAACTTTATATGCTAATATCTTAATAGATGTCTATGGTGTGCTGCCAAAAATTGAAAATAAGCTACTGTCTGAAGCTAGAAAGAATGGTTCTCATTGCATTCTAAAACCCAGGTGACTTTTACACTGAAAAATGATAGCTAAGCTTTTGTTGAGTTAAAACAAACCAATCCTTGTTTACTGGCCTGTGTATTTAAGAGAATAGGTTGTCATTTTAATTGACAGAGGATTCTGAAACTCTGTCAAGAGGATTTATTTAAATTCTTCTGGACAGTCTCAGAACTTACAGTCCTATGTGTGAAAACAACTCTTTCTCAGTTCAGAGGATGACATCTTTGGGGAGTTGTCCCTGAAAGGATGTAGTCACCAACGCTCACAAAGAAAGAAATGTTCATACCCTGAACAGAGATTATCTCACAAGATAAATAGCTGTGTCCCAATTCAGACAGAAATGCATTTTGACAAGGTCAGAGTCTCTTATTCCTCAGGCCCCAGTTCCCTGGGACACATGAGGTTCCTTGTCTGAGTCAAAGAGCTCCGAGGCTGATGGGGAGAGAAACTCATTAATTTTGTCAATACCCATTCCCTGCTCTGAGCGTCATAGACTGTCTTAAGTAAAAGATGAGCTTGTCTCCATCTTCTTATTCTGTTCAGAGTGATTTAAAAATGGGCCTTTCTATTTTCAGCGAATATCAAGCTCTTTATCTAATATTCACAAGCCACATACATCTACCCCTTCCCCACTCCTCCCAATGTACAATCAATTTACCCCCACTGTAGGGCCTCTCCCTAATCAAATCAAATCATCACTCTAAATCCAATGTGCTTTCTTGATTTTTCACACTCATTTTTAACTTTTCTCAACTGAAAGCACTCTTTGTGACATCTCTCTCCTCGTCCCTTGATATCGGTTTCATCCTAGTCCAGGTTGACCAATATCCTACACATGCTCAGCTCTACCTGTGCAAGCCAGTGACAGACAAGACCAGGGGATCACAGCACTCTATTCTGCTAAGCCTGAATGGGTGCCTACAGGACTTTTCTCGTTCTTGAACACAAATCTTTATTTTGTTTATTGGAAATCACTTGTAAATTCATTTCTATTGAATTAAAATTCTCTAAATTCTGTTGTGCTTTACAGTTTTCAAAAGTTTCACACATGTAATTTCGTATAATCTCATAATAACCATTTTTCTCCTTTATACTTATGTTACAATGCCCCTCCCTCCCACACACACACTGGCGTGTACGTATGTTAATTGCTCTGCTGCTGCTAAGTCGATTCAGTCGTGTCCAACTCTGTGTGACCCTATAGACGGCAGCCCACCGGGCTCCGCCGTCCCCGGGATTCTCCAGGCAAGAACACTGGAGTGGGTTGTTATTTCCTTCTCCAATGCATGAGAGTGAAAAGTGNATTGCTCTGCTGCTGCTAAGTCGATTCAGTCGTGTCCAACTCTGTGTGACCCTATAGACGGCAGCCCACCGGGCTCCGCCGTCCCCGGGATTCTCCAGGCAAGAACACTGGAGTGGGTTGTTATTTCCTTCTCCAATGCATGAGAGTGAAAAGTGAGAGTGAAGTTGCTCAGTCATGTCAGACTCTTTGGGACCCCATGGACTGTAATCTACTAGGTTCCTCTGTCCATGGAATTCTCCAGGCAAGAATATTGGAGTTGGATAGCCATTCCCTTCTCCAGGGGATCCTTACATCTCAGGGATCAAACTCAGCTCTCCTGCACTGCAGGCAGATCCTTTATCATCCGAGCCACCAGAGCAGCACACTTCTTTATTGTCTATGAGTCTGCTTCTTTTTTGTTATATTCACTAGCTTGTTGTAGTTTTTGTAGATTCCACAAAGAAGTGGTATCATATGATCTTTGTCTTTCTTTGTCTTTCTCTGTCTGGTTTATTTCATTTAGCATAATGTCTGAGTCTTTCTGGATTTCCAGTGTTTATACTGAATTGCCATAGACCCCTTAAAAAGGGTTATCCACCCTAGGCAAGCCCAAATCCCTCCAAGGATAGGGAACACTGACAGCTCCAGTACAGTACAACTGATAAGGACAAGAGTATCTAAAGAAAAAGTGCTTGGAATTGTGGCAAATGCTAGTTGTTCAATGAGTTAAGCTGCTGCTGCCGCTTAGTCACTTCAGTTGTGTCCAACTCTATGCGACTCTATGAACCGTAGCCCACCAGGCTCCTCTGCCCATGGAATTCTCCAGGCAAGAGTACTGGAGTGGGTTGCCATGCCCTCCTCCAGGAGATCTTTCCAACCAAGGGATTGAACCCGGGTCTCCTGCACTGCAAGCAGATTCTTTACCACTGAGCCACCAGGGAAGCCCAGGCTAAGCTCAACTGACCTCAGTAAATAATAATCTTCTAAACAGTGTCTTCAAAAAATAAGAGACTTTAATTTGACATAAAGAAAAGAGAAAAAGAATGGTGAGGATAAAGGTGGGGGTTAAGATGACCAATGTGAGCATTATTTTTGTAGAACATTAAGAGAAACATTGTGGGTAGAGCAAGCACATGGTTCAGATTTAGTTCAGTGAACTAAAAAATGAGACTTAAATTGAATAATAAGCATTTGATACTCAGATCCAGAAGCAGTATTCACTAGTACTTTTTTCTACTGTATGTTATGTTCCAGATGACGTAACAAGAGCTAACTATATGCATCCTCGTTTTACCTGATTCCATAAACCAATAGGCTAATATTACTCCCATTTGCAAATGAGGAGCTTGTGTCACACATAATTTAGTTCAGTTCAGTTCAGTCACTCAGTCGTGTCCAACTCTATGCGACCCCATGAATCGCAGTACGCCAGGCCTCCCTGTCCATCACCAACTCCTGGAGTTCACTCAGACTCACGTCCATCGAGTCCGTGATGCCATCCAGCCATCTCATCCTCTGTCATCCCCTTCTCCTCCTGCCCCCAATCCCTCCCAGCATCAGAGTCTTTTCCATTGAGTCAACTCTTCGCATGAGGTGGCCAAAGTACTGGAGTTTCAGCTTTAGCGTCATTCCTTCCAAAGAAATCCCAGGGCTGATCTCCTTCAGAATGGACTGGTTGGATCTCCTTGCAGTCCAAGGGACTCTCAAGAGTCTTCTCCAATACCACAGTTCAAAAGCATCAATTCTTCGGCGCTCAGCCTTCTTCACAGTCCAACTCTCACATCTATACATGACCACAGGAAAAACCGTAGCCTTGACTAGATGGACCTTTGGCAAAGTAATGTCTCTGCTTTCATTACTTTGCCCAAATAATAAGTGAATAAAATGCCCTGGAGGACAGTGGAGACTGTCAACAGGTAAGTACACATTCTCCTAGTTTCTTATAATTATGTTGCTAATACTCTTGCTAACATTTTGCTAGTCCTTTATTTTGGTTATATTCTCCTTCATTGCTTTAAGAAATCTTCATTCAAACTAAATAAAAATGAAGTATGTACTTGAAAGAAGGGAAGAAAGAAAGGTAATAATTTATGATAGAACNGAGACTGTCAACAGGTAAGTACACATTCTCCTAGTTTCTTATAATTATGTTGCTAATACTCTTGCTAACATTTTGCTAGTCCTTTATTTTGGTTATATTCTCCTTCATTGCTTTAAGAAATCTTCATTCAAACTAAATAAAAATGAAGTATGTACTTGAAAGAAGGGAAGAAAGAAAGGTAATAATTTATGATAGAACTATATTAATATGAACCTGAAATTTTCTAATCTACAGAAGTTATTTTATGGCTGGTGAAATCTCAGGGTGGCAAAGACACCATTTGTACAGAGTAGAATTTTCTTGCTCTTTTATAGGCAAGTCTACACAAGTCATGTCTGATTAATCTTCTACTATTTAATTTAAGGTCCTTTCAATAGGCTTTGAGAATTGCAGGCATTCATTATTTCACTCAATATAGCAGAGAAGTTCAATATAAAGTTTTATCTCATGATTTTTATTCATCTTCTTGATCATCAGTTTCTACAAGGAGACTCACAAATTTCAAAGAAGAAAGAGAAGCCGTCATTTAATTCACAGTGAAAGAGGTGGGCCAGAACTCTAGATACACCCTTCAATCATAGAACAAGGGTGTACTGTCTGCCTGTGATGTAGCAGGCATTACTCTATGTTTTTGCAATACAAGAGTGAATCTTGACCTCATGGCATCATATTACAGCAGGATAGGACAGACAATACACAACTGTCATAATAAACACATAAAATTAAGTCATAAATTAGAAGACAGAAAATACTAGCAGCTTCCCTGATGCCTCAGGCAGTAAAGAGTCTGCCTGCAACACAGGAGATCCGGGTTCGATCCCTGAGTTAGGAAGATCCCCTGGAGAAGGGAATAGCTATCCACTCCAGTATTCTTGCCTGGAGAATCCCATGGATAGAGGAACCTGGCAGGCTACAGTCCATGGGGTCTCAAAGAATCGAACATGACTGAGTGACTAAGCATTCATGCACGCATGCAATCTGGTTAGGCCCTGGGAGAAGATATGGTTTGGCTGAGGTTTTAAAGCTCATTTAAGTTAACCGTGCTTGGAGAAAGCATTGTTAATGTTTCTCTTCCAGGCTAAGGTGTACTGGGTTGAATCAGAAAGGTATCTGGGTTTGTAGATGGATTGTAAGTCAATTATGGTATAAAGAACAGACGGGCCTGATCGAGAAGGGTAAGCTAGTAATCTAAAGTTCTCTATAAAGGTAGAAAGAAGCCCAGCCAAGTGATGAAAATGAATTGTGGGTGAGAAGGGAGTCAAATGTCAGAGCTAGAGAAACTAGGCCAAATGGCAACCTAAAGGACCACCTTGTTTTAAATAGTAACAAATGTGCGGGTCCAAAGATTCATATTTAGGCTGGAAAGTAAGAGCAAATTTTTGACCTCAGTCATGGGTCATGGCTTCCTGTCTGTTTTTTATCACAATTTGTCCAAAAGGGTGCACATTTCTAGCTGTTGCATTTATTAGAATTATCTCTTTCCTCCTATTGATTAGCATTAAAGTAAGCAAACATAATCAATGTTGTTAAATAAATTTTACTAGTGAAATACTAGTTCTCTTCATTTTATTCTAGGGGTTCCATGTCTCACTCAGAAATAAGAGATGGGGGAGATCTTTTGCTATGCTTTGAGCATCAGTGGTAAAATCTCATTTTCCTATTAAAAAATGCAAAACTTCAAGAGCCAAAGCAACTTGTAAATGTCACACAAGATATATTATAAGTTGGTTCCCAGAGGAAGTTGTTTTTGTTTTTCCCCCTTTTTCTTTATTTTTTGAAAGGGGGAAAAAAAAATCTGTGCTTATTTTCACTTCATGGGAAAAGCATCATTAGCATTTTGTATTTTTCTGTAGGCTTTTTTCTTCCCTGGGGATTATTTTACATCTGAAAGGGCAGTATTCATCAATAAATAATGAGAAAGTTTTCAGGAAACCTTTCTACTACAGCCCTGCTCCCACCCCGTCCACTTCCCCCCAACACACAGATGCTGACTGGGTGATTGAGGCTAAGGAGAAACTTCAGGCTTTGCAGGCATTTTCTTACTAGTCTTGAAGTCACATACACCCTGGTAATGAGAGCCATTCCTGCCACCCTTGACTGCAGAGATGGTCATTGTCACAGGCTCCAAAAACAACATGGCAGCTTTTACTAAAGAGTGCTCTTCAAGTGTATGTAATTGAACATGCAAATTGGATTTACACACTCAGGTTTGGGCAACAGTGACTATAAACACAGCCTAAGACTCACATTCACAAAATTATATTGGACTATACATACAAATCAGCTCCCATTGAATCTTTGAAAATGAGATCACATTTCTTCTGCATTTACCACGCATTCCATGCTGGTTAACTAGAGCAAATTGTTGTCACCAAGCTCAGCAGAAAAATTGTAAAATGTCCACGATGGTTATTTCTCCTCCCTCCTTCTGAAGGGCTTTGCAGGTTATACATTTACAGAGCGTTTAGAATGTGATACAAATCAGGCCCCTAGATTTTCCCCCCATTGGTGGTGTCGTCTGGATAAATCACACCCTTTGGCATTTGCATTGATACAACAAGAACATACCATGCAGCACAAATAACCTCATTTCCATAAAACGGCCTTTTAAAATTAGAAAATGTATAATTCATTTGGGGTGGTTATTACCACTTTTGGTCGGGAGGGATTTAAACTTGTATTTAAATGCAAATAACTGTATTTTTTCACGGTTACACACAGGAAGCCACACAGCTTAGGCACTCTAAGATGTATGGTTATCTTCCACTATCAATTCAGGATGATGATCTTGATCACAAAAGCGATTTGCAGAGCCTGTTACAGTTTGCAGCAAGCTCTCACATCTCAGGTGAGACTCCCTGTGCTCCAGGAGAGAGACTTCCATTTTACATCTGAAGAGGCTAAAGCCCAGATAATTTAAGCAATGTCTCAGGATCACACAGGTTCAGGTATGATCTCTGTGAGCAGGAAGTGGCTTAAACATGGATAAGAGGACTGAATGGATAAACTTGGGCACCCAGAGAGATTCAAGGATGGGAATAAGGTAACCAGAAAGAAAGTGAAAATGAGAGAGGGTAGAGGGAGAGAAGGAACCATTTTTAAAAGGGCAGAAAATACTCAGAAAAGAAGAGGCCAGGTAAACTCTTGGACAAGTATGCACTACTTGGCCTGCTTCTCATCTCTGACTCTCTGCATGGCACTCTAGCTCCCAAATATTTAAAGAACAAAGAGAAGCAGAAGCCTGTGGTGTCTCACAACCCAGGTGTCTGACCCAGAACCCTGGTTCCTTCTATTCAACCATGCTGCTGCTGTCTCCTTTCTTCCAGAAGGCTGTTTATCCTGCAGTCACCTGGGCAGGGGGAAGTATCTCTAAGCCCACTCTGGAAATAAGTGGCTCACCCTGTAGGTATCAGCTGCACTCCCACAGAGGAGCCAGGTTTCTGCCTGCTGGGTCTTTGTCCATACTAAGTCCTCTGGTTCTCTCCCTGCACCAACTCCTCCTCACTCTGACCCCCACCTTGTCTAACGAGTGTGTACTTACTCTTCAAAACTAAACTAATGCAGGAGCCCTAGATGAAAACTTTCCTGAATTCCCTTTCCATCACCAGCCCGGTGATAACACCTCTCTTGCCTCAGCCTCCGTCATTCGGTGAGTCCTCTCAATCCACAACCAGAAGGTCTGCCTTGCTGTAGCCTTTCCTCTGGGCTCAAGTCCTCAAAAGCAAGGATCTTTCCTTGTTATCCACAACTGGTGTGACAGAGAGTGGAGTATAGACAGAATCCTATGCATATTTGTTGTGTCTCAATTCTGCTGACACCATCTGCGTGACTTCAGACAATTACTGAGCTTCTCTGAACCTCAGTTTGAAAGTGAAAGTGTTAGTCACTCAGCCATGTCAGACTCTTTGTGACCCCATGGATTGTAGCCCACCAGGCTCCTCTGTCCAAGGGATTCTCCAAGCAAGAATACTGGAGTGAGTTGCCATTCCCTTCTCCAGGGGATCACCCCAACCCAGGCTTTGAACCCATATCTCCTGCATGGCAGGCAGATTCTTTACCATCTGAGCCCCTGAAACATTTTACTCATATTTAAAGACAAAAAATAAAACAAAAAATAACAGAACTGTAGCATGGCCAGAGTGAATATTACATTAATTAGAAAGAGAGTGTGCCCCATATCTGGTAAGTGAAAGAAAGAAAGTGAAGTCGCTCAGTCATATCTGACTTTTTGCAACCCCATGGACTGTAGCCTACCAGGCTCCTCCCTCCATGGGATTCTCCAGGCAAGAGTACTGGAGTGGGTTGCCATTTCCTTTTCCAGGGGAATCTTCCCGACCCAGGGATCGAACCCTGGTCTCCTACATTCCAGGCAGACACTTTAACCTCTGAGCCACCATCAAAAAATGACAGTTACCATAATTACTCCTGCTAATATTAAATCAGTGAACGAATGCTTGGATACCAGAGGTGCTGCCCTCTAACAGACCTTTTTGACTTTTGTATATCAATTTGGTGTCAACTATATTCCTTTCTTTACAAAATGCTGTCCCCTTCCTGACTGCATTTCTATTTATGGAGCTATTACCAATCCCGTCCTCCAGAACAGAATCATATGGTTACCCAGGACCTTGTGTTTCTCCTGCCTCAATGTCAACTCCAACGTTAACACCTTGTCATAGACAGCTTCACTGAGCCATCCATTTGTCAGCAATGGCTGAAGTTATTACCATTCTCCCAGAGCCTGAATTTAATCTGTTCAGTTACCCTGTTCACTGTGCTTGAATTTTTATTGGCCAAATGAGGAAGTCAGATGTTAGAGATTCCAAGTTTCCTTCGAATTCAAGCTCCTGATTTTCAAAGAGAAATTCGATTTGATCAAAGGATTTAATAATTTAATGCATTTGCTCATACTTGCTATAGCAGTGAAATTGAAAAGCTTTCTGGTCCAAGATTTAAGAGCAAGAGGGAAGACCTGTTTGACCTTGAATAAGACACTTTCTTTTTCTGAATCTTCTTACCTCATCTGAAAAATAAGGATCAGGGAGAGCAGGAATTTCATGTAACAGCATAATTGAACCCCGGGGGGCATGTAGAAATTGGGGAGATATTTTTATGTCACATTGGCATTTAGTAAGTGAGGCAGAGGATGGAAACCATTGTACAATGCAAGCAACACTTTGGGATAATGAAGAATTATCCAACCCAGATTAATAGAAGTGTCAATTGAGGCCACCTTAGCAATGTTCGAATGATCTTTATTAGAATATTCTGGGGCTTTCCAGGTGACTCAATGGTAAAGAGTCTTCCTGTCAATGCAGGAGACACAAGAGATGCGGTTCAATCCCTGGGTCGAGAAGATTCCCTGGAGGAGGAAATAGAAACACACTCTGGTATTCTTGCCTGGGAAATTCCGTGGACTGAGGAACCTGGCAGGCTGCAGTCTGCAGGGTCACAAAGAGTTGGATACAAATGGGCCTGCATGCACATTAGAATATTCCACATTTAACATTTTTTTAATGGCTAATGGAAGTAATAGGTACTTAATAAATTTGTGTTTAGAGTTTTTAGTTTTGCAGTAGTATGATTTTCATATTTTATATAACTCTAATTAACCTTGAAATTTTATACTTGACTTATATCAAAGGGCACAAATCTTTTCTCCTTTAAGTATGTTGTTTCCAGGAAATATTATGCAGCCTCACTTCCTGTAGCCTTTCCTTCGTTCTCCTACATCAAAACCTCCTAACAGGTTGGACCTGGAACTATTAGAACTGGGAAAAATGTAGCAACATTTACCTAAGATTCATTTGGGCTTTCAATTCTATCATTAACCTGCTTGTAATCTCAGTCCTAGGAAGAAAACCTGTAAATGGATCATTTCACCTCCAGAACTGCTGATTCTTGTATGTAGTCAATTGTCTTTAAAAAGTATAGATTATATCTCCTCAGTACCTGCTCTGAACCAGACACTGTGCCAGTAGCTTTGTAAACATTATTGTTAATATAATAACATTTTGATTGTAGATTATTTCCTCATTTCCAAGATCAGAAAAATAATTTTTGGTGAGGTTTTCAAAAATTTCCCAAGGATACCCATACTTGCTATAGCAAGTATGAGCAAATGGATTAAATTATTAAATTTGGGTAGTTGTGAATTCAAGTTTGAGCCTGGTTTGTACCCTGAAAAATCGGCCTGCAAATGCAGGAGACCTCAGTTTGATTCTTGAGCCAGGAAGATCTCATGGAGAAGGGATAGGTTACCCACTCCAGTATTCTTGGGCTTCCCTTTGGCTCAGCTGATAAAGAATGTGCCTGTAATGCGAGAGACCTGGATTTGATCCCTGGGTTGGGAAGATCCTCTGGAGCAGAGAAAGACTACCCACTCCAGTAGTCTGACTGGAGAATTCCATGGACTGTATAAGTCCATGGGGTTGCAAAGAGTTAGACACAACTGAGAGACTTTCACTTTTGTCCACTAAAAATCCATGATTTTGAACTATAAGGCATTCTGTTCTATAATTTGGAGACATAAGACAATTGCTCTCTTTTACCTGAATTTAACAATATAAAATATTGATGTCCAAATAAGAGCTGGTCCCTGGCTATGCAGAAAAGAGCATGGCAGCATGTGTACTTTGGATATACTAACCCTTCACGTACATCACTGGCCCATTTTATACTTTCAGAAATTCTCTACTCATTCTGAAAAGTCACCTCCTGTCTAGGGAGGGAAAAAATAAGGGAAAAAAAAATACTTCCTAGAAGGGAGACAAATTCAGCTTTTAGAAGGATAGAAAAAGGGACTTTGTGACAATCAGAGTTGATAAATGGAAATACAAGGTGACGTTATTGTTTTCTAGAGGGCAGAGGTAAATGCTGGGTCCACTGTTCACTAGCTTTTTGACCCTGGGAAGACCCCAAAGATTTCTTAGCCAACATTTAGTCATCTGTAAGTTGGTTCATGATGCTTATTTCAAAATGCTGTTGTAAATAAATGAGGCATGGAGAAGGCACAGAAGGCCTCCTTCATTATCCTCAGGAGGCTTCTACTCTGGCTGATCTTGAAGAGTTGATATTTTCCAGAATTCCACTCCTCACAAGATGCCTCTGAGTGGTTCTGTTCCTTTCTGGTATTCCTTATTTCCAACCTTAAAGCTGAGATTTGCACATCCAAATGCCAATGAGACTTTTCCACTTGGTTACCCCAAAGGGCCTCAAGCTTGAAATTGTCATTATGCAAACACATCATTCTCACGCTTCCTATGTCTACCCTCAGAGCTCAAGAACAGCAAAACCATCAGTCCAATTCTGATGCTAGAATCATGGGGTTATTCTGCATTTGTTTACCCTGATGCTGGGAAAGATTGAAGGTAGAAGGAGAAGGGGACGACAAGGGATGAGATGGTTGGATGACATCACCAACTCAATGGACATAAGTTTGAGTAAGCTCTGGGAGTTGGTGATGGACAGGGAAGCCTGGCGTGCTGCAGTGTATGGGGTCACAAAGAGTCAGACACCACTGAGCAACTGAACTGAACTGAATCACAATAAATTTATTTTTATTTATATTTGTTGAGTGATAGAATCTTTAAATTCTGTCATATTTTACAATTTTCAAGAGTTTCACACACATGATTTCATATAAATCCCATAATACCTTTCCCCCTTACCTCTATACTGCTTTTTCTCCCCATTCTCCTTGATAATCATTTATTTATCCTCTTTATCTGTGAGTCTGTTTATGTTTTTATTCTATTAACTAGTTTGTTGTATCTTTTAAATTTCACATAGAAGGGATATCATACAATATTTGTCTTTCTCTGTCTGGTTTATTTCCCTTATCATAATACCATGGGGTCATTCTGATTTCCAATGTTTATGCCATATTATCATAGACTCCTACAACAGGGTACCCAGCCCAGGTAAGCCTGAATACCTCCAACAAGAGAGAATATTGACATTCACAGTACAATGTGACTGATAGGGA
>SJYX01021520.1:227922-276411 GCA_006410675.1 Oreotragus oreotragus | reverse complement strand
CTGCAGTCTGCAGGGTCACAAAGAGTTGGATACAAATGGGCCTGCATGCACATTAGAATATTCCACATTTAACATTTTTTTAATGGCTAATGGAAGTAATAGGTACTTAATAAATTTGTGTTTAGAGTTTTTAGTTTTGCAGTAGTATGATTTTCATATTTTATATAACTCTAATTAACCTTGAAATTTTATACTTGACTTATATCAAAGGGCACAAATCTTTTCTCCTTTAAGTATGTTGTTTCCAGGAAATATTATGCAGCCTCACTTCCTGTAGCCTTTCCTTCGTTCTCCTACATCAAAACCTCCTAACAGGTTGGACCTGGAACTATTAGAACTGGGAAAAATGTAGCAACATTTACCTAAGATTCATTTGGGCTTTCAATTCTATCATTAACCTGCTTGTAATCTCAGTCCTAGGAAGAAAACCTGTAAATGGATCATTTCACCTCCAGAACTGCTGATTCTTGTATGTAGTCAATTGTCTTTAAAAAGTATAGATTATATTTCCTCAGTACCTGCTCTGAACCAGACACTGCCAGTAGCTTTGTAAACATTATTGTTAATATAATAACATTTTGATTGTAGATTATTTCCTCATTTCCAAGATCAGAAAAATAATTTTTGGTGAGGTTTTCAAAAATTTCCCAAGGATACCCATACTTGCTATAGCAAGTATGAGCAAATGGATTAAATTATTAAATTTGGGTAGTTGTGAATCCAAGTTTGAGCCTGGTTTGTACCCTGAAAAATCGGCCTGCAAATGCAGGAGACCTCAGTTTGATTCTTGAGCCAGGAAGATCTCATGGAGAAGGGATAGGTTACCCACTCCAGTATTCTTGGGCTTCCCTTTGGCTCAGCTGATAAAGAATGTGCCTGTAATGCGAGAGACCTGGATTTGATCCCTGGGTTGGGAAGATCCTCTGGAGCAGAGAAAGACTACCCACTCCAGTAGTCTGACTGGAGAATTCCATGGACTGTATAAGTCCATGGGGTTGCAAAGAGTTAGACACAACTGAGAGACTTTCACTTTTGTCCACTAAAAATCCATGATTTTGAACTATAAGGCATTCTGTTCTATAATTTGGAGACATAAGACAATTGCTCTTGCAGGAGACCTCAGTTTGATTCTTGAGCCAGGAAGATCTCATGGAGAAGGGATAGGTTACCCACTCCAGTATTCTTGGGCTTCCCTTTGGCTCAGCTGATAAAGAATGTGCCTGTAATGCGAGAGACCTGGATTTGATCCCTGGGTTGGGAAGATCCTCTGGAGCAGAGAAAGACTACCCACTCCAGTAGTCTGACTGGAGAATTCCATGGACTGTATAAGTCCATGGGGTTGCAAAGAGTTAGACACAACTGAGAGACTTTCACTTTTGTCCACTAAAAATCCATGATTTTGAACTATAAGGCATTCTGTTCTATAATTTGGAGATATAAGACAATTGCTCTCTTTTACCTGAATTTAACAATATAAAATATTGATGTCCAAATAAGAGCTGGTCCCTGGCTATGCAGAAAGGAGCATGGCAGCATGTGTACTTTGGATATACTAACCCTTCACGTACATCACTGGCCCATTTTATACTTTCAGAAATTCTCTACTCATTCTGAAAAGTCACCTCCTGTCTAGGGAGGGAAAAAATAAGGGAAAAAAAAATACTTCCTAGAAGGGAGACAAATTCAGCTTTTAGAAGGATAGAAAAAGGGACTTTGTGACAATCAGAGTTGATAAATGGAAATACAAGGTGACGTTATTGTTTTCTAGAGGGCAGAGGTAAATGCTGGGTCCACTGTTCACTAGCTTTTTGACCCTGGGAAGACCCCAAAGATTTCTTAGCCAACATTTAGTCATCTGTAAGTTGGTTCATGATGCTTATTTCAAAATGCTGTTGTAAATAAATGAGGCATGGAGAAGGCACAGAAGGCCTCCTTCATTATCCTCAGGAGGCTTCTACTCTGGCTGATCTTGAAGAGTTGATATTTTCCAGAATTCCACTCCTCACAAGATGCCTCTGAGTGGTTCTGTTCCTTTCTGGTATTCCTTATTTCCAANTTGTAAATAAATGAGGCATGGAGAAGGCACAGAAGGCCTCCTTCATTATCCTCAGGAGGCTTCTACTCTGGCTGATCTTGAAGAGTTGATATTTTCCAGAATTCCACTCCTCACAAGATGCCTCTGAGTGGTTCTGTTCCTTTCTGGTATTCCTTATTTCCAACCTTAAAGCTGAGATTTGCACATCCAAATGCCAATGAGACTTTTCCACTTGGTTACCCCAAAGGGCCTCAAGCTTGAAATTGTCATTATGCAAACACATCATTCTCACGCTTCCTATGTCTACCCTCAGAGCCCAAGAACAGCAAAACCATCAGTCCAATTCTGATGCTAGAATCATGGGGTTATTCTGCATTTGTTTACCCTGATGCTGGGAAAGATTGAAGGTAGAAGGAGAAGGGGACGACAAGGGATGAGATGGTTGGATGACATCACCAACTCAATGGACATAAGTTTGAGTAAGCTCTGGGAGTTGGTGATGGACAGGGAAGCCTGGCGTGCTGCAGTGTATGGGGTCACAAAGAGTCAGACACCACTGAGCAACTGAACTGAACTGAATCACAATAAATTTATTTTTATTTATATTTGTTGAGTGATAGAATCTTTAAATTCTGTCATATTTTACAATTTTCAAGAGTTTCACACACATGATTTCATATAAATCCCATAATACCTTTCCCCCTTACCTCTATACTGCTTTTTCTCCCCATTCTCCTTGATAATCATTTATTTATCCTCTTTATCTGTGAGTCTGTTTATGTTTTTATTCTATTAACTAGTTTGTTGTATCTTTTAAATTTCACATAGAAGGGATATCATACAATATTTGTCTTTCTCTGTCTGGTTTATTTCCCTTATCATAATACCATGGGGTCATTCTGATTTCCAATGTTTATGCCATATTATCATAGACTCCTACAACAGGGTACCCAGCCCAGGTAAGCCTGAATACCTCCAACAAGAGAGAATATTGACATTCACAGTACAATGTGACTGATAGGGATAGGAACATCTGCAAAATAGTGCATGAGATTCTGGAAAACACTAGTTGTTCAATGGGCCAAGCTGAACGAACCTCAATAAATAATACTGTTCTAAACAAAGAAAGGCAATGCCAAAGAATGCTCAAACTACCGCACAATTGCACTCATCTCACACGCTAGTAAAGTAATGCTCAAAATTCTCCAAGCCAGGCTTCAGCAATATGTAAACCGTGAACTCCCTGATGTTCAAGCTGGCTTTAGAAAAGGCAGGGGAACCAGAGATCAAATTGCCAACATCCGCTGGATCATGGAAAATGCAAGAGAGTTCCAGAAAAACATCTAGTTCTGCTTTATTGACTATGCCAAAGCCTTTGACTCTGTGGATCACAATAAACTGTGGAAAATTCTGAGTGAGATGGGAATACCAGACCACCTAACCTGCCTCTTGAGAAATCTGTATGCAGGTCAGGAAGCAACAGTTAGAACTGCACATGGAACAACAGACTGGTTCCAAATAGGAAAAGGAGTACNTGTCTTTTCACCTTGCTTATAGTTTCCTTTGTTGTGCAGAAGCTTTTAATTTTAATTAGATCCCATTTGTTTATATTTGCTTTTATTTCCAGTATTCTGGGAGGCGGATCATTGAGGATCCTGCTGTGATTTATGTCGGAGAGTGTTTTGCCTATGTTCTCCTCTAGGAGTTTTATAGTTTCTGGTCTTACATTTAGATCTTTAATCCATTTTGAGTTTATTTTTGTGTGTGGTGTTAGAAAGTGATCTAGTTTCATTCTTTTACAAGTGGTTGACCAGTTTTCCCAGCACCACTTGTTAAAGAGATTGTCTTTACTCCATTGTATATTTTTTAGAGTCCACATATATGCAATATCATATGATATTTGTCTTTCCCTGTATGGTTTACTTCACTTGGTATGATAATCTCTAGGTCCTAGAAAAGGAAAAAATTCCGTTTTTAACTAAACGTTGGAGATAGAAGGCTCAGGTAGACAAGACCACAGATAGTTTTCTTTCTATTGAAAGAAACATCAGTTGTAGAATGTGTTTTGCTTTCTAGTATGATTATCTTTGAATTTATATTGTTCATATAATCTAGATTGGCTATATTTTAAAAGTCAGATTATAATAAATGGATTTACAAGACCAAAAACTTTATTATATAAGATAATATTTTTTTTCATTAGCAGAAGGGCTTCCCTTGTGGCTCAGCTGGTAAAGAATCTGCCTGCAATGCAGGAGACCTGGGTTCAATCCCTGGGTTGGGAAGATCCCCTTGAGAAGGGAAAGGCTACCCTCCAGTATTCTGGCCTGGAAAATTCCATGGACTGTATAGTCCATGTGGTCGCAANAAGGGCTTCCCTTGTGGCTCAGCTGGTAAAGAATCTGCCTGCAATGCAGGAGACCTGGGTTCAATCCCTGGGTTGGGAAGATCCCCTTGAGAAGGGAAAGGCTACCCTCCAGTATTCTGGCCTGGAAAATTCCATGGACTGTATAGTCCATGTGGTCGCAAAGAGTTGGATACAACTAGGCTTCTTTCCCCTTCATTAACAGAAAGAAAAACTAAGTGATAGAGATAATTTAATTTTTTTTTTTTTTTGGTAAATAACAATTTAACTGAGGGAAGTTGTCAGTAGATCTGCTGAGCAATTTTATTATACCATATATACAAGATTTTTCTGCTTTTTACTCAAACATTCTTCACACTAGAAAGCCTTATTTAAGACACTAAAATTTAAATCAGATATAAATTTCAGTTAATGTTAAACAGTTGTGTCCAACTCTTTGTAAGCCTATGGACCATAGCCTGCCAGGCTCCTCTGTCCATGGGATTCTTCAGGCAAGAATATTGGAGTAGGTTGCCATTTCCTTCTCCAGGGCATCTTCCCAACTCAGGGATCAAACCTTGCATCTCTTATGTCTCCTGCATTGGTAGGCAGGTTCTTTACCCCTGGAACCACCTGGGAAACCCAAAGGTTGGTGTTCCCACACCAGGAGTTGAGCCTGGGCCATCTGGGTGAAAACCAGGAACTACAAGGAATCCTAGAAGGTGCTTTATTTTTTTAATTAATGTTTCACAGAAATTTTTAAAAAGGGACAACTTCTATAATATCAGTAAGAATAGGTAGACAAGAAGATAAGAACTTCTTTTGTGAATGAATTTTATTATGTCTTGACCATTGATATGTATATATTTTTCTTACAGTCTAATTGAATCTGTTCAAACCCTTGTAATTTACCCTAGGTTTGTCATTGGATTTTGAAAGAAACATCAGTTATTTTCTGGACAAAGAACGCATTAATTGAGCTTTTTTTTTTTTTAACCTTTGTCCATTCATTTATTTTTTGCAATGACTTTATTGAGGTATAATTCAGATACCATAAATTTCATCCATTGAAAGAGTACAAGTCAATAATGTTTTAGTATATGGTTTTTCACAGAGTTGTATGCCTATCACCACAGTTAATTTTAGAATATTTTCATCACTGACAAAGAAATCTCCTACCCTTTAGCCACCACCCTCCATTTATTCGCAAATTCCCTAATCCTAAGGAACCACTAATATACGTTCTGTCTTTGTAGATTCCCTATTCTGGACATTTTATATAAATGAAGTTATATCTGTTTTTTGTGATGGGCTTTTTTCACTTAGTACAACGTCTTCAAGGTTCATCAATGCTACAACATGTATTAATACTTCATTCTTCTTTATTACTGAAAAATATTCCACTGGGGCTTCCCTGCTGGCTCAGATGGATTATATGGATATATACCACATTTTATTCATCCATTCATCAATTGATGGACATGGATTGTTTCCTTTTTTTTTTTTTTTTTTTTGCTTTTTTGAATAATACTGCAATGAACATTGCCTGGGTCATATAGTAACTCTATGTTTAACCTTTGAGGAAATGACAGATGACAGACTGTTTTCCAAAGCAGCTGCACCATTTTGCATTCCTACAAAAAGTGTATAGTGTTCTAATTTCCCCATATCTTCACTCTTTCATTTAGCAACATTGAATAGCATATTTTAAACAATATTCATTCCAATCCCAAAGAAAAGCAATGCCAAAGAATGCTCAAACTGCTGCAAAATTGCACTTATCGCACACGCTAGTAAAGTAATGCTCAAAATTCTCCAAGCCAGGCTTCAGCAATATGTGAACCGTGAACTCCCTGATGTTCAAGCTGGTTTTAGAACAGGCAGAGGAACCAGAGATCAAATTGCCAACATCCGCTGGATCATGGAAAAAGCAAGAGAGTTCCAGAAAAACATCTATTTCTGCTTTATTGACTATGCCAAAGCCTTTGACTGTGTGGATCACAATAAACTGTGGAAAATTCTGAAAGAGATGGGAATACCAGACCACCTAACCTGCCTCTTGAGAAATCTGTATGCAGGTCAGGAAGCAACAGTTAGAACTGCACATGGAACAACAGACTGGTTCCAAATAGGAAAAGGAGTACGTCAAGGCTGTATATTGTCTCCCTGCTTATTTAACTTATATGCAGAGTACATCATGAGAAACGCTGGACTGGAAGAAACACAAGCTGGAATCAAGATTGCCGGGAGAAATATCAATAACCTCAGATATGCTGATGACACCACCCTTATGGCAGAAAGTGAGGAGGAGCTAAAAAGCCTCTTGATGAAAGTGAAGGAGGAGAGTGAAAAAGTTGGCTTAAAGCTCAACATTCAGAAAACGAAGATCATGGCATCCGGTCCCATCACTTCATGGGAAATAGATGGGGAAACAGTGGAAACAGTGTCAGACTTTATTTTTTGGGGCTCCAAAATCACTGCAGATGGTGACTGCAGCCATGAAATTAAAAGACGCTTACTCCTTGGAAGAAAAGTTATGACCAACCTGGATAGTATATTCAAAAGCAGAGACATTACTTTGCCGACTAAGGTCCGCCTAGTCAAGGCTATGGTTTTTCCTGTGGTCATGTATGGATGTGAAAGTTGGACTGTGAAGAAAGCTGAGTGCTGAAGAATCGATGCTTTTGAACTGTGATGTTGGAGAAGACTCTTGAGAGTCCCTTGGACTGCAAGGAGATCCAACCAGTCCATTCTGAAGGAGATCAGCCCTGGGATTTCTTTGGAAGGAATGATGCTAAAGCTGAAACTGCAGTACTTTGGCCACCTCATGTGAAGAGTTGACTCATTATAAAAGATTCTGATGCTGGGAGGGATTGGGGGCAGGAGGAGAAGGGAACGACCGAGGATGAGATGGCTGGATGGCATCACGGACTCGATGGACGTGAGTCTGAGTGAACTCCGGGAGATGGTGATGGACAGGGAGGCCTGGCGTGCTGTGATTCATGGGGTCGCAAAGAGTCGGACACGACTGAGTGACTGAACTGAACTGAACTGAAACAATGTCTTCAAAAATAGTGCTTTCTTTGACATTGGAGTTATTCAACTTTAGGATGGACAACTGTGATCATTTTGTGTAGAATGATAGATTCAAGTTGTTGCTGTTCAGCTGCCCAGTCATGTCCAACTCTTCGTGACCTTATGGACTACTCACCAGACCTCCCTGTCCCTCATCATCTCCTGGAGTTTGCGCAAGTTCATGTCCATTGCAATGGTGATGCCATCCAGCCATCTCATCCTCTGACACCCTCTTCTCTTTCTGCCTTCAATCTTCCCAGCATCATGGTCTTTTCTAATGAGTCATGTGTTTGAATCAGGTGAGCAAAATATTGGAGCTTCTGCTTCAGCATCAGTTCTTCCTATGAGTATTCAAGGTTTATTTCAAGATTGAGTGGATTGATGCTTGCTATCAATATTCTTTAATTTTCATTCTATGATAAAAATAAGAAATAGTATATAAGTTATACCTTTTGTTATGGAAGAATTCTAGATAGTAAATGAGATTCTAGAACTTACCTAAATTAAATCTATATCTTTAGGACTTGACATGCCATAAGCATTCAGTAAATACTTGTTGAATTTATCAATTAATTAATGGTGAGATTTTAAGAAAAGACAGGGATAATCCAAGTCCAGGCATGCTATAACTTTTATCACTAATTTCAGCCCCTAATCTGCTCATGCCCTTTAACATCTCTAAACCTATTTCCTTTTTCCTTCCCTTGGGAAACATACACATCTCTAAGCCCCTTTCAAATCAACTCATTGGGTGAGAGGAAGGTCCTCCATGCCTTTTTGCTGTCCTTGGCAGGTTTTGAGGGTTTGAACATTCATACATCCAGCTACCTATTTGACTTTTCTCCTTAATGTCTTATCTCTCTTCTCTACTCTCTCCACTTCAAACAGATGTCTAGACTTTTCTCTTTGAAACTTGAACATCCTTCCATTTTTCCTAGCTTGGTAAATGGCAATACCATTAAAATAAACAAACAACCAAAAAAAACTTACTTGGGCCAAAGCTTGGGGTTTTGACTCTTCTCTCAGACTGTATCCAACCCACCAGCAATGCTTGTCTATTCTAACCTCAAAATATATCCTAAATTGCAAACTAAAATGAAAGTGAAAATGTGAGTCAGTCATGTCCAACTCTTTACAACCCCTGGACTGTAGCCTGCCAGGGTCCTCTGCCCATCGAATTCCCCAGGCAAGAATACTGGAGTGGGTTGCCATTCCCTTCTCTAGGAATCTTCCCAACCCAGGGATCGAACCTGGATCTTCTGTTTTGCAGGGAGTTTCTGCACCATCAGTTCCAAACAACAAACTACCATGTTTTCCATGGACTTGAGCCACTGTTTACTGACTTGTTTCTCAAATAACTAAGATCCCTAGCCAACACAACTGGAGGCCCAGACACCTCAGTACACACTGGAACTGAGGGTTGCTGTCTTATCAGCTTTGGCTGTCTTAACAGCTTTGGCTGTTATAACAAAATACCATAGACCGGGCAGTTTAATCAATGGAAATGTATTTTCCCTCACCTGTGAAAGCTGGGAAGTTCAAGATCAAGGTGCCATCTTGTTTGGATTTTTGGTGAGTATACTCACCCTGGCTTGCAGACAGTCCCTTTCTCGTGGAGTTCTCACAAGCTAAAGAGGGAGAGAGCACCGGTGTCCTGTTTCTCCTATGAGGATACTAATCTATCATGAAGCACCCATCCTTATGTCCTCATCTACACCTCACCACCTCCCAAAGGTTCTATCTCCAAAGGTGAGTTGATGACATTGGGTGTTAAGGCTTTAATCCATGAATTTGGGAGGAACACAGACACTCAGTTCATAACAATCACTTTCTCACAGGCAGTTGAAAAGAACAAGCCACAAAGCAGGTTCATGAAGAGAACAAATATTCAAGACTATCTCTTCATCCGGTGAAATTGTTGCAGGAGAGAAGGCAATTCTGATTCCAAGTTGGAATGGTTTCTTTGACATGCTTTTCATTGCTTTTTAAAATTATAACCATACAGAATGGCCTGCCTCAAAGAATCCTGCCCCTCTGCCTGACTGTTAAAGTAAAATGCTTTTGTTCAGAACCCTATCCACCTACAGATGGCAGGAAGGAAAAAAATGAACACATCGCCTGCCTGAGGTTTGCCATTCTAGCAGAAGATTGCAAGATTAATGGCTGTTTTACTTTGCTTCCTCACCTCCCCACGTCTCTATTCTATAAAAGAAACTGGCACCCAGACCCCAATAAGATGGTTATTTTGAGGCACTAGTCTACCATCTTCTCTATCATCAGCTCCCCAAATAATAAAGTCTCTTCCTTGCCTCAACCCCTCATCTCTTGGATTCACTGACCTGTCCTGTGGTAAGCAGAGTGATCTTGGACTTGGTAACAAAATCATTGATCCCAAAGAGTTCACAGACAGTTAGAAACCAAGAAAAAACTAGGAGTCAGGGAGACAAACAATGAGATTTCAGTAGAGCTTGGCAGAACTTTTGGAAGAGAAAATGGTGCTTGCTATAGAGTTCGGAGAAATCCCTGCAGCTGGGAGTGGATGAGATGAGGGATCTTCAGTGTGTTTCCCATCTCAGTGAAGTCAGTGAAGTGTTGATAATGTTTAACAGCAAAGGGAAAGAGAAAAAAAGAAAAAAAGCCTTGATTACTAGCACATGCTAATTTTCTGGTGTAAAGATTTTCTCCATGACTATCAGTTTCCACCCACTAGTTTGTGCCATCAATTCTGAAGACAATGGTTCCCTAAGAGAGCCTTAATGAAGAAGTATGAACCAAAATACAGGTTCATATGATGGGGAATAAAGCAAGCTTCCCATTGCTATTTGGTACAATAATAACAATGGTATTAATTATAGCAATAAGTATAGTCTTATAGTAATAAGAATATTGCTAACAGTAATTATCATTCATTAAGCATTTAGAATGTGTCTAGTGCTATCAACATGCTTCCAATACATTGTGTTATTTAACTTCACAGTAAGTATGTTAGGTGAGTATTGTCATTAGCTCATTTTACGGAAGGAAAAAAAAAACTTCTTAAATTTAAGGAACTGATTTTGTATTCAGCTCATGGCAGAGTCAGAGTAGAAACTTAGTTTTGTCTGAGTCTGGAGCCCTCAGTGTGCGCATCCAGCTCAGTGACTCCCTCAGGTTGGAACACCTCCTGTGACTCAGCCGCCTGCTATCCAGCCTACTGAATTGGTAGGACTGCTGTCTCCTTGTTTCCTGCATCTCCTTCTTTCTAGAACTCCCTCAGCTACTGAGTTTCCCAGGCACACCTGGTCTCCTGCAGAGATGTCCATCCCCTCTTCCTCTCACCCTCCTCTGCCATAGCTCATGGAGCTGCAAAATATTTGAGTAGTCATTGATGCTCTATTGTTATTGAGGCTCCAGAAACAAACAAACAAATAAACAAGCAAGCAAGCAAAAAACAGCCTTGTAAGTTTTGGCAACAGTCTATGCCATGGACTGAACTGTATCTCCCCAAATTCGTCAGTTAAAGTCCTAACCTATAATACTTCAGGATGCCACTATATAATAAGGTCATTAAACAGTTAATAAAGCTAAAATGAGGTTATATGGGTCAGCCTTAGTCTAATATAACTGGTGATCTTATAAGAAAAGGAGATCAGGACACAGACACATGGAGAAGAGGCCATGCTAAGAATCAGGGAAAAGATAGCTGTCTATAAGGCAAAGAGAGAAGCCTCAGGAGAAACCAACCCTATTGATACCATGATCGTGAACATTTGGCCTTCAGGACTTTCTGTTGATCAAGCCATTCAGTTTTTTTGTTATGGCAGACCTGGCTAATGCAGCCTGGGTCACCCAAACTCATCAGATTCCTTGAAACAACAGTTAGTCTGTTCAGATGAAATTGTGGAGGCATCTTATCCTCAGTTCAACTGAAACATATGTAACCACTTTATACAGGTCATGGCGTAGCTGCAAGGGAACACACGAAAGTGCAGTGAGGCCCCCTGACCTGAGAGTGGACCAAGTCACACAAACGAGGTGGGGTCAGGTTGAGGACAAAAGGCTCACATTTTGTGGAAGTTACATCTGTGCTCGTTGCTCCAAGCACTCAACACGTATCATCTCATTAAACTCTTATTTTAAAGACAAAGAACCTAAAACTCAACAAGTGTAAAAGACTTATATAGCTAGTGTGGGAAGTAACACGTGCATGGTGACATCTCAGGTCCATTCACAAATCCAGTTTTGGCCACAACTTGAGGCTTTCTTTAAAGCACATGATAGATGGAGAGTTCTGTACAAGTGGCTGTAGTAAAGTTGAAGTTTTGCCTTGAGGGATCTGAAATGGATTCAGCTCCTCTCCTGAGTGTCTGCTTTTTCATTTGTCTTGTGATCAGGCTGAGCAGGGTTTAGGCCCAAGGATGACAGAGGATGAGATGGTTGGATGGCATCACTGACTCAATGGACATGAGTTTCAGCAAGCTCCAGGAGATAGTGAAGGACAGGGAAGCCTGGCATGCTGCAGTCCGTGGGGTCATAAAGAATCATTCCTGATAGAGCAACTTAACAACAACAGCAATTCCCCCTTACCTGCCAAGTGAATTTGCTTGTAGCTTTTGCACTCCTGGCATTTACCTAGGAATCTGGGGTCTCTACCCACGTCCCAGTGCTCCAGACCATGGATCTAAATTGAACTGCATCCCTCTCCCGGAGCAGAACATAGTCCTAGTGTCATTTTGACAAGGCTCTTTTGATACAAGAGATAATTTGATGTGGTCTTTATAATGTTGCTCTCAGCTTCACTGTAGCCCTGGTGAGGCTCTCAGATGAAATTAAGAATTAGAAAGTGAAGGGAGCTACCAGAGGTAGGCTAGGAGGGAAAGATGGGTTTAGGATGGAATGGCTCCTAGGAAGTCCACTGGGTATAGCAGCTATTATTGTCTTTGAAATTCTTAGTGTTTAGGGGTTTCTTTTTAGGCTAAACCACAGAGTTCTTCCACTATGATGGCTTTATTTGTACTATCTATTACCTCTGGGCATCCTGTAACCACTTGCTTGTATAACTCTAATTTTTTACTCTTATTCTAGTTATAGTACCATTGAGTTCACCTATCAACTTAGGAAACTCTTCTTAGAAAATGCCATTTTAAAGACTGCCATTTTGATAGAGATCTGAGGCCAAAATCATTCCCTTGAATGGTGACTTGCAGCTCTGGAGTTCTGTTTCTCACACACACCCTTGGCAGGAAGGTGGCTCATCAGTACCAGGGTGTTGTCCTTGGGCTTCAGGAGGAAAGCCATGAGTAACTAACTAACTAACTAACCAGACACTTCCTTCTAGTGAGGCCATTTCCTGGTTTGTTCCTGTCCTCATACTGACACTACATCCACCAATGGGAAGCCATGAGCTCCTTGCCCTGAGGATTTCTGAAATAATAGAATCCTGTAAAGCAGAATTGGCTTTGTTCCAACTAGTCTATAACCACATTTTGTACTTTTTCTTGCCTCACCCATATCTGCATGGTAGTCGTTGATATTATGGGAGCCCAGAGCCACGGGCCATTTAGTCAAAACTATGGTTTTTCCAGTAGTCGTGTGTGGATGTAAGAGTTGGACCGTAAAGAATGCTGAGCACTGAAGAACTGATGCTTTTGAACTGTGGTGCTGGAGAAGACTCTTGAGAGTGCCTTGGAGTGCAAGGAAATCAAAACCATCAATCCTAAAGGAAATCAATCCTGAATATTCACTGGAAGGACTTATGCTGAAGCTGAAGCTCCAATACTTTGGCTACCTGATGAGAAAAACTGACTCATTGGAAAAGGCCATGCTGCCAGAAAAGAGGCAGGAGAAGGGGATGATAGAGATGAGACGGTTGGATGGCGTCACCGACTCAATGGACATGAGTTTGAACTAGCTCTGGGAGTTGGGATGGACAGAGGCTTGGGGTGTTGCAGTCCATGGGGTTGCAAAGAGTTGGACATTACTGAGCATCTGATCTGAACTGAACTGAACTGAGAGCCATAGGCAAGCCAAGTTTCCGAACAGACCAGGAATTTGTTTAGGTTGATTACTAGCTGCTGTAGACTTTGGACACATCCCTTAGGCTTGCTGAGTCTCCATTTTCTCTTTGTAAAATATTAACTATACACGTTCCACAGGGTTATTGACAGTGTTAGATGAGATAATGCTGGTATAACCCTTAGGGTAATGTTTCAACATATGACTATGATTCTGAGATGAGTAATATGTGCTTTTATTCTAAAATAATAGCAAGAGAACTAAAATCCAACATTAGGGCACATATGGAAATGAGGGGACCTGGAAAAAAACAATGAGCGCTATATCTAACACGGGCTGGTTAGATCAATCTCAGATCCTGTGTGAACTTCAAGAATTACATCAAAAATGTTGGCAAGCAGAAACATGCTTAGAAGAGAATGACCAAGATTGTGGAGGGTCTAGAAATGAAATAATGTTTGAAAAAACTCAGATGGTTAACCAGAAATAGAAAGAACTTGGGAGCACAGGAAATTGTTATAGAGTACAGAAAATGCCCCCACAGAGACTCCAAAAGAAGAACGGGACTCAGTGGGTAACAAATACAGAAGAACAGATTACAGCTCAAAATATAAAAGGAGTTTCCTGATTTTATGATCCTTGTCAACTGAGAATAAAGCCTCCTAGATCAAGAATTTCTCTTGTACTATTGAGTTATGCATCTGCATATTTTACTTTGTAACTCAGCAAGAATATTCCTGAATAGCTGTATATACATCAAAAGTGGTTATGAATCATCTTTTATCATTGACCTACATTAATCTGCTGAGAAGGCTCTAAATAATTCAACTCTGATTTTCCCAGGACCAGATTCAAGAGCCAAGGTTCTTTACTGCCCAACTGTCAATGTCTCCTCATTTTGTCTTCTCAAGAATGTAACCAGCTATTGTTCCCTTTCTTTTGTGCAGCATCAATTTTCCCTCTATTCCAGATCAGTCTGATTAAAATTATATATGATGTATTCTTTCCATTCAAAACATAAAACCCTCACTTGGTTCTACATCTTAACCTTCATTCATCACCCCATTTCTTTGACCTCATCTACAGTTAAATTTTCAATGAGTGGTTAATATTCATATGCTCCAGATTCTTCCCTCCTGTTATCTGTTGAACACAATCCATTATCTGACTTTCCCTGTACTCCACAGCCATCACTTCTTTTCTTTCTCCAAGTTTCTCCATTTTGCTAATTTAATGCACAACTTTTAGTCCATCTGGTTTTGACTTATCAGCACTTAAAATATTGCATTCTTCCCTCCTTCTGGTCATACTTTCTGTTTTTCTTCCAGGACATCACACTCCCTTGGTTTTCTTCTGGGTAGTCTCTTCAAAGTTAAATTGGCTCATTCTACCTCATCCTCAAGACATCTAAACAAGCCTCAGACCTTGCATTTTCTTCTTTGGGGCTTGCTTTCTAGAGGATACTATCCCACTGCATGCCTTCATATACCATCCCTGCTCTGGAAAATCTCAAATGTATACAGCTAGCCAAAATCTCTCTCTCTAATCCTTGACTTGTAAGTCCAAGTGCCTATTTACTTGGCATCACCACTTGGAGGCTAAAGAGACATTTCTTACCTGACATGTCTAAAATTTACTTTCTGCTATTTCCCAGCCCACCCTCATCTGTGCCCACAAAAACTTCTCAATTTCAATGAATAGAAATTTAGTTTTTCCAATTTGCAGAGTCATTCTGAACTATTTTCTCTCCCCCTTCAGAAACTCTCTGCCAGATTGTTTTTTAGCTGGGACATCAGTCTTCTCTACTTGGACTGGAACTTAAAGCATCTATTCTTCTGGCTCTCATACCTTTAGTCTTGGACTGGAGTTTTCACCATCGGTTCTCCTAATTCTCAGACCTTCAGACTCAAGTGGGCCATTGATCATCCTGGGTCTCCAACTTGCAATCAACTCATGGGACTTCTCAAGCTCCATAATCAACGGTGAGCCAATTCCTCAAACTAAACCTCTTGATATATAGATAGGTAACAGATCCTACTGGTTCTACTTTCCTGGAGAACCCTGATTAACACACACATGCATACATATATGCATATATATACACACACATCTCATATGTATATATGCATGTCTGCATGCTCAGTCGTGTCCGACTCTGCAGCCCCATGAACTGTAGCTTGCTAGGCTCTTCTGTTCATGGGATTTCCCAGCCAGGAATAGTGAGGTGGGTTGCCATTTCCTTCTCCAGGAGATCTTCTTGACCCATTGAGCAAACTTGGGTCTCCTGGATCTCCTGTATTGGCAGGTTGATTTTTTACCACTAGCACCACATGAGACGCATATATACAAATTCAGTTAGCTCTTCCCTCTTCATATCCAGACCCTTGACTCAAGCCATCATACTCCCTTTCTGGATTATTGCAATAACTCCTAATCTTTCTCCTTTCCCCACCCAAGAACTTAGAATGTCCTATAGATAAAAGTGAGAGTAAATCTTTAGAAATGTAAACCAAATCACATAATTACTCAGCACAAATCCACCATGAGGTTCTCATCATTCAAAATAAAAGCCAGAGCACTATCTACAGTAGCTAGGACCTGGAAACAACCTAGACATCCATTGGAAGATGAATGGATAATGAAGTTGTGGTACATACACACAATGGAATACTGCTACTGCTGCTGCTGCTGCTAAGTCATTTCACTCATGTCCAACTCTGTGCGACCCCATAGACGGCAGCTCACCAGGCTTTGCCATCCCTGGGGTTCTCCAGGCAAGAACACTGGATTGGGTTGCCATTTCCTTCTCCAATGCATGACAGTGAAAAGTGAAAGTGAAGTCGCTCAGTCGTGTCCGACTCTTAGCAACCCCATGGACTGCAGCCTACCAAACTCCTCCACCCATGGGATTTTCCAGGCAAGAGTACTGGAGTGGGTTGCCATTGCCTTCTCAGATAAAAAAGAACACGTTTGAGTCAGTTCTAATGAGACGGATGAACCTAGAGCCTATTTATATAGAGTGANTCAGTCGTGTCCGACTCTTAGCAACCCCATGGACTGCAGCCTACCAAACTCCTCCACCCATGGGATTTTCCAGGCAAGAGTACTGGAGTGGGTTGCCATTGCCTTCTCAGATAAAAAAGAACACGTTTGAGTCAGTTCTAATGAGACGGATGAACCTAGAGCCTATTTATATAGAGTGAAATAACTCAGAATGAGGAAGACAAATACTGTATATTAATGCAGATATGTGGAATCTAAAAGGATAGTACTGATGATCCTATGTACAGGGCAGCAACAGAGACAGTAGTAAAGAACATACTTCTGGACTAAGTAGGGGAAGGAGAGGGTGGGATGATGTGAGAGAATAGCATTGAAACATGTACATTACCATATGTAGAATGGATGACCAGTGTGAGTTGGAGACATGATGCAGGGCAATCAGGCCTGGTGCTCTGTGACAACCTGGGGGAATGGGATGAGGAGGGAGGTAGGGGGGAGGCGGCTCAGGATGAGGGGTACATATGCATACCCATGGCCAATTCATGTTTATGTACAACAAAGCCATCACAATATTTTAAAGTAATTATCCTCCAGTTAAAATAAGTAAAAAATAAAAGTGACCCCCAAAAACTCTAAAAAAAAAAAAAAAAACTCATCAGAGAATAGGAATTAAAAAAAAAAAAAAAAAGAGGACAGATTCCTTAGAATAGTCTGCAAGTCCTTACCTGAATGATCCCCATGAATCATGAACCTCCAGTGTCTGCTCTGTCACTTTTCTCCATCCTCACTCACTCTTTGATATTTTATGGTCACCAAGAATGATTTCATTTTGGGTTTTACCTATATTTTTCCTTTTACCAGGATAATTGTTCTTTCCCATATTTTCATGGCTGCTTGTTGCCTTCTTAAAGGCTGTATTCCAATGTCATCCTTGCCCTCCTGGAAAATTTTTTAAAAATAGTCGCATCTCTCCTGCCCCAGCAGGGCACTAGCCTGCTTCTCTTCCTTTGCTTCTATTCACAGCATTGGCCACCATCTGGCATATATTTTTTCTTAGTTTTTTATCGTCTGTGTCTTTCTCATTAGATTATAAACTCTGTAATTTTTTCCCCCTCTTTTGTCCCCTACTCCATCTCTTGGACCTTGAATAAGTCTAGATTAGAATAGGTACACGTGGGGGAAGGGAAAAGGGCAGTTATGGGAACCCAGTGAAAGCTAAAGCTATAAGGAAGGACTTCCCACAGAAGCTGCTGAATTCCAGAGAGGAACAAGGTCATTATCAAGCTGCTACTGGGCAGAGAAGGAACCACAAGGATAAACACCCTTCACTTCCTTTCATTTGCTGTGTGCTCAGTCACTCAGTCATGCACAACTCTTTGCAGCTCCAGAGACTGCAACACACCAGGGTCCTCTGTCCATGGGATGTTCCAGGCAAGAATACTGGAGTGGGTTGCCTACTTCAGGGAATCTTCCCAACTCAGGGATCAAACCTGTGTCTCTTATGTCTCTTGCATTGGCAGGTGGGTTCCACTGCACCATGGGAAGCCTCTCTCTTTCTTTTACCCCTATTTTTTTCTTTTTCCTAGTGCATCCCATTGACCAAGTTCAACAAGAAGCCAGAAGATAAGGAGTTAGTCTGATGTAGTCCATTCAAGACTGTTTCCCAGGATCCCTAGGGAGTCACAAGAATGGAGAGTGAAACCAGGGGTGGTGAATAGAAGGCACCTCTAACAATCAAACAATGGCAGTGAAGCAGAAAAAGAATCGATGCCTTAATTTTAATTGTAAAACTCATTACTTATTGTTGTTTTTACCTAAATGAATTTCAGGTGCTTCTGTGATGTTGAAGAGGATTTGGCAAGGGGACATTGACCCAGGGGATGCTTGTTTTTCTGCTTTCATTTTCTTATCATCATTGTCTTTCCAACAAAAATGACTTTGGAGAGTATGCATTTGACTTGAAATACATGTTCTAGAAGGAATTTTTGATGACTTACTTAAATGCACACAGCACAATAATAGGAACATAAATAGACATTGGAGATGTACATTGCACTTAAATAGAGAAGTGCCGAGCATGGGAAGTCCTTTACTGGACTTCTACTGGATGTTTCTGGAGGGCAAAACTTGGGTTAATATTTAGATTTTAGCTTTACTGTCTTTTCAAACAACATCAATCCCTCTGAAAAGGAATCTCACAAACGTACAAATTTTTATCAAAGTTGCAACCACCTGGGACCTCCTCACTATCTGAGGCTGGGTCACAGTGGCATCTTCCACATTCTTGACTTATTTGTAGCTGAAAGTGAAAGTCACTCAGTCATGTCCAATCTTTTGCAAATACTACAGGCCAGAATACTGGAGTGGATAGCCTTTCTCTTCTCCAGGGAATCTTCCCAACCCAGGAATTGACCAACCCAGGAAACCAACCCAGGTCTCCCTCACTGCAGGCAGATTCTTTACTGGCTGAGCCACAAGGGAAGCCCAAGAATTTTGGAGTGGGTAGAATATCCCTTCTTTTTGGATCTTCCTGACCCAGGAATCGAACTGGGAACTTCCGCATTACAGGAAGATTCTTTACCAACAGAGTTATCAGGGAAACCCATATTTATAGCTGAGACTCACTAAATCCCACTTAATAACAGTCTGATGACCAAAAACAGATCCTATATGTAAATTAAATGTTTAGACTAAATTAACACCCAACATTTCTTCAGATTCGACATTCCTCTTACTAAATAGTTGTTAAGAAATGTTATTGTCAATTATTATTTACTCAAGCCCCCGTTTTTCATATTAAAGTTGTAGGGAATTTTTAAATGCCGTTCTGTAGTAGGGTATTTGTTGATTCCTTTTCACCTTGTTGCTGGGTGCAGTAAGCATGGAAAAAGCTTAAAGGAGAGAAGAATGTCTGAAATGCCCTTTTGGGATTCGCTTCTATCACTTTTGCTGGTAAATCCAAAATTTAATTTAGTTAATAAATTTCTCTGCACCTTATTTCTCCTCTGTAAAATGGGAATAGTAATACTAGCATTTAGTTTATTGCGCTGGTCCTTAAGGATTAAATGAGTTAACATCTTTGAAGTGCTTAGAATAGCACTTGGCACAAAGTAAGCACTATATAAGTATTTGTTGACTAGAATAAATAGCCGTCTTTGCAACTTTCATTTTACACCTTTTTCCCACTGATTCGGCTAAAAAATAAATTAAAAAAAATGTTTAACAGCAGCTTTTGGGAATGATAAAGTATGTTGTATAAGAGTATTTATGTTACATTCTATTCTATTCTATAAGATTGCATTGCTTTCAGAGAATCATTTCTTTAAATCTAATTTATAAAAGAAATAAATTAGGAGGCCCAATAGGCAGGGTAATGTGGACCCCCAAAGTTATTCATGTCCTAATACGCATAATCTGTGAATCTGTTTCTTTACATGCAAAAAGTCCTTTGAAGATATGAATACATTGAATATTGAAGTAAAGAGGGTAGCCTGGAATTTATCCCCAGTGAACCAAACCTAATCCTTAAAAGGGGAGAACCTTTCCCAGCTCTGGTCCAAGGAAGACTTGACTATACAAGAATAGTCAGAAAGATGTAACACTGCTACCTTTGAAGAAAGACAAAGAGGGCCATGAACCCGGGAATGTGAGTGGTCTCTAAAAGATGGAAAAGGCAAGGAAACAGATTCTCCCCTAGGAGTTCCAGATGTCTTGATTCGAGTTCCCTGAGACCTGCGTCATACTTCTGAAGCATCACTGTAAGATGATATACATGTAATACAAACTTTATAATGATTTGTTCTAGCAAATAGAACAACCAATAGCAAATAGAAAACCAATATAGGCGATGTTGTTTGGTTGTTAAGTTCTGTCTGACTTTTTTGAAGGCCAATGGACTGTAGCCTGCCAGGCTCCTCTGCCCATGGGATTTCCCAGCAGGAATACTGAGTGGTTGCCATTTCCTTCTCCAGGGGAGTTTTCTCAATCCAGGGATCAAACCTGCATCTCCTGCATTGGTAGGAGGATTCTTTACCACTGAGCCACCAGGGAAAATCAATATGGGAGATAAGTGAAAAAAATGAAAGTTAAGTTGTTCAGTCGTGTCTCTTTGCAACCCCATGGACTATAGCCTACCAGGCTCCTCCGTCCATGGGATTTTCAAGGCAAGAGTACTGGAGTGGGTTGCCATTTCCTTCTCCAGGGTATCTTCCCTACCCAGGGATCAAAGCCGGGTCTCCTCAGTTGTAAGCAGACGCTTTTACCGTCTGAACCACCAGGAATTAAGGAATTCTCACATCATGTAATGTACACACAGTATTTGTGTTCTGATACCAATTTGGTCTTCCTGGGAGATGTCTGTGGATGATGGTTTTAGTAATGAATGTGCTCTATCCTTCAAAACTGAGAAAGCAAAGCACCACAATACAGTTTAAAGGCAATGAGGTTTGACATTAAAGACATTAATCCTGGACTTACAGTTGCCAGACTTGCCAAATAATTTTTGAGTATGAATACATTCAGTACAATCATGGAAACAGACAAATAGTAAACAAACAAACACAGAAAAACTCATTTTTAATCTGAAATTCAAATTTAACTGAGTGTACCATATTTTACCTGGAGGAGGGCACAGCAATGCACTCCAGCATTCTTGCCTGGAAAATCCCATGGACAGAGGAGCCTGGCTAGCTATGGTCCCTAGAGTCACAAAGACTTGGAAACAACTGAAGCAGGTAAGCACACATGCAGAGAAGGCAATGGCACCCCACTCCAGTACTCTTGCCTGGCAAATCCCATGGACGGAGGAGCCTGGTAGGCTGCAGTCCAAGGGGTCACTAAGAGTCAGACACGACTGAGCGACTTCACTTTCATTTTTCACTTTCATGCATTGGAGAAGGAAATGGCAACCCACTCCAGTGTTCTTGCCTAGAGAGTCCCAGGGATGGGGAGCCTGGTGGGCTGCCGTCTATGGGGTCACATTGAGTCGGACACGACTGAAGCAACTTAGCAGCAGCACGCATGCTCGGTACTTTATCTGGCAACATTACCTGTATTGGAGCAATAACTATCACAAATATAAGTGAACTCTCAGTGTGCATTTGAAATCAGGCTGACTATTGGGATGTCCTTTTAAATCCCAATGTCCAACTCAATGATTTAATGATACTTTAATCATTATCTCTGAGGGTAGGACACAGACATGAATGTTTCAAGGCACTCAAGTGATTCTCAATGTGCAGGTAGTAATTCAAACAATAGTTCTCTAACTATCTCGTGTGTGATAATCACCCAGGGAACTTATAAAGATGCAAATTCCTGGTTTCATCCCAAGAGATTCTGACTCAGTAAGATTGCAGGAGGATTCAAGATTTTCTGTCAACAAGCATCCAGGGTAATTTCTGTGACTCGATGAAAGATCTGTGACTCACACTGTAAAAAAAAAAAAAAATAGACTTTTCCTCTCTGAACCTGTGCCCACAAGGTTAAGTACAGCGAAACTCACTGTGCAAGTTTTATGAGGATTGTATGACTTATGCATTCATACTGTAGAAATTACTAAATACAAATTACTGAAAATAGAGTCATCTAGTTCTAAAAAAAAAAAAAAATAGACTTTTCCTCTCTGAACCTGTGCCCACAAGGTTAAGTACAGCGAAACTCACTGTGCAAGTTTTATGAGGATTGTATGACTTATGCATTCATACTGTAGAAATTACTAAATACAAATTACTGAAAATAGAGTCATCTAGTTCTTTCTCTTCTCTCTTAAGTTTCACCACTGCCCTGAAATTTTTCTTGATTTCTTTAGCTTTTTTGTGTCCCATCTTTTATCTCTGTATTCCCGTAGGCCCATGTGTTGATATTATGTAGCTTTGTTCAAATTAAACATCATCTTAAACTGTTCTTTCTGATTTCAGGGAAGTCCAATTTGTCTTCCCAATGGGTCCTGAGTTTTCTATTTATTGGTATAGGTGACAAGGGTCACCTATATTGTTCTTTTGTTTCATCACCCAATAAGCCTGAAAGCATGGTATTTTTATCTTCATTTTTTTAAGTCAATGCCACGTCTCCATGTCAGTCCCACCAGGACTTTAAAGCTCAGAGTTTTCATGGAAGAGGCAAACACGTGAAACTCCATGACTTTCTGACTCCAGGCCAGATAGGCTTTCTGAAACCCACTCTGCCTCTTCTGAACACAAGCCCAAAGCAGATCCTGTTTCTCTAAACCTTGGTGCCCTTCCCCTCACCCTAGGGCCTCTCAGTACACATTCCAGGCCAACAGCCCATTCCCATGGACTGAATAACCGACAGGATATGGCAAACATACTGAACCCGGAAGAAGGACTCTTTCCTCCTCTTCCTTGATTTTTGGCTCCTGCACTTTTAGGATTCCTGCCTGGAAAGACATGAATCAAGCAGGGAGGCCTCTGTCTTTCTACCCTGGGGCCACCTGGGGTGTATATGAATGGCCCATCCCCACTGGGTTTGCGAGTCAGGAAATTACAGGCTGCAGGTCAACCAGGTCCTTTTGAGAAAAAACAGTTAACATTGTTCTGATCAGAGAATAATATCTACTCTTACTCGAAGGCTGCCTGGAGAAACAATAGCTGACCTTATCACCCTCTTCCCTCACTGTACTAAAAAATGAGGCTTTGCACAGCGTAGGCAACTTACTCAAGTTTTTCAGTTGATATAAGGAGTTGTTAATAAGTGACTCCTCTTGGATTCTATGTGTGTTTTTCATTTCTCCAAAGTTCTCAGGGTCATATGCATTGTGTATGAACAAAAACAGAGATTTGGGGTTAGAAAGATCTAGGATTCGAAGCCCTGCTCTGGCACTTCATAGATGTGGCATATGGGTAAATGTCTCAAACTTTCTTGAGCGTTCTGTAAAAAGGATATGCTTCAGAGAATGCATTGACTGGTCTTTAGTCCTACCTAGAAACTGTAATTCTGAGAAGTCTGTTTCTATCTCTCATGATGAAGAGGCTCCAGTGGTCTTCTCCCAGGACTCTGATGGAGAAGAGCCCACCACTGACAAAAGGCCTACAGGTCTAAGATACATGAGGACAACCACAGTGCCACCTTTGGCAAGCTAAGGTTTGTTGGCACAGCGACAAGCTCTTATGACACACCTAACCAGCAGGCTTCATTTTCATGAGCCACCAGCTAAGTCACCCTGAGATATCTGGAGAGTGTCAGTTACACCTCACTTATATCTGTGGTCACCTCTGTGTCATCGGAACACACCCTTGACTTGAGTAGGGTGTGGAATACGCTGGAGGTAGCGACCAGGGCCAGGGAGGCTGTCTATCAAAGGGTGATGGGTCCAGACCCAGAGGAGACAGGCCTTGGGTCACAGAAACAAGAAGAGCAATGTGGCAAATTATACTTTAAAGGTAAATTATAGTATGCTAAGTATAGTATAGTAGGGTAGGGGTGTGAAGTCTGGCATACCCTTAGTGTACATGCATGCTCTGTCATCTCTGGCTCTTTGTGACCCCGTGGATTGTAGCCCCCCAGGTTTTTCTGTCCATGGGATTTCCCAGGCAAGAACACTGGAGTGGGTTGCCCTTTCCTACTCCAGGGGATTTTCCTGATGCTGGCACTGAACCCTCATCTCTTGCATTAGTAGGCAGATTCTTTATCACTGGGCCATCTGGATAGCCCTGGCCTACCCCTAGAGCAAGTCTCTTTTCCATAGCTCTCAATTTCATTACCTTGAATAAATGAAAATTATTTGCCTCACCAGTGGCTGTTATAAAAGGGGGTAGGATATTTGCCTCTAATCATTAAAGTTTCATTTAAAGCTTTCTGCTCTAGGCAGATCATAGCCTGCTTATGAACAGAGGCAGAATTACCTGCCAAGGCATGAACTAGATTGGCACTAAGGGTTTAGTTTCAGTTTCCTCATCTCCAAAATGGTAATAAAATCTCAATGTTTACAATAAATATTGAAAAGACACTGGTAATGGAAGAGAATCTGAAGCTGTACACCTGAAACCAACACAATATAGTAAATCAACTGTAGTTCAATTTTTTTTTTAAATGGTTGTGGAAAACTATATTGTAAACTACAAACGAATCATGTGTGTTGCTGGTTTTTTTTTTTTTTTTTCTTATCTTCTATCCTAACATCTAGAGACTAGGACATGCACAGTAGATCAAAAAAGGCAATGGGTCTAACTTTCAGAAACACAAAGAGGAAGCCTGATCAGGCAGGTGATATAGCTAATTAGAATCAGCGTTAGGTAACTGAAACAAGTCTCAACAGGTGGGTCTGATGTTGAAGCATCAGGTAACTTCCCCGAAGCAGAAGATGTAGGGCTGGGTTGGCAACCAGGTCACAGGAATCAGGCTCCCAGTTTCTGTTATGTTATCACACTACAGGAGTCTTGTAATTAAGAGAAAGCAGTGTGGTACACTGTCATAGTTCATTTATTCTGTTCATTTTGCAACATTTAGTAAGCTTCCAATGTGTGTCAGGCCATGTGCTAGGGATCTACAATACAGGGGTAAGAATATCCTTTTGTAGAACTAACATAGAAAACGTTAACAAGACAGACATAAAAAAATAGGAAATAATACAAATGTGAGATAAGTGTTTATTGAGGGCATATGTTGTTGCTCAGAATTTCTTTCCTGTAACTTTTATCATTGCATTAAGTTTGGATGGGTCTGGCCTACCTGCTACTTCCAGAGTTCATCCATGAAGGGGAAGAACTGGATTATATTTGGTGTATACATCTATATATTGCTTTTCTCCTGAATCTATTGAGATTTCTCTGGGACTATAAGTTGCTACAGCCACTTGCCTTCTTTCCTTCCACACAGAGAGAGTCTGTCTGATTAAGGGAGCAGATATAGAGAGGGAGAAAGGAAGAACCTTACATTATAATTGGAGCTCCTAGATCAAGCCATGCTGGAAGTTTCTGGTTTGGGAAGCTGCCTGGAGAAGGGAAAGGCTACCCACTCCAGTATTCTGGCCTGGAGAATTCCATGGACTGTGTATAGGGTCACAAAGAGTTGGACACGAATGAGTGACTTTCACTTTCACTTTTCATATATATATTTACTTAATTTTCAACTTTTTATATTTATTTTCTTTTCCTGTTTTTTGCCTAATCTTTCAAGATTTATACTTATTTCTTTACATTTTGTCTTCTTTAATTGTAGTTTTTTATTCTGCTTTTTTTCACTTGATGATATCACAGGTTTTCCCCTATTATCATGTACTCACGTTGCTCACATCATTTTTAAATTAAATTTTATATTTTGAGAAACTATGTAAAATAAAATAGAACAAATATCATTATGATGTAGAAGTTATAAGAAAAATACAGAGAGATCCCATATACCCTTTAATTAGTTTCCCCCAGTTGTAACCTATTGCAAAACTGTGCTATGATATCACAAACATACAGTGAGTACAAAGAATAGTTTCATCACTATGAGGATCCCTCCTGTTGTCCTTTTAAAGCCAAATTCTTTCCCTCCCACTTGCATGTTTTCTCTGACCCCGGCAATTCATCTGTTCCCTGGCAACTCATCTGTTCTCCGTGTCTTTAAATTTGTCATTTGAAAAATGTTGATATAAATGCAATCATACAGTATGTCACCTTTGGGATTAGCTTTTTTTTTTAAATTTAGCATAATTCCTTGGAGATTCATCCAAGTTTTTAACCACACACTTAATTTTTCATGGGTACTTATTATTCCACTGTGAAAATACTATGTGCAGTGTGAAGTTGAAAATCATTGTTTTAGAAAGTAGGTAGCTCTAATAGTACAGCTCTGTTTACTGTTCTTAAAAGACTTTGTCTTAAAGGATCTTATCTAATCCTCCAACTAATGTCATGAGATAGGGAGTACATTTTATATGCATGACAAATAAAGCAGTTGGGGCCAAGAGATTTTAAATAACTTGGCTAAGACTACATGCTTTTAAAATGTGGTGTTGGAGAAGACTAGTGAGAGTCCCTTGGACTCCAAGGAGATCCAACCAGTCCATCCTAAAGGAAATCAGTCCTGAATGTTCATTGGAAGGACTGATGATGCTGAAGCTGAAGCGCCAATTATTTGGCCACCTGATGCGAAGAACTGACTTATTGGAAAACACCCTGATGCTGGGAAAGATTGAAGGCAGGAGAAGGGGACGACAGGGGATGAGACAGTTGGCATTACCGACTCAATGGACATATGAGTTTGAATAAGCTCTGGGAGTTGGTGATGGACAGGGAGGCCTGGTGTGCTGCGGTTCATGGGGTCACAAAGAGTAGGACACGACTGAGCGACTGAACTGAAGATTACATAGTGGCAGAGTCAGGATTCCCTTTCTTCCTCTTCCTGCTAATGCTTTTAATCGGGTTTATTGTGTGTAGTCAAGGTGGGGAATATTTAACATGGATATCTCATTTAGTCCTCCCAGCACACCTATGTAGGAGGTATAAACAGTACCCTCAGATCAAGACAACAGGCTCTGAAAGTTTATATGATTTAAGTGGCTTGTAAGTGGTGTAGGTGGGATTTGATCCAGTATCTCTCTGACTGCAGAACCAGTGCTCCTAATCACTGCCTTATGTTGCTTAAGGGAGTATTTTCTGCTCTTCTGGTACTACTGAAAGAAAGGGTTAACAACCATGATAACATCTGATTTAAAATTTCATAAAGTTCAGTGTACACAGATAGGCCCTGCTGTGGGTGCATTGACTAGTGCTCCCTACCCACCTCTTGTTTTTTTCTAGCGGCCCTTTGCTGTGGCAGCCACACGTGAGTTTGTTTGCTTCCCAGCGAAGCAGGGGCTGGCATGCTCTTCATGGAGGCATGCCCAGTCACTGCAGGAAAGGGGTATGGTGTGCCCAGCAGGCTGCAAGCACCGTGCTGCGCAGGGGCTGGCAATTCTCTTTAGGGTGGGAAAGGGGCACAACTCTCCACAGGGTTCCCACACTGCACTTGACAAGAGGGAATGATGGTTCCCCAGTGTTCTGGCTGGGTCCCAGAGTGCTCCCTTTATGTGCCCCACAGTTGACATGTGACCTGCTTAGTCAGCTGCTGTAACTGGCTGCCCAAGGGAAAAACGTGTGCCTCGAACGTGGAGCCTCCACTGCAGCAACCTTGGGCATGGTTGATGTCCATGTCCTAGAATGCCAGTCTGGCAGCATTTGGCCCCTTATCCCCCATCCCGTTTCCAGCTCTTCCATGCTGTGGATGCATGTTGTATCGAGTCTGTACAGGCAGTGTTGGTCTGTGTCTCTGAATCTGAGCCATTTTCTTTTTATTCATTTGGCTGTTTTGAGTGATTCTCATCTAAAGAGCTATCTACCATCTTCAACATGCAAGCCACAGAATTCTTTCTCCCACTCAAGTTTGAGTATTATATCCTTAGAGGCCATTCTGTGCTTTCTCTCCTGCTACTGACTTCAAAAAAGGTACCTTTTGCAGTTATCTTTAGGGAAAATATCCTGTTGCATAATATGAATCAGCCTGTCTTTTGGGTTCTTAATAAATAAGATTCTCTTTTGCCACCCAAAAAAAGGAAAGAGAGAAGGTACTGCACAGCTCCTCTGGTAGCTTTTCTTTTTCTTTCTTTTTGCCCCTGTCCTCATTTTTTTCTGCTTCAAATTTCATTATAGAAAATTCCAAACAGACACATACTCTGCTTATTACACACTACGTATTTTAATTTGTGAAATGTCACTTTTTTGTTGTTTTTGTTTTTATATAAAATTATTTCTCCTCTTGTGCATCTGCATGAGTTGTCCACATATAAAGAGTATTAATCGTTTATCACCTTTGCAGTAAATGTTTTTCCTAGACTGCCTTCTAACTTGTTGACAATGCTTTTGATGTATATTCTACATTTTTATTGGTTACATTGATTGATTTCTGCACCACCTTCAGACCGTGGTTATTTTTACCAGTGCTTTTATGCTTGAAGAGATTTACCATTCTAAGGTCAGGTAGACAATCTAGCTTTTTAATCTGTTTTCAAATATTTTAGCTGTCAGTTCATCTAAAATTCATTTTGTGCATAGTATGAGGTAGGGATGTAGAATATTTTTGCCCCAATTGTCATTTATTTGAGCACTGTTTGTTGATTAACTATTTCCCTATGGTTACTGCTGTTACATTTTTATCATACATAAATTCTTATATATGCTAGCATAGGGGAGCAAAATTTGCCACCCCGTCACTTTGGCATGAGGATTAATTTACGTATGTTCTTAGTTTTAAGATTAACAGAAGACTCAGAAAGTCTTTCTTTTTACCTCCTTCTTAGCTGCCTAAAGTATAATAAAGGGCTTATTTTTGACATAGTGCTCTCACCAGAGATCATCTACAGAGTATGAGCTAGGTGTGGTGGGGGAAACTCTGAGTTTTCTGTGTTTCATTCTGTTCATGGCCCAGCAAACATTTGTTTACCAAACATTTGTTTTCCCATCTCCATTTGACTTGCCTTTCTCCCCCTTTTAAGTCTCAAACCCCTACCTCTGTCATCCTGTTTTGTCTTTATTTATTTTTATTGAAATATGGTTGATTTAAACTGTTAATTCCTATTGTACAGCAAAGTAATTTGGTTATATATACACACACACACACACATTCTTTTTTATTATTCTTTTCCATTATGGTTTATCATAGGATACTTTTTTAAATTGGAGGATAATTGTTTTACAAAGTTGTGTTCGTGCTGTGCAGTGAAATGAATCACCTATAAATACACATATATCCCTTCCTTCTTGAGCCTTCTACCCTGCTCCCCATCTCACTTCTCTAGGTCATCACAGAGCCCCAAGCTGATCTTCTTGTGTTCTATAGCACTAGCTATCTGTTTTATACATGGTGGTGTGTATATGTTAATGCTACTCTCTCAGTTCATTCCCACTCTCTGCTTCCCTTGCTGTGTTCACATATCTGTTCTCTAAGATGGTATTTACGCTGAGGGTTTCAGCTATTTTGGCAAGTTACTCAGTTCTCCTGGGTCTCTCCCTTGTATACATGTCATTAAACTTTTTTATGATTTTCTCCTGTTAATTGGTCTCACGTCAATTGAATTCTTAGACTAGCCAGAAGAACCGAAGGGCAGAGGAAAATTTCTTCCTCCCTGACACTGAGGTTTATTTGGATGGCTTGTTATACTATTCCGTCAGTGTCTCTGTTGGGTTCGCCACCAATTTCAGACTCTTGTATTTGCAACAGCTAGCAGGCCAGATTTCTCTTCACCATTCTTCCCAAACTGTTACTTTACTCACACTTTTTTCATAGCTCATCTGAACCATTTTTCCCCCTTCCAAATGAACTTAAAATGTTTTTGTCATGAGTTCCCACCCGTGGCGGATTCATGTTGATGTATGGCAAAACCAATACAGTATTGTAAAGTAAAATAAAGTAAAAGAAAAAAAAAAAAGATGTTTTTGTCAGACTCTTCCCCCAAATCCTGTTGTTGTGATTGGAATTACTTTAAATCTTAAACTTCATTAATGTCCTTACCATAATGAGTCTATCTAAGAAAAGACAAGGTAGATTTCTTAATTTATACATACAAAGTTTTCTTGTATGTTCTTTAAAAGTGTGTGCAGATTGTATATCCCACAGATTTCTTATTAATGTAATTTCTGGAGAGTTTATAGTTTGTGATATGATTTATTCTATGTTCAAACTGATTATTACTGGTACATAGGAAAGATTTTGATTTTATATGTTTATTTTATATTTGACCACCATGCTTAACTCTTCTAGTAGTTTTTCAATTACTTCACTTTGATTATTTTGGAAGTTAAGAGTATCAACTCTGGTATGATAACTTGGTCTTCTTTTAAAGAGCAAAACTTTTTTCAAGCCTGACTGTTTTAGCTAGAACTTCCTGGACAGTGTTAAATGATAGTAGTATTGGCAGGAATTCTTACCTTGTTTCTGATTTTAATGGAAACGTTCCTAGTGTTTTCACTTTTAATTCTGATGTTGGTTATTGGTTAAAATTAAACATCCTTTATAATGTTAAAGAATTATCTTATTTTTAAATCACCATCACACACCACCCCCCCCACTATAAAATCAGAAATGGTTGTTGAATTTGGCTAATGGTTTTTGAGAATCTATTGAGAGGTTCATTTGGGTTTTCTCCTTTGATCTCCCCATTCCATCTGTTACATTAATAGATTTTCTAATAATTTGTCATATTTCTATGGTCAGCTTTCCATTTCCTCTGCATACTTGGGAGAGGTTCAGATTTGGCCTCCATACTATGAATTGATAGATTTTGTTCTTTGCCATCTCCAATGTGAAGTTTAATTCTGCTGCTACAATATTTTTTGTAATTCTTCCTTGGTTTGCTAAACTCTCTTTTCTGTCCAGTTTTGTTATCTTTCTTTCTTGATATGTTTTATTCCAATGGCTTTCTATACCTATTTCATAGAATTCATGTTTTCTTGTATTCTCTTGAGGATGCAATTTTCTAAAATATTTCTTCTGGTTCTGACACTAACTGAAGGCTTTTGTGCTTCCTCAAACTCTTCAGAATGCTATACATTTCCCTTCTGCTGCTAGAGGTTTTCATAGGAAGCATGCAGTCTGTGGTGTATGTTGATGCATATTTGAAGGAAGATTGATTTAGGCTTTGTTAAAGACATAGATTATGTGGATTTCATTTGACTCTCCTCATATTCTCTTTGGTATTGGCTAGAACCCCTTCTCAGCCCCACTCCTGGTGGCCAGGTTGATGCACCGAGCTTCCAGCCTATTTCCCAGTGTCTAGCAGCTTTGTCTGGTGGGTTTTGCTGGACCCATATGGAATTGCTTATTCCTACTTACTAGATTCCCTGACACTCTGAACATATAAACTGGATGAAGAACTGCAGCCTCCCATATGCATTGGTACCTGAGTTTTACTTGTGAAGTTTCCCATTTCCAGAATGCAGTGTGAAGGCACCAAAGCGATCACTTCAGCCCTTTTGGTTTATGGGAGGAGTCTCCAAATGGATATAGACCGACTTGGGAAATTGTTGATTTCCCTTGCAAATGGTAGCTCTGGAGTGGAGGCCTGGCTGGTTTTGCCCTAGCTGTGAGATGAACTCTCCATTGCTAAGCTGTGAGGCTGACTGTGGTATAACCACTCAATGTTTTACTGTCTTGTTTCAGATTTCTGCTCCAAGACTTGGCCCCAGATTGTTTTTTCCTCATTTCAGCATTAGTTTTAATGTTAATGGAGATTTCTCTCAGATAATCATAGTAGGATTCCCATCAGTCTAAGTTTTAAGTAATTTTAGTTTTATCATTCTCTGTATCTTGATAGGTATTTTAGTGGGGAGCTAGGAGAAGCTGTGTTAGTGGTAGTTAAGCAAATACTATTTTAAACTATAAATCCAATGTGTGTGTGTGTGTAAATACTTTTTTTTTCCTCTAATTTTGGTCATGCCACCTAGCTTGTGGGATTTTAGTTCCCTGACCGGGGATTGAACCCATGCCCTTGGCAGTGAAAACATGGAGTCCTAACCACTGGACCACCAGGGAATTCCTTATGCTTTGGTTTAGAGGAGAGATCAGCAACCTTTTCCCCTAAAGGGCCAGATAGTAAGTGTTTTGGATGTTGTATGTAATCTGATCTGATCTTTGTTTTAACTCCATAAGTATTGCTGGAGGTTGAAAGTAGCATAGACCAGTACTATATGTATACAAATGAGTTTGGCGGTGTTCTAATCAAACTTTTCAAAAACAGGAGGACCAGCTGAGAAAGTTTTGGAGATGGGTGATGGTGATGGTTGTGCAACACTGTGAAGGTACTTAATACTTCTGAACTATCTACTTAAAAATGGTTAAGATAGGGGCTTCCCTGGTGGCTCAGTGGTAAAGAATCTTGGAGCCCAGGAAAATAGTCTGTCACTGTTTCCATTGTTTCCCCATCTATTTGCCATGAAGTGATGGGAATGGATGCCATGATATTAGTTTTCTGAATGTTGAGTTTTAAGCCAACTTTTTCACTCTCCTCAACTGAATCCATGTCTCTTACATCTCCTTCACTGGCAGGCAGTTTCTTTACCAACTTAGCCACCAGGGAAGCCTGAGTATGTAACTTCTCCCTGTTCACCAAGGAGACTTCTCTGGTGGCTCAGATGCAAGAGGCCTGGGTTTGATCCCTGGGTCAGGAAAGATGCCCTTCTCCAGGGCAACCCACTCCAGTATTCTTGCCTGGAGAATCCCATGGACAGAGGAGCCTGGCAAAATATACCCCATAGGGTTGCAAAGAGTTGTACATGACTGAGTGGTTTTCACTATTCATTATTCACCAAGGAAGGGGGCACAGTTCTTGAGGTACTAGCCTACAGTGTTCTTCTTTTGCCTGGCAAGGAAATCAAGTCATCTTTCCTTTTCCTCCGTAACTCTGCTCCTCTATTTCTTTTCTGCATTGGTGCACAGAAAGCCAAGATTTTGGCAGCAGAACCAACAAAATTACAAATAGATTGGTAATAACATATGAGGAAAAGAGAAGAGAAATTGAGTAAATGATGTTGTTATTTACCAAGATGAGGAAGATGAGAGGAGGAAAATTTGTGATATGTAAGAGTCCATAGTTTTATTTTGGACCTGTATTTATGCCATACAGGGTAAGGGTGACATGATACTAGAGGTCAAGGTGAGATGTTGAGCCTGAGTCTCAAGGAAGGGATCAGCATTCAGGGATTTCCCAGGTGAAAATGTTAGTCGCTCAATTGCTCTTTGTGACCCCATGGACTGTAGCCTGCCAGACTCCTCTTTCCATGGAATTCTCCAGGCAAGAATACTGGAGAGGATTGCCCTTCCCTTCTCAAGAGGATCTTCCCAAACCAGGACTCGAATCTGCATCTCCTGCATTGTAGGCAGATTCTTTACCCTCTGAGCCACTAGGGAAGCATGAATCGGCCTGCCAATAAAGGAGACTCAAGTAATGCGGGTTCAGTCCCTGGGTCAGAAAGATCCCCTGGGGTAGAAAATGGCAACCCACTCCAGTATTCTTCCCTGGAAAATCCCACAGAGATCCTGGTGGGCTACAGTCCATGGGGTTGCAAAGAGCTAGACAGAACTGAGCACACACAAACTCCCCAGGTCTGTAAAGGCTTAGATAAGATCTCCCAGGCAGAAAATCTAGATAAAAGTGAGCTGGCTAAGCAAAGGAGACAGAAAAATGGCCACTGAAGGAGGAGGAGAAATAAGAGAAGGTGGAATCTTGATGGCCAAGTGAAGAATATTCTAAAGAGAGATTGGCTAAGTGTGCCCTATGCTGCTGAGAAGCTGAATACAAAGAGAACTGGAGAACTGACCTTTGCATCATTGGCAGAAAGGAGATTGTTAATGACCTTTACAAAAGTAGCTTCAGACAACAGTGGTCGTGAGATAAGAAGGGATCAGAAGTGAGAGAATGAACTCAGCAAATAAATGTGCTGAAGACTTTTGCTACATGACAAAGCAGAAAAATAGGGCAGTGGTGCAGGAAATGGAGGAACTAGTGAGAGGAGAAGATTGATTAGGGACTATGTGGCTTTTTGAGATGAGAGATAGAGAATATATTAATAATTCAGTAAATAAGAATAAATCACGATGAAGGAGACAATTTCAATGGGAAAAATAAAAGCTCGTGAAAAGAAAAAGTAAACAAGTGTGGACTACAAGTTGACACTTGCCAAGGGCATTTGCTTTCTGCCTCTGTGGAGACTGAATCCTGTGGTGCTGTAGCTGTTGACCATCGACACACCCTGAAGGAAGTTCAGCCTGGAGAATGAGGAACTTTGTGCTCCAGAACAACTAGCGAACAAGTTTTAGATAGATGTGTTCAAGAACTGATTTCATGATTTCAATCCTTGCATCTTCTCATATCTTGGAAAGCACTTAATCCCTTCATGGTGACATCAGCTTCTTTTGATTAGTACAAAACCCTTTGTAAGATAAGGGTATGATTCTGTGAACTCCCCATTTTCAAAATCACATATATTGACCTTTCCCCAATGCCTATTTGGTGCAGTTTACTGAGAGATATCTGAGGTGCTTTCTCCTGGGCTGCAGTCCTGATTTTGCCCCAAATGACAGTGAAAAATCTGACTTAAAATTCAACATTAGAAACATTAAGGTCATGGCATCTGGTCCCATCACTTCATGGTAAATTGATGGGGAAACAATGAAAACAGTGACAGACTTTATTTTCCTGGGCTCCAAAATCACTGCAGTTGGTGACTGCAGCCATGAAATTAAATGCCACTTTCTCCTTGGAAGAAAAGCTATGGCCAATTTCAGTTCAGTTTAGTTAAGTTATTCATTCCTGTCCCACTCTTTGCAATCCCATGGACTGCAGTACGCCAGGCTTCCCTATCCATCACCAACTCCCGGAGCTTACTCAAACTCATGTCCATCAAGTCAGTGATGCCATCCAACCATCTCNCTGCAGTTGGTGACTGCAGCCATGAAATTAAATGCCACTTTCTCCTTGGAAGAAAAGCTATGGCCAATTTCAGTTCAGTTTAGTTAAGTTATTCATTCCTGTCCCACTCTTTGCAATCCCATGGACTGCAGTACGCCAGGCTTCCCTATCCATCACCAACTCCCGGAGCTTACTCAAACTCATGTCCATCAAGTCAGTGATGCCATCCAACCATCTCATCCTCGGTCATCCCCTTCTCCTCCTACCTTCAAGCTTTTCTAGCATCAGGGTCTTTTCAAATGAGTCAGTTCTTTGCATCAGGTGGCCAAATATTGGAGCTTAAACTTTATCATTAGACCTTACAATGAATATTCAGGACTGATTTCCTTTAGGATTGCCTAGTTTGATCTCCTTGAAGACCAAGGGACTCTCAAGAGTCTTCTCCAAGCCCACAGTGCAATAGCATCAATGCTTCTGCATTCAGCTTCCTTTGCAGCCCAACTCTCTCATCCATACATGACTACTGGAAAAACCATAGCCTTGACTAGATGGACATTTGTTGACAAAGTAATGCCTCTGCTTTTCAATATGCTGTCTAGGATGTTTTCTTCCAAGGAGCAAGTGTCTTTTAATTTCATGGCTGCAGACAACATCTGCAGTGATTTTGGAGCCAAAGAAAATAAAGTCTGTCACTATTTCCATTGTTTCCCCATCTATTTGCATTGAAATATGGGGACCAGATACCATGATCTTAGTTTGCTGAATGCTGAGTCTTAAGCCAGCTTTTTCACTCTCTTCTTTCACTTTCATCAAGAGGCTCTTCAGTTTCTTCGCTTTCTGCCATAAGAGTGGTGTTATCTGCTCAATATGCCAGCAAATTTGGAAAACTCAGCAGTGGCCACAGGACTGGAAAAGGTCAGTTTTCATTCCAATTCCAAAGAAAGGCAATGCCAAAGAATGCTCAGACTACCGCACAATTGCACTCATCTCACACGCTAGTAAAGTAATGCTCAAAATTCTCCAAGCCAGACTTCAGCAATATGTGAACCATGAACTCCCTGATGTTCAAGCTGGTTTTAGAATAGGCAGAGGAACCAGAGATCAAATTGCCAACATTCGCTGGATCACGGAAAAAGCAAGAGAGTTCCAGAAAAACATCTATTTCTACTTTATTGACTATGCCAAAGCCTTTGACTGTGTGGATCACAATAAACTGTGGAGAATTCTGAAAGAGATGGGAATACCAGACCACCTAACCTGTCTCTTGAGAAATCTGTATGCAGGTCAGGAAGCAACGGTTAGAACTGGACATGGAACAACAGACTGGTTCCAAATAGGAAAAGGAGTACGTCAAGGTTGTATATTGTCTCCCTGCTTATTTAACTTATATGCAGAGTACATCATGAGAAACGCTGGACTGGAAGAAACACAAGCTGGAATCAAGATTGCCGGGAGAAATATCAATAACCTCAGATATGCTGATGACACCACCCTTATGGCAGAAAGTGAGGAGGAGCTAAAAAGCCTCTTGATGAAAGTGAAGGAGGAGAGNCAGGTCAGAAAGCAACAGTTAGAACTGGACATGGAACAACAGACTGGTTCCAAATAGGAAAAGGAGTACGTCAAGGCTGTATATTGTCTCCCTGCTTATTTAACTTATATGCAGAGTACATCATGAGAAACGCTGGACGGGAAGAAACACAAGCTGGAATCAAGATTGCCGGGAGAAATATCAATAACCTCAGATATGCAGATGACACCACCCTTATGGCAGAAAGTGAGGAGGAGCTAAAAAGCCTCTTGATGAAAGTGAAGGTGGAGAGCGAAAAAGTTGGCTTAAAGCTCAACATTCAGAAAACGAAGATCATGGCATCCGGTCCCATCACTTCTTCCTCTTAACACCATAATATTTTAAAGCTTTTATGTCTGACTTCCTTTTCTTTAGATGCCTGTTTCCTTTTAAAAGAAAACTTACTAAGTTAAAAAAGGGATCAACTAAAAAATAATAAACAATAATATAAGTGGTATTGGATACAGCAAAACCATGATGGTTGCATGCAAAAGACTAAAGTTGGCAGATAGTGGAGTTATTGAGAGTGACAATCTGGGGTTCTTGGATTAGATCCTCCATTAACCAACTGTATACACTGGAGCAAGGCATTCAGTGTGTTTGAGCTTTGGTTTCCTTATCTGTATGGTACACGATTGGGCTGAATAAGCCTTTATTCTCTAAATCAGCAGTTCTCAACTAATGCTGATTTTTGCCCCCTGAGGACATTGGGCAATATCTGGAGACATTTTGGGTTTTCACAATTGGGAATGGGGGTTGCTACAGGCATCTAAGTGATAGAGGTCAAAGATGCTGCTAAATACTCTACGATGCACAGCACAGCCTCCCACAACAAGAATTTTCTGTCCCTAAATGCCAATAGTGCCAAGGTTGAGAAACCCTGATGTAAAACAATAGGCTTCTACAACCTGGCAATGGGATTGGTTGCCTGAGAAATATATGAATGTGTTATGCACAAGAGAAGCTGTGATGTGAGTCCAAGGGTACTTGCTCTTAGGAATTCCCACCTGGAAGCCAGCTCTTAAAGAGCCATACACCACTTATGCAAACAAACAAATAGATAACAAAAACAAAACCCTTCTGTTTCAGGCTGACTGGCTTCCAACATTGACTAACTAGTTCCCTCCTCCCCACTCCCTCTTTGAGTGATTTGGCAGTCTCCATTGCTCAAACTCATCAGAAAACAACTGCTAAATTTATGTTCAAGAGTTGGCTATTTTTGGTTTTTCCAATGCCCAAATCTAGAAAGATTTGTGATTCAATTTTCTGTGTTCACATTTTCCTGCTTCTTTTCAATGATCTTGGCCCTAAACTCACTACTGATGTGTTTTGTATATACATCATTCATCTGATGCTATTTTTAGACATTTCCTGATTTTATTATTTCAAGAATTTGCCAAACATTTGTTTTGTCTTATTCTTTCTGCATCACACTCTTATGTAATCTGTTGGCAGCCAAGTTATTTATATCTATTGATAACTGCTCAGAGTAACACTGGTTTTTTTTTTAATTGGATTATAATTGCTTTACAGTGTTGTGGTAGTCTCTGCTGAACAACAAAGTGAATCAGCTATACGTAGACACATATGCACTCCCTCTTGGACCTTCCTCCCATCCCATGCCCATATTACCCGTATCATCACAGAGCACCAAGTTGAGCTCCCTGTGCATTATAGCAGGTTCCCACTAGTTATCTATTTTTACACATGGTAGCACTGATTCCTTAAGTGAATCTCCCCCATTTTTTCTTTATATTTCTTTGTTAATTTCAGAGTAAACTGATTGAGGAAGCAGTATATCATCCAGTTTCCAGGACACCTGAAAACTTTTGCTGATGGTTAAGTAAAATACCTTTAACCTATTTTTCATATTTTGTGTTGTCATTGCTACTACTACATTTCCTGCTCTCGGTAAAAAGCCTATATGGGCTTCTTGGTGCCTTTCTGTGATAGGAGGACTCGGCATTTTCTGAAGAGTCAAGGTTTAACTGCATGTGTTGCACGGTGTAGTTATGGGTATATATGTGGGCATGTTAAGTGTTCTGGAAAGATAGATGGAATAATGCACCGGTTAATATTGGTAATTTAATTTATCCCTGACAGTGTCTGGGAGAAATAAGCTCTTACTGGTGAATACATTTAATGGGAGAATTAATTTTTTTTAATTCTCAAGTTGTAAAGAAGCCTAATGAATTGTATAGTTATCAAGGCCATTGGCCAGTGAGTATTTATTAAGTATCCCTAAGAAGTTGGTATGGATTTAGACTTAACATCATAAGAGTCATTTAGGATTTAGGAAAACACAAATTGCTATCCTTGAGAAGATTTCCATCACTGCCTGTGTAAAAGAGTATGGTCAAATGTGTACCCCAATGTTCATCATAGCACTGTTTGCAATAGCTAGAACATGGAGGCAACCTAGATGTCCATCAGCAGACAAATGGATGAGAAAGCTGTAGTACATATACACAATGGAATATTATTCAGCTATTAAAAAGAACACATTTGAATCAGTTCTAATGAGGTGGATGAAACTGGAGCCTATTATACAGATTGAAGTAAATCAGAAAGAAAAACACCAATACAGTACATTAACATATGTATATCGAATTTAGAAAGATGGACATTAACACATATATATGGAATTTAGAAAGATGGTAATGATGACCCTATATGCGAGACAGCAAAAGAGACACAGATATAAAGAAGAGACTTTTGGACTCTGTGCGAGAAGGTGAGGATGGAATGATTTGAGAGAATAGCATTGAAACATGTATATTACCATATGTGAAATAGATCACCAATCCAAGTTCAATACATGAAATAGGGTGCTCAAAACCAGTACACTGGGACAAGCCTGAGGGATGGGATGGGAAGGGAGGTGGGGGGGGCGCTCAGGATGTACACCCACGGCTGATTCATGTCAATGTATGGCAAAAACCGCTACAATATTGTAATTAGCCTCCAATTAAAATTTTTTTAAAAAAAGAGTGTGGCCAAACTGGGCGATCACCAGTCTCCTATGGCTTCACTATAGCTCACATCAGAGGAAATGTAATATAGTGATCGACCACATAGTTTCTAGGGTACACCAGTTTCAAGTTGAGGCTCCCCCAGTTACTAGCTAAATAACCCTGAGTAAGTTAGTTAATCTCTCTGACCAGACATTGTGTAAGTAATTAATTTTGTTCACGAATGCATTCTTAAGGCCTAACACAATGCATAGGGTATAGTAGGAATTTGATATAACTTAATAATGAATGATGTGGGACTTCCCTAATGGGCCAGTGGTTAAGAATTTGCTTCCCAAGGCAGGGGGCTGGTTCCATCCCTGGTCAGGGAACTAGATCCCATGTACTGCAATCAAGATTCCACTAAAGATTCCACCTGTTGCAACTGCCACCTGGTGAAGCCAAATAAATTTTTTAAAAAGTAATGAATGATGTATATAAAGCACTGAGCACACTGCCTAGCACATAGTCAGTGCTCACTCAAGATATTAAAAAAAAACAAAAAACCTTGACCTCAGAATCCCAGATGTGTTATATATTAACTTGGTATTAACCTCTCAATTTGGGCTTCCCTGATAGCTCAGCTGGTAAAGAATCCACCTACAATGCAGGAGACTCCAGTTCAATTCCTGGGTTGGGAAGATCAGCTAGAGAAGGAATAGGCTACCCATTCTAGTATTCTTGGGCTTCCTTTGTGGCTCAGCTGGTGAAGAATCCACCTGCCATGAGGGAGACCTGGGTTTGATCCCTGGGTTGGAAAGGTCCCCAGGAGAAAGGAAAGACTACCCACTCCAGTATTCTGACCTTCATGGACTGAATTTCATGGACTGTATAGTCCATGGGGTCACAAAAATTCAGACACGACTGAGCGACTTTCACTTCACTAACCTCTTAATTTATCCAGAACATTTGTTGCAAGAAATCATAGTGATGGATATTATGTAGGGGAAATAAAGGTATATATATTATGATATGTGCCCTCAAAAAGTTTATAATTTAATAAATGAACAGAAAACATGAATAGAAAAAACTGTAATTATAACCATATTGACTTATATTAAACAGTACATTAAATACCTGATAAATTATGCCATGTGTTTTTCTGGAATTCAGAGAAGGGAGATACTAGATATAGTGACATAAAACTAAAAGTCTAGGTGCTTAAACAACTGTATTTCAATTTAAAAAATAATAAAAAGTCTGTGTGCTTTTTATTATCACTCTGAGCTTGCAGTTCTAAATACTATCAATGACAACATATTCTCACTTTCCCCCTTGTTATGCCACTGACAATACTTGACAGAATTGATCAAGGAACACTTTATGACATGACTTTTGCTCTTACAGGGCACTGGGGATTCCATAGGCAAAGATGGAAGGCAAGTAGAGAGAACAACTTCTCCAAAGACACAGAGGGCAGAAAGTTGTGTTTGGAGAACAATCAAGGAAAGAGAATAAAGTTGCAAAAGTAAAGATAATTTGGCATGGGCTTGCAGAAGAAGGAAAGATGCCATTTATTGATTACCTACTATGGGCAGCCAAGAGCATCAGTTCTTCAGCACTCAGCCTTCTTTATGGTCCAACACTCAGATGCATACATGACTACTGGAAAAACCATAGCTTTGACTATATGGACCTTTGTTGGCAAAGTGATGTCTCTGCTTTTCAATATGCTGTCTAGGTTTGTCACAGCTTTTCTTCCAAGGAGCAAGCATCTTTTGAACTGTGGTTTTGGAGAGGACTCTTGAGAGTCCCTTGGACTGCAAGGAGATCAACCAGTTGGTCCTAAAGGAAATCAATCCTGAATTTTCATTGGAGGGTGTGATGCAGAGGCTGAAGCTCCAGTCCTCTCCCCACCTGATGTGAAGAGCTGACTCACTGAAAAGACCCTGATGCTGGGAAAAATTGAAGGCAGGAGGAGAAGGGGATGACAGAGAATGAGATGGTTGTGTTAGGTAGGCAGAATAGGGAAAAGGAGTCCAAAACGGCGGTGGCTAAAAGACAAGGAAGGGAAAAGCCCGTGAAAATAAAACAAAAGAAGGTCTGAGGCCCAGAGTGAGGACCTCAGGTAAAACAAACAACACTCCTGGCTGGCCCAATTTACATAGGACAGGCCCAGGGAGAGAGAAACATATAAATAGAGGAGCCAAAGCCAGCTCTCGCTCGCTCGCTCTCTCCTGCATGCTGGAGTGCTCTTCTCCTCGTGTCTTTGGATCGATGTGCCCTCACGCCTCGAAGACGGATTTTCCTGCTATCTTCTAAATAAAATAGAGCTGTAACACTGATTTGTCTAAGAGCTATAACATGGTCCATTCGAGACCTGAGAGCTATAACACGGTCTGTCCAAGACCTGAGAGCTGTGACACGCCGAGGGGGCTTTAATGTCCGTCACTCCAAATCTTTGTTGTGAGACAAAGAACTGAGGAACATACACTCGTGTGACAGTTGGATGGCATCATCGACTCAATGGACATGAGTTTGCACAAGCTCCAAGAGATGGTGAAGGACAGGGAAGCCTGGCGTGCTGCGGTCCATGGGGTCACCAAGACTCACACATGACTAAACAACAAAACAACATGGGCAGTCAAAGGACTGGTTTATGTTGACTTGCTTAAACCTTTTAATAATCCTTCCAGATAGGTTATGACTGCCATTTTATAGATGTGGAAACTGAGGTTCTGAGAGGATCAGGGTCTTGCCCTAAAGCCTGCAACTAGTAAAGGGTAGAGTTGGTATTTGAACAGAGATCAGATTACTTATAAAACCTGTGATCTTTCCACCTATGATAGCCTTGAGTCAATGGGGAGCCATCAAAGATTTTTTTAATCATGACTGAATAAAGCTGTAGTTCAGAAAGATGCATCTGGCTCTGAGGGATGAGCTCACAGTGCGAGTTGGGAATCAGGGAGGCCAGTTATGATGCTGCTGGAAGAGTCTAGATCAGGAATCCCATCAGGGTACCCATCTGTGTCCTGTTAAGAACCAGCCAGCACAGCAGGAAGTGAGCAGAGGGCAAGCAAGCGAAATAAAGTGAACAATAAATGTAATACACTTAAATCATCCCCAAACCATCCCCTACCCCCCAGTCTGTGGGCAAATTGCCTTCCACAACACTGGTCCCTAGTGCCAAAAAGGTTGGGTACTGCTGGTCTAGATGAAAGAGATAATGGAAACTGAGTAAAGATATCTGAGAAGTTGAAAAAACATAATTTCTAGGATTTGGAGACTGATAAGGAGGATGCAGGGACGCCTCTGAGGTTATGATTCTGGGCAACAGAATGATGGTGCTATTGCCAGAAACAAAAAGCCAGAAACAAGAGAGAGAATCACACAATTAGGCCCTTTGATTTGGCCATTGCCAAGGACATCTGGCCTATACAGGGAACTAAGACAAGCATCTAACATATAAACATAGCAATTCTAAGAGTGAACTGTTGATGAGATATTGGTCAGCAATCCTTTCACTTGACTTGAAAATGAAAAGAGTTTCTTCATATGAAATTAGCCTTCCTAAAGGAAGCTGCACTGGATGGAAGAGAAGGGCTCGAGTACTTGACAAGAGGACAAAGGTGGTTCTCTTGTTGGGAAGAGCATTAATCGAGGCCAGGAGACAGGAAACAGCTGACTATGGCTCCATACCTGTGAGGATGGAAGCACCTCTCTTTTAAGGGCCACCGTGGCCACAGGTGAAGTGACCATTTTCCCCATCTTCCCTCGTTCCCATGTGCAAGCAAAGAGCACTGACCTTCTCTTCCTGACAACTCACCCCACCCATTCAGCCCCAGTCTAATAAAGGAAAGGATTAGGGAGAGAAGCAGCCCTCCTGATGGGTTTAGAAAATAATTGCATAGAGGAAAGCTGTCTGGGGTTTTATTGTACATTTGCATTTACAAAAATCAAGAATTTGCAAAGGCTTGTGTTCCAGAAGGCATAGGAAATCAACCAGTTGAAAGAAAAGAAGATGGCAAGGACTCAAAAACTGGTCACAGAATTGAATTTAACTGAAGAAAAACCAAGCAATATTTCAAAGGTATAAATCTGCATTTCCCTGGGGTCTCAACTGAGTGATTCAGCTTTTTTTTAGTAACTGGGTCAGAAAACTGCTAATCCTACAGTGATTTTGTTCAACTGCATTCAGCTCATGCGTTTGCTTCTTGCAGATCTTAAAAAAACAAGTATAATATTGTCTAAGTTGATGTTAACCCAATATCAAATTGTCTTATCTATCACAAATAATGTGTTTATCTTTTTGATTGAAAGTCTGTTCTTTTAATTTGACAAGAGTGACAATACGGTTTATAGCTTTACTTTGAAATGCTGTGTTTTGTGTTGCTCTAACCTAATTCTATGGCATGGATAATACAGTAATACTGTATAACAGGAAGCCCCAAACAGAGTGAAATAGAACTGACATATTGGTTTTGTGGAGACAGAGCTTAGGTTTAAATCATAATCCATGAGTCCGTATAGATGAGCCATTATTTTTAGTTGTGGTAAAATTCACATAACATTTACCATTTTAACCATTTTAAGTGTACAGTTCAGAGGCATTAAGTACGTCATATTGTTGTACAACCATCTAACTGTAGAACTCTTTTCGTAAAACTAAAACTCTGTACCCATTAAAAACTAACTCCTAACCTCTCTGTCCTTAGCCCCTGGCAACTCCCATTGTACCTTCTGTTCCTATGAATTTGACTATTCAAGGTAATTTATGCAATCATATAGTATACATTCTTTTGTGACTGGCTTCTTTCACTTAGCATAATGTCTTCAAGCTTAATACATATCACAGCAGTGTCAGAATTTCCTTCTTTTTAAAGACCAAATGATATTCCACTGCAGGTATAGATCACATTTTGTTTAGTTATTCGTTCACTGATGGAAGTTTGGGTTGCTTCCACATTTTGGTTATTGTGAATAATACTGCTATGGACATAAGTGATCAAATTTCTCTTTGAGTCCCTGCTTTTAAGTCTTTTGAGTGTGTACCCAGAAGTGGAGCTGCCAGATCTTACGGTAATCCTATTTTTAATTTCCTGAGAAACTGCCATTCTGTTTCCCACAGTGATAAGAGAACTATTTTAAAGTCATCTGTCATTGAAATATACTTATTCATTCATTCTTTCACTCTCCTTTCAACAAACTGAGGACTTGCCTTGTATAATGACTATGCTAGGCTCTGTGAAGTTTATAAATAAGACTTATTTGGTGGTACAAAAGAGATCTATAAAATAAATATACAATGTAACAGAATAGAGAGACACAGTTATCCCTAAGCCAGAGCAAGGTTTGAATTAATGGGTTTTTTTAAACACAATTTCAAAAAATTTTGTTCATTAAAAGAGAAGTTTGTCTATTGGAAGAGCTAGAAAAAGGAGCATCGCAGGGGTAAATATCAAGAGTCCTATTCAAATATGGCTCAGCAAGGGACTCCTAGTATTACTGACTCATTGGCAAGAAAGGGCAAAATATTTCTAAACCGAGGGATTCTCCTTTAGCTCATGCATCTAATTCTCTTTGTTCTAATTATAAACTCCTTAATCTGTGTTCTGATTGCAGTTTGGTTTCTCTGCCTATAAAGGGAAAATGCTTTTAGTTATGTGAACCTTGGCATTGTGGTATTTGAGAGTTTACATTTCTCATCATAAATCAATACTTTAGGGTCCTGGCTTTGAACATAATGTAAGTCCAATTCTAAAATATGGACCTGCTCTTGATGTGCTGGCAAATCAGACTTCTAATTTGCCAGGGGTTTTATGAAATTTGAAGGACTGTGGGAGACTGGGGAAATTCTTGGGCTGAAATAGGAGCTTCCAGGTGTGGGTGAGCTGCACAATAGTAAGTATAATGTAGTTTGGAGGCAGGTACAGAAGAACACCGTGAAATAGAGCTGGTCTGAGCCTAGGACAGACATTGCTTCTTGTGGAGCAAACTAGTCCTGATCCAGGGGACCTGAAGCGAAGAGATGGACTAGCCACCATTCACATTGCTGCTTTCTAAGTCAGAATGCAACCAAGACCAGCAGATGGTTCAGAGAATCACAAAATATGGTCAAACAATTAGTAAATAGAACTAACAAAGAAAAATATGAGTGAATGAAATTATTTAGCCAGAGATATGAAGATTTATTATAGGAAATGACTAATATGAATGTGGAGACTTGAGAAGTTCCACGATCTGCCGTCTGCAAGCTGGCAAACCAGGAAAGCTGGTGGGGTAATTCAGTCCAAGTTTAAAGGCCCACGAATTAGGAGAGCTGCTGGTGTAAGTCTCACTCTAAGTCTAAGAGCCTGGACTTCCCTAGCAGTCCAGTGGTTAAGACTCTGCACTTGCACTGCAGGTGGGTGCACGTTCCATCCCTGGTCGGGGTGCACGATGTGGCCACAAAAAGAAAAAAAATTCAGTGTTCAGCTGCTCAAGTGAAAAAACCAAACAGAGCCTTACTCTGCCTTTTTATTCCATTCAGGCCCTCAGTGGATTGGATGATGCCTGCTTGCACTGGTGAGGACAAACTTCTTTACCAGTCTATTGATTCAAATGGCCAGTCTCTTCCAGAAACACCTCACAGACACACCCAGAAACAGTGTTTCACGAGCTACCTGGGCATCTCAGCCCAGTCAAGTTGCTGCATAAAATTAACCATCATAGTGGGGATTAATTGCCTGCTAATTGCACTTAGGATTTTCTTTAAGTATCAAAGAAAACTTTCAGAAAATGCTGGTTGCCTGACTCCGGGATCATTTACTAAGTTTATAGACTCTGGGATGCTTTGAAAAACTGGATAGGTGGGCTAAGATGCCTTGGAGGTGGCCATGGTAAACATCCAAAGATGAATAAATGGTACACAAATGAGCTTTTGTTTATTCTATCTTATTCAGTTGAGTCACTCAGTTGTGTCCGATTTTTGCGACCCCATGGACTGCAGCACACCAGGCTTCCCTGTCTATCACCAACTCCCAGAACTTGCTCAAACTCATGTCCATTGAGTCAGTGACACCATCTGACCATCTCATCCTCTGTCATCACCTTCTCCTCCTGCCTTTAATCTTTCCCAGCATCAGAGTCTTTTCCAATGAGTCGGTTCTCCACATCAGTTCAGTTCAGTCACTCAGTCGTGTCTGACTCTTTGTGACCCCATGAACCGCTGCACGCCAGGCCTCTCTGTCCATCACCAACTCCCAGAGTTCACCCAAACCAATGTCCATCGAGCTGGTGATGCCATCCAACCATCTCATCCTCTGTCGTCCCCTTCTCCTCCTGTCCTCAATATTTCCCAGCATCAGGGTCTTTTCAAATGAGTCAGCTCTTTGCATCAGGTGGCCAAAGTATTGGAGTTTCAGCTTTACATCATTCCTTCCAATGAACACCCAGGACTGATTTCCTTTAGGATGGACTGGTTGGATCTCCTTGCAGTCCAAGGGACTCTCAAGAGTCTTCTCCAACACTTCAAAAGCATCAATTCTTGGGCACTCAGCTTTCTTTATGGTCCAACTCTCACATCCATACACGACCACTTGAGAAACCATAGCCTTGACTAGACGGACCTTTGTTGGCAAGGGACTCTCTAGAGCCTTCTCCAACACCACAGTTCAAAGCATCAATTCTTCAGCGCTTATTCTTCTTATTATTACTCTATTCTATTAACCATAAAAACAGAAATTAGTGTGTACTGACCTAAACCAAACCTAAACCCACTATGTTGGTCATATATGTCAACTTGGGACAACATTTCCAGAAATTTCTTGCCCTTAAATTAACACTTAGGTTATTATGGTAACTGAACTTCTTTGAGATGTCTACAGATAGATCAGGGTGGTTTGTTTCAGCTGTGGACAGTTTTAATAGTAAAAAGAGAAGGAAATTATTTTATATCAAAGACAGCTGTGACTTCCATGATAAAAATTACTTTTCTTTTCCAAAAATGGAATTTGACTTTAGAGCCAAGATTAAGTATCCAGGCCTGAAGTTGGGTTAAGGCAGCTCATTAGATCCTTGTGGAATAGATATTACAAATTAGCTATAACCACTCTAAGAAATGAATTCATGACTGTATTCAGGTGATGGAACACCTTCTGTGTCAAAGCCACCTAGAGAAGAGTGGAAAGTCCATTGTTCACACAGGTTTGGGTCACTAACCTCATTTACCTTCCATTCACTTTTCCCTTGAAGTTTTGAGTAACTGGAACCCCCTTTTGGGTGAGTGCAAATATANAAAATGGAATTTGACTTTAGAGCCAAGATTAAGTATCCAGGCCTGAAGTTGGGTTAAGGCAGCTCATTAGATCCTTGTGGAATAGATATTACAAATTAGCTATAACCACTCTAAGAAATGAATTCATGACTGTATTCAGGTGATGGAACACCTTCTGTGTCAAAGCCACCTAGAGAAGAGTGGAAAGTCCATTGTTCACACAGGTTTGGGTCACTAATCTCATTTACCTTCCATTCACTTTTCCCTTGAAGTTTTGAGTAACTGGAACCCCCTTTTGGGTGAGTTCAAATATAGGAGAGAGAGGAAGAAGTCAGAGAAGAAAGAATGGAAAAATTAAGCATGGAAATTGTTTGATCAGGGTATCAGATCAGAGCTAGCTGTCTTACTAAGCTTTTATAGAATCAGAAAGTCGGAAACCTATATTTTTCAACTTGGCTTTTTTGTTTTCTTGTTTTTTGGTACTTTCTAGTGTTTTCTAGTGTTTTTCTAGTTTTTGTGTTTTCTAGTGAAGTTTCTTTGGGAAGTTATAGATAATCTCATCTTGCCAAAGGGAATAAGGGAAAGGGGGGGGTTTAGATTTTTTCATGTTTCTGCCAATTAAAAGAATAATTATGGAGAAAAGTTGCAGAGGTGCTGGATTTTTTTTTTTTTTTTTTTGCCATTTTCTTTTTCTCCTTGAAATGACCAGGGAAGTTATTTAAGATATAGAATCATTGTATTCATACATAACTGAGAACATATACAGTATCACATATAACTGCTCTCATAAAGATGGGCATGTCCCAAGAGGATAAAATTACCAACTTTATCCTAAAGCTCGCTAAACATTGTACCATAACAATGTAACTTTTAGGTTT
>SJYX01021520.1:63727-226532 GCA_006410675.1 Oreotragus oreotragus | reverse complement strand
TTAACTTTTGGCTTGAGTCGTGCAGATTGGATTTAACTTTAATGAAAACAGAGGATGTTCATCCAAACTTATAGGTCTGAGAGGAGAAGCTTGAATTATTTTTAATAATTTCTCTTAAAATGCACTTGTCCTTTTTGCTGTTTGATATCTCAGATATTGCTTAGACGAAAATAACCAGGCCAACACATTGATGTACTGATAGGTTCCTGGGCAGAAAAGTCATTTAAACTTCATCCAACCTCCCCTGAGTCCCCTGCCTCGACAGTGTCTATCTCTCCCTGGTCTCCCCTGCTTTCCCCTCCTCATCACAAAGACATCCTCACCAGCTTCAGCATGGTAATGAGCTGGCTCCGTGCCTGCCTCTTAACCTTATTTTCTTTCATCAGAGAGGCTATTTCTCAAAATCCTGCTTGTGATGAACTGACCTTGGAGGTGCTCTGATTTATAAAATTTGCCTCCCTAGGAAGACAGTAGGTGGTTCACCCTTGCCTCTGTCTTGGTCTAGAAGGAGTTAAGGCCATGAGGGATTAAAAATATCTCTGATAAAAACATCTTAGATCTGGCTTTGTATCCAAAAGAATTTAAAGTAGGATCTTGAAGAGCTATCTGTATATCCAGGTCCATAGCTGCATGATTCACAATAGCCAAAAAGTAGAAGCAATCTATGTATCTATTGATGGATGAATGGTTAAACCAAATGTGGTATATACACATAATGGGGTATTATTCAGCCTTACCAAGGAAGGCTGTTTTTTGCTTCAATATGGATGAATCTTGAGGGCATTATGCTAAGTGAAATAGGCCAGTCTCAAAAGTCTCTTATGTAAGGTACTTAGAATGGTCACATTTCTAGAGACAGAAAGCCAAATGGCAGTTGAGTTTCCAGGGTCTGGGGAGGAAGAAGAAGGAGGAGTTACTTCATGGCTGGCTATTGAGTTTGTCTTGCAAGATGAAAAAGTTCTGGAGATCGGTTGCACAGTACTGTGAATATACTTGACAATACTGAATGTACACTTAAAATAGTTAAGATGGTAAATTTTCTGTTAGGGGTAGTTTTACTATGATAACAAATCCTGGAAAGAGGAGTCAGTGAGTAACAACTCTGATGCCAAGTTTGAGACTGTGATAGGGAGAGACAAGCACTGGGCCCTGGACCCAGATGGAGCTAGCAGGGTTAGCACCACCCCGTTACCTGTCAGGACCGACGGACGCTTGCTGCAACTACACTCTCCAGCTACCAGCTCTAAGCTGCCAGCCTTTTGTGGGTACCGTCCTCTGCAGAAGAAAGCCATCCTACCCGGGGTCACACCCACTTTCCCGAGGCAGTCCCCATTCAAGCAGAGGTCAAGGCAGGAGCAGAAAAGGCCCAGTCTTCTTGGTCCCAGTTGGGGATGGCTCTCTGAAGAGTGAGCCCAGCTGGGAGCTCCCTGTGGGGTCAGCTGGAATCTTGCTGTGACTGCCTCACAACTTCTCTCTGCATCCATTCTCGCTTCTTTCATTTGCCCCCCAGGTGTTGATGCTGAGAGCCTTCTTTAGTAAACTTCCTGCCTGCCAAACTCTAGCAATAAGGGTCTGAATCACATCACCAGCTAAGCCACCAAAGCCTGCTGAGGTGGTAGCTGAGGTGGAGGTGACTCCAGGCTGGGTAATGGAGGAGGAAGGGAAAGGAGTGTTAGTTGCAGCCTTGAGACCAACTACAGCAGCAGGGGCTAATGGCTCAGCTGATAATTCCCTTTCCTGAGTTCTCGCTCAGAAAGAGACCAAGAGGGCCATGGAGGAGAGTACATGAAGACAGACAGGATCCCAGCAGAGCAAGAGGTAGACTCTGGTAGTCACAGAGATGTCCCATTCCAGTCCTTCTTCAAGGAAGAACTTGTTGTCCAGCTGTGAAGAGTGCAGTCAGCAAGCAGATGGGCTTCGGCTGTTAGCTCCTTGAGGGTCAGCCTCACCTGAGATCGCCCACATTCCTTGGCTGGTGGCCCCTTTCTCCACTGCAGAGCCAGCAATGTAGCATCACTCTCATCTTTCTGCTGTTGTGTTTCTCTTTAACCACAGCTAGGACATGATTTTAAGAGTTCATGTCATTAGATAATCCAGGCTGTGCCTTCTATCGCCAAGTCCTCAACTTTATCACATGCAAAACCTCTTTTGCCTTATAAGATAAATATTGACAGGTTCCAGGGCTTAGGACATGGATATCTTTGGGAGATGGGACATTATTCCTTCTACCACAGACTGTAGGTTGTGTCACTGAGGTCTTTGTCTTACCCTTCCTGGAATTAGTGACTGCCACATCCCTGAGACAAGCTCTATCGGTTCAGTTCAGTCGCTCAGTCGTGTCCGACTCTTTGCGACCCCATGAATTGCAGCACGCCAGGCCTCCCTGTCCATCACCAACTCCTGAAGTTCACTCAAACTCACGTCCATCGAGTCGGTGATGCCATCCAGTCATCTCATCCTCTGTCGTCCCCTTCTCCTCCTGCCCCTAATCCCTCCCAGCATCACAGTCTTTTTCAATGAGTCAACTCTTCGCATGAGGTGGCCAAAGTATTGGAGTTTCAGCTTTACATCATTCCTTCCAAAGAACACCCAGGACTGATCTCCTTTAGGATGGACTGGTTGGATCTCCTTGCAGTCCAAGGGACTCTCAAGAGTCTTCTCCAACACCACAGTTCAACAGCATCAGTTCTTTGGCACTCCGCTTTCTTCACAGTCCAACTCTCACATCCATACACGACCACAGGAAAAACCATAGCCTTGACTAAACGGACCTTTGTTGGCAAAGTAACGTCTCTGCTTTTGAATATACTATCCAGGTTGGTCATAACTTCCTTCCAAGGAGTAGGCGTCTTTTAATTTCATGGCTGCAGTCACCATCTGCAGTGATTTTGGAGCCCCCCAAAATAAAGTCTGACACTGTTTCCACTGTTTCCCCATCTATTTCCCATGANTCTCTGCTTTTGAATATACTATCCAGGTTGGTCATAACTTCCTTCCAAGGAGTAAGCGTCTTTTAATTTCATGGCTGCAGTCACCATCTGCAGTGATTTTGGAGCCCCCCAAAATAAAGTCTGACACTGTTTCCACTGTTTCCCCATCTATTTCCCATGAAGTGATGGGACTGGATGCCATGATCTTCGTTTTCTGAATGTTGAGCTTTAAGCCAACTTTTTCACTCTCCTCTTTCACTTTCATCAAGAGGCTTTTAAGGTGCTCTTCACTTTCTGCCATAAGGGTGGTGTCATCTGCATATCTGAGGTTACTGATATTTCTCCTGGCAATCTTGATTCCAGCTTGTGCTTCTTCCAGCCCAGCGTTTCTCATGCTCTGTAACTGACTGAATTTGTTTCCCCCTTCTTTGGGAAAGTAAGTGCAGTGTGGTTCTTACAGACCCAGTGGTGGCCCAATATTATCCTATGGAAGGACATGAGTAGACATGGGTTATGCAAGGGATTTACACTTTATCTTTTAAAAAATACTTTAAATTTTTATTTATTTATTTGACTGCACTGGTCTTAGTTGCAGTTTGGATCTTTTAGTTTCAGCATGTGAAATCTAGTTCCCTGTCCAGCAACTGAACCCAGGGCCCCTGCCCTGGGAGCACAGCGTCTCAGCCACTGGGCCACCAGAGAAGTCTATAAGCCTTTTTATAAGTTTTGCACCTTATAAAACTTTCCAGATTCCTCAACTACCATCTTCTTTCTTCTCTCCTGATCAGCTCCCCATCCTTGTCTTGTCTTGTCTTCTGTCTGACCTGTCAAGGCACTCACTTGTCTTTCTACTTCTGGTCTTGATGCAATACCATGCCATGGGAATTTTTCAGCCTGGGTGGCTGCAATGGTGACACAACCCAAGAAGTGAAGGGAAGTTAGTTTCCCAACCGATGGGTCTTGACCACTAGAAAGTGGGAGATGAGAGAGAGCTGACCAGATATGACCCATCTCTTTCCTCCCCTTTGCAGACCCACTCTTAACTGTGGTCTCTCCCGTGGCCTCTCTGAAAAGACTGTCAAGCAAACAGTGGAACTACATCACGTTGTTTTGCATCTTTCCTCCTCTTTCTCTCTCTCTTTCTCCCCACCCCCCACCCCCACATCTTCACCTCTGTAGGCTTTTACCTCCTAAATAAGATGTTAGTCCTTTAATCCTGGTCTCAGTCTCTTTTCTAGAGGAATGAAAGAAAGGAATCGTTCGTTATGATAAAGGGGAAGGTCCATAATATCAGGCCTCTGGGTGCTTAGGAAGAAGGTGGTAAGATCATAGAAAACACTTAAAGAAAGGTCCTAAAGGCATACTCTCTTGGCTTAACACTTCTGTGAGGCAAGCCTCTACAATTGGAGATAAAAAAGGGAATCTGGCCTACTCAAATGTCACAGTGACACAGAGAATGTCAAGACAGAAGGAATTCAGAGTTTGAGGGAAAAATTCCATTAAGTCTTCCTTCACATAAACTACAGTCTAGTTTTTTATCCATCCATCTTCTATTGAGCACCTCCTATGGGCTGGGTACCACATTAAGTACTGTGGAAACAGCAGTGGACAGAGGGATGATGACACTTGTTCTATGGAGCCCACATTTATCAGGGAAGACAGAAAGGACACATATAAATGAAAATTGCCGAATCAAAGGGGAGAAATTTTCCTAGAAGGTTTGGTATCAAGAAACAGAAGGTCTCTTATTACTGTGAACATATGAATGGAAATGAGGAAAGCAGAGATCTCAAAAGGCTGCCAGGACTCATGGGAATCCAGATAAAAGCATACAACTCAGCCTTCCTAAATGTATGGAAACTGGATCTTGTTGGGTTTCCCAGTGATTGGATTGCAGGCAGAAACTGGAAAGTCCTTCAGATCCTGTGCAGTAATACCAGTTCTATTATTTCATGAATGAGGTATTGTAACAGACCGCAAAATATAGGAGTTTAATCAAGTTAGACTTTTCCTTCTTTCTCACAGTCTTGTCCACAGGTAGGAGTTAGGCTGTGCTGTGCTCAGTCACTTCAGTCATGTCTGATTCTTTGCAACCCTGTGGAATATAGCCCACCAGGGTCCTTTATCCATGGGGTTCTCCAGGCAAGAACCCTGGAGTGGGTTGCCATGCCGTCCTCTAGGGGATCTTCCCCAGCCAGGGATTGAACCGACATCCTTATGTCTCCTGCATTGGCAGGCAGAATCTTTACCACTAGTGCCACCTGGGAAGCCTTAGGTAGGAGTTGGTCTAAGGAGATTAGGCACCTCTGCTCCAAGACACTGAAAGGGGCCTCAGGTTCCTTCTGTGTTGTTGCTCTGCCATACCAGCTGGGTACTATCTTTATCTACACAGTACAAACCAACTCTCCAGCACTGTATCAGCATTTGAGCCTATGGGAAGGAGGGAAAGAGAGAAAGTTTGTGGGCTAAAGTGGCACATTTTTACTTCCATTCATTCTACTGACGAGAACCACTCATACAACCACTCCTAGTGCAAGGGAGGCATGGAAACAGTCTCTAGCTGGGCTAAAATCGGTGGGGTATTCTTATTTCTAAAAGGGAGAATAGAAACTGGATAAGGTTGCCAGATTTAGCACACAGTAGTCCCAGTTAATTTTGAACTTCAGATAAACAACCGTGTTTGTTAATAGTATAAGTATGTTCCATTTGTACATATTCACTGTCTATCTGAAAATTATTTGTTGGGTGTCTGCAGTTCAAAGCTAGCCATGTGTCCTGTGTTTTGTCTGTCAACACTAATGATGGGGCACATGGAGTGTTGTCATGTTTGTTACTGTGGTCTTTTTGCACTGGTTACAGGTGAGCCATTAAGGCAACCCAGATTCAAACACCTCTTGATGAGGGAGTGACAAGGTCACGTTGCGGAAGAGTGTGTGGGATGGGAGATATGGCTCTGGTCATCTTTGGAAGACATAATTCGCCTTATGTGTGTTATCGCATTTGAGCTCATCCTTTTACACATTAGTTTCATCTTTCACTTGCACCAAGTGTCTTGAAGGTCACCTGACCCACCCTGGGCTCTCTCACTCCCAAGAATCTGAAACTGGAAAGAGAAAAGAAAGAAGGAGGAGACCTGGAACAAAGTGCTGTTGATGGCAGTGCTCTGGAGAAAAGTTTGTGAACTACTGCTGAATTCTCAAAACTCATCCTTAGCTTCTTCTTTCTCTAAGCCTTAGGTGTTTAGTTCTTTCTAAAAAACAGTTTTGCCATTATCTTTTCTGTTTTTGGTGGCTGTGCTGGGTCTTCATTGCAGCACACAGGCTTAGTTGCCCCTTGGCAATGTGGGATCTTAGTTCCCCATCAGGGATTGAAACCACATCCCCTGCAATAGAATGCTGATTCTTAACCACTGGACCACCAAGGAATCCCACGTTCAACTCCTATTTTGATGCCACAAAATATCCCCAGCCTCCTTTCATTAGCTTCCTCTTCTCTCTCACCCCTGTTTTTATTTTTTGGTTTATGCGAACCATAGGACACTTCCATTCATTGCAATCAAAATTTTGTGAACAAGACATTGCATTCAGCCAAGTTTAACCTTGGAAAGGGTATAATGGAAAGCAACTCTTTGGGAGAATATCTGTCATTTCTTCTGAGACATCCATGAAAGCTATCACTCTCATCAGCAGTATGACTGAAAGTGTCACCATGGCATATATTTTACTATTGCTGTTGTTGCTGTTGAAAGAAACTAACCACAGTCTTATAAATAAATTATATATATACATATATATATGTATGTATATATATATATATATATATATAAGAGGCCACAGTGTTATAAATAAATAAGAGGCATAGATTTATGGTGATAGCTGTCACTTAGTATTAGAAAGATAGAATTTGAATATATTTCCACTACTGGACTGACCAAGAAAAACTGATCAGTGAAGAGTTTACTTACTTTTCTCTTAAATGTCAACCCACTCCAGTATTCTTGCCTGGAGAATTCCGTGGATTGAGGAGCCTGGTAGGCTACAGTCTATGGGGTCACAAAGAGTCAGACACAACTGAGCAACTTCACTTCAATACAATAAAGGAGAAAGAAAGAAAGAAAAAATCACTGGGCAGCAAGAAGACAGAGAGAGAAGAAAAAAGTCCAGGCAATCTAAAAACTGAATAATCATACTAGAATATAGAAGCATCAAAAGTGAGAAAACACAGAACTTCCCTGGTGATCCAGTGGTTAAGAACCCGCCTTGCAATGCAGGGGGCACGGGTTCAGTCCCTGGTCGGGGAACTAAGATCCTGCATGCCACACAATAAGGCTAAATAAATAAGTAAAAATACTAAAAAAGAGAGAAAATATTAAAGAGATATTTCCAGGTAAAGGTCCTGATATTCAGGGAACAGCCATCACTGAATGATATCAGGCTTAACTGGGAGGTTTAAATGATAAACTAACAGGAGAGATTTAGATAAGAAAGACTTAGAGGAACACATCTTAATACCAGACAGGTATAATTCAGCACAATGAGAAAACAGGAATGGTTGTGGACCTCCGGGAAGTTGAAAGAAAAGAGCAAGTTCCTTATATTCATTTGGGATGGACAAGGTGAACTCATCAGATCCTTCAGAGTCTTATGAGTCATCCTCAGGTTTCTGTAGGTTTTACACCCTTAATCATTTAAACTGCCCCTTTCACGTGTGTCATGACTGGCACAGTGCCTGCTCTCTGTGACTCATCTCCTTGCTCCCCTCTAGCTCCCTGGAGGCAAGGGCTGCTGGAAACCATTATCACAGACCGCAAGCTTCTGAATGCTGCCTGGTGCCCTTCAGAAAAACTATGAAAGAATCGCAACATGTTCAAAAAGGTGACAGCCCTTAACAATCTGTCACCCCAAATGGGCTAATCATGTGGAACAGTAGCAATCAGATTCATGGCTGGCTCTCATGAAATGGAAACGTGCCACTTCAGTGGCTGCCAGGTGATGTTAAATAAACTGAGACAATTCACCTTGAAAGCTCTCACTAAGTGCAGGGAAGCCGTGTCCTGTAAAAACAGAAATAAATGATTTAAGAAGCTCAGGCCTCTGCAAAGGACTAGTTTGGTCGTGTGTTGGACAGTGTCATGGTCTAGGGCTGTTGAGTACATGGATTGTGATGGACATGATAGTGTGATGGAGGAAGTGAAGTTGTAACTTGAATCAAATTTAATTAATTTCAGTTTTTAAAAATCAAGGTGAAACTCAATGCAAAGTTAAACATCTTGAACAATTTCATGGCATTTAGTACATTCACAATGTTGTGTAACAACCATCTCTATCTAATTCAAAACATTTTTATCACCCCGCAAAACACCCCTGTACCTATTAAGCAATTACCCTCACTCTCCCCTCCCCCAAGCCCTTGGCAACCACTAGTTTTTCTGTCTCTATGGATTTAATAATCATATAATACGTGACCTTTTGTGTCTGGTTTCTTTTATTTAGCATAAAGTCATCAATCTTCATGTTAACTTGTAAAACTGATTCTTGACTCCATTATTGGAAAAACTCTCAAGTATGTTTGGACTTCCTTGGGTATATGAATCTACTTTTTCAGCTCTAAACTTTTGAAATCTAAATCCAGAGCCATAATTTGCAATTCAAATTTATCATTCCAACTGAGATATGCTGTAAGTATGAAATTATATTTACAGCAGAATTCAAAGCCTTAGTAGGAAAAATAAGGATGTAAAAGATCTGCTTTATCTTTTTAAAAAATACTCATTACATGTTGAAATGATACCATTTTGGAAACATTAAATTTAATAAAATATACTACTAAAATTAATTTCAATTGTTTATTTTTGAGCACCTACCATGAACTTATATATATATATATATATATATATTGCTCTCATGTGAAAAATTTAGTTAAAAGTAATGTTTATCAATTTTATTGACCTTTCCTTATACTCCAACTGGGACCAGAAATTGGTTATGGGTTTAATCGCAGGAGTTTGATGAAGCTTTCCTTTTCTCCTGCCAGTCACTGTTGCTCATACAGGATCAGAGTCACTAGGAAATGTCTTGAGGGAAAGTATGGGATGCTTGCTGGCCTCCCTGCTTTTTAAGTCATACCTTAATGATGTGCCATTAATTTTGGATAAACCAAGTATGTACCTTTCTTTCTACTACTGAGAACAGAAAATGAGCACTTATTTACATACATTCACTCATCAACATATTGGGTGGATATTGGGTGCACCGTAGTTGGTACTGAGTATTTAGGAGAAAAAGCCAAACAAGGTGCCTGTCCTCATGGAGGTTATATTTCAGTGAAAGGAGACAGAAAACCATTGAATAAGATAATCATAGATTCTGACAAGTTCTATGAAAAAAATTAATATAATGATTTGGTAAAGAGTAATTTTATCAAATGGTGGGGAGTGTGTGTATGGGGCCTCTAATTTAGGTGAGGTAACTGGCGGTCTCTGAGAAGTTGACATCTGAATTGACATTTGAAGAAAAAGGAGTCAGCCATGGGAAGAGCAGTCCAGACAGAAGGCACAGCAGATGCAAAGGACTTGAGCTGACAGTCTGATATGTTTGAGGAACAACAGAAAGCAAGTCATATGACTAGGATGTGGTGTGCAAAAGGGAAAGGGATAGGAGATGGAGTTGGCAAACAGGAGCCGGCAGGAGCCAACAAGTCATGTTAAGTCTACATTTTATTTTAAGGGCAATGGGGAGCCAATGATGGTTTCAGGGCACATGAGTAACCAAATGCTAAAATATGTGTGTGTATATATATATATACACAAATGATCCTGTAGTAACTTCAATAAATAGGTGACTCTGTTCTACAATTGCCAGAAAGAAAAACTAAGAACTGATTGGTTTGAGTCAATGTCCTCCAATATTCAGTAGTATTTTAGTTAATAATTCCAGATACCAAGACACCTTGGACATTTTGCATGTAGCTTATTTGCACCAGGGGCCCAAGGACCTCCCAGGCGATAACTCATCAAGAGGGAAGACAAGAGCAACCAAGATAGCCTCAAAACAAGGTTTATATTTGGCTAGGGTTTGGATGGGTGATTTTTGAGGATAGTGGTGTATGTTTCACTCAGATTTGTTCTAACAACCAGTCGTTATGGACTTACCATGCCTGAGTTTTTATGTGGCTATGGCTATAAGTGAAAAATGAGGAGATTGTTTAATGAAAACCTCTCTTTGGCTCTCAGACAATTTTGTTCTGGCATTGCATCCACAATGACGAGCACAGTGTGGCAGGGAGGCATTCTCCTCTACTGAACATCACCATTGGACATCAAACTACTTTGGCCCCTGGTACCGTGTTAGTTGGTACCCAATGGAGACAGCAGTGGCTGGTACAAAAGGTGCCCAGTGATGCAAAGTGGAGATGACTCTTGGATAAAGCGGCAGTCAACCAAGGTAGTCATAAGCAGCAGAAATATCAACATGCCCGGCTGATACAGAGGTGTCCAGAAAAGTAGAAAAAGAGGGAAAATTTACAAACATGGTAGTTTAGTTGACTAGACTTGTTTCTGAGCATGTGCAACTCCTCCACGGTTCACATTGTCTCAGTGGAAGGAGAGGAAGCTGGGATCTTCGTCTACCAACTCCCATCCGTCACTGGGTGGGGCTGTTTCTAGAGACACAAACTCTTTGGGACTCCCAGGCCATCCTGCTCGCTGGCCAGGTGTGCTTCCACAACCAGAACAAAGCCCTTATTCAGAAAGTCACAAGTGTAGCAATGAGCACCCTTGTGTGTACAGAGCGGAGTATGAGGGACTCTGGGCAGCTTCTGCTACACAAGGGACTACAGCCAGGCGTCAAGCACAGAGGAAGTTCTCATATTTATCTTTGTGTTTGTCTCATTTCTGGCCCCATTTCATTCCTCATTCTTGTTTTTCTTTTTCTCCCTTCTCTCCTATTTAAAATTTATGCAATCTGGCTGGGTTTTATGTATCCTTGTAAGCAGCCTTGAATCTTTTTTTGGAATACAGCAACCCATAAATAAATAAACACTAGCAAGTTTTAACATTTTTCCTTTATTTATTGATTTTTTTTTTTTCCCTTCTGTGAACTTCTTGGACCAGAGCCTCATTCACCTGCCTCTAGCACTGTGCTGGACACATTGAAGGCATTTGATTATTGCTCTGTAGAATAATACAGAATAAAGATATGCAGAGATATACAGTTGGTTTATAAACCAACTCTGTGACTAGAAGCAGGTACAGAGGCAGAGGACTCTCTGGACCCATCTTTCTTGAACCCAGTGCTTAGAACAGTGCCTGCACATATTAATAGCAGGTGCTCAGTAAATATTTGTTAAATGAAAGAACAAAACTCAGAGGACCTCCATCCATAGGGTTCCCGTAGATCACGAAGAGATCTACCACCACACTGCAATTGTGTTTGTAAATTCAAAGTTGCTCCTGAAACCACTGTCTTGTGGTTGTATTTATTTTCATGAGCACAAGCTGGGAGGCAAAGACTAAAGATAGTCCAGAGATGGCATTTTAAAATGTATCCCCAGCAGGCTACGTGCATCTCAGAACACCCAATGGTAGTTCAAATGCAGCCTGTTTATAAGCCTAATCTTTTCTTGTAGGTGTCCTGGAAAACTGTTCTCAATAACATCCCTATTGAGAAAAGAATTACCGGCGATGTTGGAAACTGGGTTCCCCAGGAATCTCAGATGCTGGAAATTGACTGACTGCCTTACATCCTACGAATCAGAAAGAAATTATTATTTAGGTGGTGGGTCACAGGCATGATGGTATCTGGGTTTTTGTGGGTTTTTTTTGTTGTTGTTGTTGTAACACGTTCCCCTTAAGTGGCAAGCACAATAGGTTTACTTAATAAAGGAGTAACTAGAAATGAAAAAAATCTAGCCTTTGAAAGACAAATTCTTGCCACTCAGCATTAGCCATAAGTAGGTTACTTCTAGGAAGTTCTGTTTTCATGTAGATCATCTGGGTTTTTGTGGGGTTTTTTTGTTGTTGTTGTTGTAACACGTTCCCCTTAAGTGGCAAGCACAATAGGTTTACTTAATAAAGGAGTAACTAGAAATGAAAAAAATCTAGCCTTTGAAAGACAAATTCTTGCCACTCAGCATTAGCCATAAGTAGGTTACTTCTAGGAAGTTCTGTTTTCATGTAGATCTTAGCAAAGGAGGAGCGAGAAATAGTTTGGCACTTGTGTTATTTATGTGTGTTTAAATTAAGATATAATTTGCATAACATAAAATTCATCCTTTAAAGTGAACCAGCCAGTGGTGTTCAGTATGTTCACTGTGTTATGAAACCATCACCACTAACTACAGAACTATTTCATCATCCCAGAAAGAACCTTATATCCTTTATTTTATTTTTTTAATATTTATTTTTTTCCTATATCCTTTAGTAGTCACTCATTTCTCCCTCTTCCCAGCTTCTGGCAACCATTATACTTTCTGTCTCTATGGATTTACATATTATCGATATTTCAAATAAAGAGAGTCATACCGTATATGTGATCTTTCCCATCGGGCTGCTTTCACTTACTAGGATGATTTTAAATTTCATCCATGTTGTAACATGTATCAGAACTTCCTTTGTCATGGCTGAAGAATGTTCCATTGGCATATGGATACACCACATTCTGTTTATCCATTTATCCAGGAACAGACATTTAGCTGTTTCTACTTTTTGGCTACTGTGATAATATTGCAGTGAACACTGGCATACTCAGCTCTGTTCAAGTCCTCATTTTTAATCCCTTTGGGTATATACCCAGGAGTGGAATTGCTAGGTCATATGAGAGCCACCTATTTTCCAAAGTGGTTACACCATTTTATGTTCCACTGGCAATATATGAGAGTTCCAGTTTCTCCACTTCCTCACTAACACTTGTTATTCTGTGTGTGTTTAATTATAACCACCTTAATGGGTGTGAAGTGGTATCTTGTGGCTTATATCTATTATTTTTTGAAAAGTTTAAATTTCACCCTGTCCTGGCTGAGCCCAGATATAACTATCTGGAGCATCCATCCATTTCCTCTCCCATCTTCCTTCTTTCACATACTTTTTTTTTTGGCTTGGTTTTATAACAGCTTTAGGTTTCCAGAAAATTGAGCAGAGAGTACAGAGTTGCCATATACTCTTTTCTTCTGCCCACAGTTTCCCCCTCTTAGTAACATTTTTAGTAAAATCTACATTAGTATGATACATTTGTTACAATCAGTGAAGCAATGTTGATATATTATTATTACCTAAAGTCCCTATTTTACATTAGGGTCCATTCTTGATGCTGTACCATGGTGTGTGTGCACGTGTGAGCCCATGGATTGTAGCCCACCAGGCTCCTCTGTCCATGGGATTATCCCAGCAAGAACACTGAAATGGGTTGCCATTTCCTCCTTCAGGGGATGTTCCTGACCCAGGGATCACAAACCCACTTGGGAAGCTCTGTACAGTGGTATGCGTTTTGACAAAATATGTAATGTCCTATATCTATCATTATAGTATCATACAGAGTAGCTTCACTGCCCTGAAGATCCTCTATGCTCTACATATTCATCTCTCCCTCTCCCAAAGTGTAGAAACCACCCATCTCTTTCTGTCTCTTTTTATTAGCATCCTCTTTTACTTTTGACTATAGTTTTGTCTTTTCCAGAATGTCATGTAGTTGGAATCATACAGTATTTAGTCTTTTCAGAGTGGCTGCTTTCATTTGCTTGTTCACCTTTTGAAGGACATCTTGGTTGCTTTCAGATTTGGGCAGTTATAAATAAACGTGCTATAGGCATTCTCTGTTTGAGTGATGACATGAAGAATCCAAGGCCATTGAACAACTGTTTATTACTTACATTCCCAAGAGACAGGGACACGGCATGCCACTCAGGGCCACGAGGGAGGCATCAGATTTTGATCAGGAAACAGAATCAGTAATAGCAGAAAAGCCTAAGCTTCTGCAGAAAAAGAGACTGTAAACAGTTTAGAATGGACACCTATGAATAATTCAAGCAGGCTTTGGGGCATAGGCATCTGATTCTGGGGTGATTAGGGCAGAGGAAATATTGGCTTGGTGTTTGAGTTAGATAAACAGGTGGATGGGGACATGGCAGCAGATCAAGGGGTCTGCTCATGACTAGACATGTTCCAGGCAAACAGTCCACCACCCTTAGGAACTAGATGGCCCTGTAGGTGCAGTTTCTACTCAAGTCTGAAAGGTCCCCCAAAGTGTCAAAATATCATAAGATACAGAAAATAAAAAACATAATCAATACATTGAGTTTCCCCAGAGGGATGGTTTGGGGCTAGCTTCTCTGGAAGCAGATGCTTGTATGGCTTGGGATACAAAATGCTTGTTAGGGATCAATCCCTCTGAAAGGAAAGGAAAAGTTTGGTTGCAACACCAGTTTGACCAACACTTGGCCAATCCAAGGGAAACTCTGGAGTAAGGACTGCCCATCAGAGTGTCCCACAGCTGGAGGAAATGGGCAGCCTTTCTAGCTTTGCCTTGCTTGGTCAACAGTACAGGCTTCTCTGGGAAGGGCATGACCTTGAGTGAGGCATCTCTTTGCTCCTAAGGCAGATCCTGAAGAGTGGGGCCAGAGTGGGGGTGGGGTGGGGCCTGCAGACCCCACTGCCTGCAGCTGGACTGCGAGTCCTTCCTTTAGGGGAAATGTGGGTAGCACATCTTTCTGACCACCTCAGGGGGTCCCGTTCCAGTTGGCTTCAGCAGTTGCTGGCTTGAGAACACAGTCTTTTTTTAATGTCTTCTCATGTGGCATTAAAATTTTTTTTTTAAATTATTATTTGGCCGCACCTCAGGGCATATGGGATCTTACTTCTCTGACTGGGGACTGAACCCATGTCCCCTGCATCGGAAGCTGGGAGTCTTAACCACTGGACAGCCAGGGAAGTCCAAAACACTCTTATTGGCTGTCTTTCTTTCCTTGTCTCACTTCCCCACTCTCCCGAACTTCCTCAGTGAACTACTCACACCAAAAAATCCGTGCTTTAAAGTCTGCTTTTGGGGGGAACTAAAACCAAGACACATGCAACTCACCTTCAGAGTGATGTTCCTCGGGCCATGTCTCGTGGTTTCTAGTTATATAAATGTACTTGTCTTGAGTTACATATAGTTAGAGTGATTCAAGTTCTGATTTGTTCGATGCAATTCCTGTTTAATCTATTGCCCTTATGTTCCATTCCATAGATGCTCCTTTGTCTCTTAAAACTACCCTGGTTTGGATGATACATTTTATGATCAACCTACCAGTCTTTGAAATGCTGTTCAGTTGCTAAGCTGTGGATTAAGATCCATGGGCAAGGAAAAGTGGTTTTTTTAATCTCAAGTACTATTAACTCATTTATTTTAGGTGAATCACCAGTTTTAGAGCTGGAAACAACTTCCAGGCCTGGTTAATCCGCTGACTCTCAACCTTGTTTTTTTCTGTTGCCAAGAACGTGGTTGGTTATGCACATGAATAACACTCCCATGGGAATTCCCAATATGCCAGTTGTAACTCCACTGCTTTTCTCCTACTTGGGAAAGCATATTGAATGCTGGTGAGAATTAGGTTGTTACAGGGATAATGTGTTATTTTTAAAAAGATGAATCATTCTCCAGCTCTGGTACTTTAACCATTAGCATCAAATCAGTCATGACACAGTTCGTGACTGATTGAATTTGAGAAGAGCTGATCTTGTTCCAAACCCCTATATTACATAAAAAAGTCATTTAGCCACATGGTGTCTCCATTTTCTCACCTGGAAACAGGGATGCTAAAATCTCCTTCCCAGTCTGATTGCATTATTGTGGAAGGCAAAGGAGATAATGAATGTGAAAGCTGTGGGAAGTATAAATCCTTTGAACCAATGGAAGCCATTGTGATTACCTGTATGTGAAGAGAAGCAGCCATATCTGCTGAGAATTTTCTAGAGCTACGCCAGAATTGACAAAATAGGTGCATGTGAACCTATCTGGTTTGCAAAGGGATTTTTTTGCCTTAAGAGATTTATGAGTCAACATTTTATATATTTTTCTGGTCATTGTATGGATTCTCTTAACATCTTTGTTAAGGTACCTCAGTAAAAACCGAGTGATTGCAAGAGACAAAACTCCAATATGAATTAGCTGGAATGAGTTGTTTCACATAATGAAATCACCGAATGTCCTGGCTGGAGTTGGTCGTGGGGATGGCCAGAAGCTGGGAGGAGAACATCGCTGGCGTTGTCTATGCCTCTCACCTGTGCTGCTCTCTAACTTAATTGGCTTCATTGTCTCAGAACAGCCACTTCACTAGGTGGGGGCATGGCTCTTGAATGCTGGGCCCCCATCTTTACCGCTTTGTGATCTTAGAGAAAAACGCTTGTGTCCCCTGCTGCCCCATCACGTTGGGAAGGAGCACCCTAGGAAGTACTCTGGCTCGGCCTTAGACCAATCACAGTAGCCGGGAAATGTGTGGACTAGGCACGGTAAGCCAGATGCCCACACCTCCCATCAATTATCCAAGGTTTATCATGCACACAGTTGCTTTAGGGAGTTTTGGAAGCTGGCAGCCTCTAGATCTGTGCCTATCATTCAAGGGAAACAAAATCTTGTGGACTGTCAAATCTTTATTCCTAACGACTCTTTTACATTTCCAGGCCTATAAATAGTAAATCCTTTCTATTTCCTTCCAACCGCAAATATTTTGAATATTTTAATCATTGCTTTCCAAAGCCACTTTCAAAATCACTCTTCAAAAAGTTTGTGCCAATATATACTCCCACACACAGATGGTGGTGGGCACTCTTGAATTGTAAACTGTCATTGATCTGTACTGGTGGTTTTCAACTGAGGGTGACTGTGACTTCCCAGGGGATGACAGCAATGCCTGGAGACATTTTTGATTGTCACAACTGGGGTGATGCTGTTGGCTTCCCATGGTGGGGAGGACAGGATGCTGCTAGACATCCTGCAATGCACAGATAGCAGCTCGCCCACAACAAAGAATTATCTGGTCCAAAATCTCAATAATGCCGGGGTTGAGAATCTCTAATCTGTACCAACAGATATGGTCTGGTTTTTACTTTTGCATCTAAAGAAGTCTCGACGAGAAGACTTGCCTCGACAGAAAACTTTGACAGCACCCTCTAAGGCTGGTCTTGGCATAGTGAGGTGCCCTTGAAGTCCTCTTTTCCCAGTTTGGGAGGAGGCCATTGAACACGGCAGGTGAAAGTTTTCAAAGTGCCCAGCTAACCTCCTTGGAAAATTCACTCTCTCAAACTCTGCCTGACCCTTTGTAGGATAGCATGTATTTAAAGCGCGTTAGCAAGAGAAGGGTAGATGGGATTACAGCTGAATGTGAAAACGACCATTTCTATTCCTGCTCTTGGAAAATAATAGCTATATACCATTGTTAAAGGAATTTAATGCATAACAACATAGAGCATAGGAAAACTCCTAACAGCAAATTAGGCAACAGAAAATCATTACTATTTCTATTTCAACTTCTTTATTTTGCATCTTTCTCCATGTAACTCAGTCTCCCTCCACCCATTTATCAAAACTAATGGTAAACCACCTGCTGCTTCTCTTCAGGAGTGGTATAATGAGGCAATAAAGAATAGGGAGTCTAGGGACTTCCCTGGCAGTCCAGTGGTTAAGACTTTGTCTTCTAATGCAGGGGGTGTGGGTTCGATCCCTGGTTGGGGAACTGAGATTCCACATGCATCACAGCCAAAAAAAAAAAATCAAAACATAAGCAATATTGTAACAAGTTTAATAAAGACTTAAAAAAAAGTCTGTCAATAAAAAAAAAAGAGAGAGTAGGGAGCCTAGCATTGGCTTGCCTCAATTCAAAGCCCAGCTCTGTTAATTACTATTGGTGCAATTTCTGACAAATTATTTAACCAAACTTAGTTTTTCCATCTGTAAAGTGGAGATGACAATTGTGCTTCCTAACAAGGTTGTCGTGAAGGTTAAATAGTTAATATATACAAAGAACTGAGAACAGTGTCTGGAACATAACAAGCCCTATGTAAGTGTCAGTAATATTACCTTCCTTTCTTTACTCCTTTATGGAAACCTGATGTCAGACACAACTGAGCGACTGAACTGACCTGAACTGATGTCAGACCAACACCCAGTATGAAGGTTCAAATGAACGGGAACAACTTAAGGAGTGGCAGTGACAGTCCTTGAGTTTAAGAACCTGAAATCTTGACTGCTGGACAGTTGTTTGTTGTAGTTTAGTTGCTAAGTTGTGTCCGACTCTTTTGTGACCCTATGGACTTTAGCCCGCCAGGCTCCTCTGTCCATGGGATTTTCCAGGCAAAAATTCCAGAGTGGGTTGCCATTTCCTTCTCAGGGAATCTTCTCAACCCAGGGATCGAACCCATGTCTCCTGCATTGCAGGCGGATTCTTTATTGCTGAGTCACCAGGGACAGTATCCCACACATAACCCCACCAACACTTTTCCATACATACATAAAACTCATCCAGAAATAGAAATATGTAGAGCAGGAGTGAGCAAACTATAGCCAGCAGGTCAAATCCAGTAAACCTTTTGTTTTTATAAAGTGTTATTTTGGAATACAGCAGCCCATTTTTATGCATTATCTAAGGTTGTGCTATTGTGCAGAATGGAGAATCTGCACTGGCAGGATCGAACAGTTACAAGAGAGGCTACAAGACTTGCAAAGCCTCAAATATCTCATCCTTCGCAGAGCAAGTCTGCCAGCCTTTGCTCTAGATCCTTGCAGCTCAAAGTAGCAGTTTGCAGACCTGCAGCATAAACATCAACTGAGGACCAGTTTGAAATGTATAGTCTCAGGCCCTATCCCGGACTGACTGCCTCAGGAGCTGCATTTCAGCACAATCACCAGGGAGTTTGCCTGCTCAGTAAGGTTGGAGGATACTGTGCAAAGAACACTTGCTTTGCAAGGAAGAGTAATTTATGTGATTTTCAGGGTTCCTTCTAATGCCAAACTTCAAGGGAAGATCTTAATTGATTCCTTTTTATTCTTTTAAAGTTATTTTAAATTATTTTTAATTGAGATATTATTGGCATATGAAATTGTATTAGTTTTAGGTGTACAACATAATGGTTTGATATATGTATAAATTGTGAAATGATTACCACAGTAAATTTAGTTAATAATCATCACCTCCCATAATTATGTTTTCTTGTGATAAGAACTATTAAGATTTACTCTCTTAGCAATTTTCATTTATACAATACTGTATTGTTATTTTTTGTTGTTTCTTATTTGTCTTTCAATGATAGCCTTAAACTTTGGGGGTATTACTTGAAATTAATAAATTAAGAGCTGGAAAAAATTTTAGAGATGCCATTTCTTCCTTCTCTCTCTTCTTGGTTCATTTTCCTTTTCTTTGTCTCTTTCCAGGTTTATGCACTTTCACTGCAGGAGAACTTAGTTGTTTTTTTTTGTTGTTTCATTTTTTGTCTTCTACCCAGAATAGAACTAAAGAAGTAATATCAATGTGGTTGTAGTCAGTGAAATAAGAGTCAATAATATGGGCCTGTGCAAGCTGGGGCTGTTTCCTCATCTGCAAAATGGGAATGGGAGTAATTTCACTTGCTTAGGGCCTCCTTCTTGGGGTTGCAATACTGTATGTGAAAATGTTACCAAATCCAAGCGGGGTCTACTCACCACATCCCAGGCCAATAATTGGGGTGTTGAGGCGAGGAATAGTGACTTTATTCGGAAAGCTGAGCATAAGAGAAGATGACAAGCTAGAGCCTTAGAGATCATCTTATTGGGGTCTGGATGTCAATTTGTTTTATAGAATAAAGAGGGGGAGAGGGGGAGGAGGTAAAGCAAAAAGGCCGTAAATCTTGCAAAATATCTCCCAGCTTGGCCAGCACCATCGAGGAGATATGTTAATTTCTTCTTGACTGCAGCCATTCACAGGTGAGCAGGGGTCAGAATGTCTCCCTGTGAGCTGAACAAAGGCTCTTTAGTTTAACATTCAAGCAGGGGGCAGGGTTCCATTACGTATGCTTACAGTTATAGACAGCATCCTTTTAGTGATTATAATAACAAATCAATGAAAGCAAAGGTTAAACTAAAAGAAACAGATCCAACATGGAGTCAGATTTTGCTCTTCCCTGTTATAAAAATGCTCTGTCATTGGTAAAGGAGAATGAAAAAGTAGGGAATTGCTTATAGATTCCCTGGCATATTGAACACAATAGATGCCTCATAATTGCAGGGTAGAATTTTTTCCTGTGGGAACTGCCCCAATATCAGCCACCAGATGGCAGCAAAATGCAAGTTTCCTCTCAGAGGCTCCTTTGGTCAGTTTCTGGGGGGAGTGAGGCAGCTGATGGTTCTCCCCGATTTCTACCAAGTTGATACCTTCTTTCATTCATTTTCTGCCTCCTCAAACTTTCCCTACTCCCAAAACACCCACCTGTCTTTTTTTCTTTCTATCATGGGAATAGTAACTTCCTGCCTCTTTCACTTGCCCCTCAATTCCATTGATAAGTAAACTGGAAGTGAAAGAAGTCTTTGAGTTTGGACTCCAAAGTTAAAATGAAATTAAACTGAGATTCAGCCTAGGGGAGTTATGATATAAATGGCAGGCAAAACCATTGAAAACTGATGAGGCAATGGGAAAAAGGAAAATATTTAAACATACTCCTTGTTCTCTAAGTTCCTGTCCCCCACAGGCCATCCATTCACCCACCATCCAGTCGACAAACATTCATTCCTGGTTTGAGAATTCAGGTGCAATCCTAATCCTCATGAAGAAAGCGAAGACAAATATTGGACAACTAATTAATTATGCATGTGATTTGTTGTACAGTCTCTAAGTCTTGTCCAATTCTTTGGAACACATGTAATGGGAGCTATTAATTAGCCATTTAGGAACCCTGGAGATGAGTAATGGGGTGAGTTCATTTTTGGAGGGCGCAGCAGAGGCCTCCCTGGGAAAGTGATGCTTAAGCTGAGACCCAAGGAGAAGTAAGAGCTGTCTTGGCAAAGAAGTAGGGGAGAGAGTGGATAAGAGCCCTCAGCAGAGAAAACAGCATAGTTGATGGCTCAATGATCTCCATATAATTTTAGAGCACTCCCATGGAGGAAATACATACTGACTCAAAGAAACCAAGATTCAAGGACATTTAACAGATTTCTATTTTGTTTATTGCAGCATCACTTTTACATAATTGAAAACTTCTCTTGTATTTAATACATATGTAGGAGGCAACATTTCTTCAGTCTGTAGCTGATGATGGGTTACATTAATTTCACAGGTCCCAATGATAACTCCATGACCCTCCGACTCCTGGATAATACAGGATACAATCTCCGTTCTCAAAGTGCTGATAGTTTATTTGTCTTCACCCCCACCTCCAGCCCCATACCAATCTTTTGTCTTAACACTTCAGGGCAGCTCTTATTAAACACTCCACATCTGGGCCATGTTTTTTCTTGGATGTGTTCATATTCCTCTGATCTCTCCCCATAGACTATGAGTTCCTAACTAGAATCTACAGTCTCCCTTAGGGAGACTGTGGATAGAATTCAGGCATCCATGAACTTGACTGGGAGAAAGTCACGTTATTTTCATACATTTCTGGATAAGAGTCAGCATTTCTCCTTCCGTTATGGATGTAAGCAACAAAACACAGGAGTGTCAGTGGTGCCTGTGACCTTGTCGCCAGAACAAGTCATGGATATTTGCATTTTACATCTATAGCTGTTGCTGTTATTTCAAAGTTAATGCTAGTTACTACTTTGAAATGACGGGAGTTTTTAGGTTTGCTGCTGAATCTTATTATTTAATGCCTCAGTAAAGACACACAAACATATTACTATATACCAAATTGGTTTCTTAAAACGTTTTGATGACTCTTTAGAGTTTCCCTGATAGCTCAGTGGTAAAGATTCCACCTGCAATGCAGGAGATCCCAGTTCGATCCCTGAGTTGGGAAGATCCCCTAAAGAAGGGAAAGGCTACCCCACTCCCATATTCTGGCCTGGAGAATTCCATGGACACTCCACGGGGTTGCAAAGAGTTGGACATGACTTTCACTTCACTTTACTTTTCAACATAATTGGGTCCCTGGTAACTTTGTGTTTTGTCTTAGACATTTAAAAGCCTAAGGAAGGTCCCTCAGCTTCATAAGACTGCCCAAGGGACTCCACCCACAGGGGAGGGGAGAAATCTCTGCAAAACCCAAAAGTTCCTTCAGCCTGGCCTCAGCTCTCCTCTCCCTGGTGGACTCGGGGCCACTTGATGACTTCTGTGGGCCCAAGGCACTTTTGTTTACAGAGGGCCCCCTCTATTTGCTGTTCAGTTGCTAAGTCGTGTCTGACTCTTTTCTACCCCATGGACTACAGCACACCAGGCTTTCCTGTCCTTCACTATCTCCCGGAGTTTGCTCAAACTCATGTCCAATGAGTCGGTGATGCCATCCAACCATCTCACCCTCTGTTGTCCCCTTCTCCTCCTGACTTCAGTCTTTCTCACCATCAGGGTCTTTTCCAATGAGTCGGCTCTTCACATCAGGTGGCCAAAGTATTGGAGCTTCAGCATCAGTCCTTCCAATGAATATTCAGGGTTGATTTCCTTTAGGATGGACTGGCTTGATCTCCTTGCTGTCCAAGGGACTCTCAAGAGTCTTCTCCAGCATTGCTGTGTGAAAGCATCAATTCTTCAGTGGTCAGCCTTCTTTATGGTCCAACTCTCACATCCGTATATGACTACTGGCAAAACCATAGTTTTGATTGTATAAGATATTAAAAATGATACTTTATGACTGTGTGCATATAAAGATGCAAATAATCCAGACTGGGTTCACTATTATTATTAGATTTACTTGCTTTCTCCTGCTTTTAAAAGCAATTAAAACATTTTTTAGGGGCATTAGGTCCTGAGCCTGCTAGGCCTAATGGAGAAGTTGGCCCTGAGTGAATGCATCCACTCAACTGTTAACAGTTGAAGAAATGGAAACTTGTTCATTCATTTCCATTTCTTCATCAACAACACTCAGGTCTCCAACATCAGCCTATCATCTTTCTTTCTTTTTTGGCCATGCCGCTTGAGGGATCTTAGTTCCTGGACCAGGGATTGAACCCCAGCCCTTGGCAGTGAAAGTGTGGAATCCTAACTACTGGACCATCAGGGAATTCCCCCATTATCTTTCTTGATGGCAGCGATTAACTATCTAGTCAACCACTGAATATCTGCACTGTCTGTCTCAGAGGTATCTCAGATGTACCAGGTCCCAAACTGAACACATTGCTTTTCTCTCCAAATTTACTGTGACTCCTATGTCCTTAATTGCACCACCATCCAACCAATTACGAATGGAGAAACCTGGTGGTCGTCTGTGACTTTTTCCTCTCTCTTCATTCTCCACATCCAATCAATCACCAAATCCTGCTAACACCACCTCCCAAGTCTGTCCAAGGTCCAGTGCCTGCCCTCCATCCCCAGTGCCCTTGACTTACTTCAGATCAGAATCACTTGCCTGGAATTCTCTCACAGCTCCCTAAGGAGTCATCTTGTATCTCCTCTCTCCTGTCATTTTAGTGATCTCCTGATCTGATCTGATCGTATCCCATCACTGCCCAATCCCTGGAGCATTCCCCACTGTCTAAATTAACAATGAGTCTTGAGGTGAGGAGTTTGTTACAAGTATACCGTAATTTTTTTTGGCCACACAGAGCAACGTGTGAGAACTTAGTTTCCTGACCAGGGCTCAAACCCTCACACCTTGCAGACAAAGTAGAGTCTTGACCACTGGATCACCGGGGAAGGGTCGCACTGCAGAGACAAAGTTCACCAAATTAGAACCTCTGCAGATTCCTACCAAGTTCCTACCCAGGTCCCAGTCTGCCTAAAAGTTTCTCCCAAATGATTTTGATACAGATTCAAGCTTAGGAACCACTGATTTTAGGTCAGTGGTTTTCAGATCTGGCTGCACATTACAATCACTTGTGTTACGCTGTGCTTAGTCACTCAGTCAAGTCTGACTCTGTGACTTCATGGACTATAGCCCACCAGCTTCCTCTGTCCATGGGGATTCTCCAGGCAAGAATACTGCAGTGGGTTGCCAAGCCCTCCTCCAGGGGATCTTCCCAACCCAGGGATGGAACCCAGGTCTCCCCCATTGCAGGTGGATTCTTTACTGTCTGAGGCACCAGGGTAGCCCATGAATGCTGGAGTGGGTAGCCCATCCCTTCTCCAGGTGATCTTCTCAACCCAGGAATCAACCTGGGGTCTCTTGCACTGAGGCAGATTCTTTACCAGCTGAGTGACCTGGAGAGTTTAAAAAACTTAGGGTACTAGAGCCTGCTCCAAACTGCTTAAACTAGAATTCCTGTGGGTGGGGCCTAGACATTCATAATTTTTAAAACTTCCCTTGGTGAGTCTGATTTGCAGTTAGAATTGTGAACTACTAGTTTAAGAAATTCTTAAACTGCTAAAATAGTCCTTGAATAGTAGAGCTGAACGTTTACTGAAGTTAATAGGTCATTTTCTCTCTGGAATCTGACCTTACATGTTGCTGTTTTTTATGTTGGGAAGAAGGGAAACTCATTCTTATTTTGACTGCTGTCGCTGAGAAACTGCTTAGCAAGTCAGGTCATGCATTTTGAATTTTTTTTGAGGGGGTCGGTTTGTTATTTTTGACCTCTAGAGAGCTAGTTGTTAAACATTTACAAAGACACCACGGCTAGATGAGCATCAAAACTTATCCAAAACCTTCAGGCTTTCACAAGTGGTGAAATCAACTAGCCAACATGATGAAAAAGATTGATTTTTAAGGTCACCTTTGGCACATTCTTCATTAGGTGAAAACCCAGTTTTGAAGGCAGCCTACAAAACATCAGCTTCAACATGGGATAATATTTCTTGCATATCACACTGGATGAGAAAGATGCTGATAATATTCAGAACTGGCAAAGGTGAGGGAGATAAGATGCTCTCAGGCACTAGTGATGAGAGAGTCAATACCTATTACAATCTTTTTGAAGGGCAACTGGCCAAACTCTGTCCAAAGCCCTAAGATGTGCCAGCTTCCTGAGGTTTTGCTAAGGAAAGAAAGATGTTGTTGTTGCTTAGTTGTTCAGTCATGTCTGACTCTTTGCAACCCCATGGACTGCAGCACACCAGGCCTCCATGTCCCTCACAATTTCCCAGAGTTACCCCAAAATTCATGTCCATTAGTTTGGTGCCAATTTACCTTGATTCATGGACCTAACATTCCAGGTTCCTAGGCAATACTGTTCCTTACAGCATCGGATTTTACTTCCATCACCAGACACATCCACTACCGAGCATAATTTCTGCTTTGGCCCAGCTGCTTCTTTCTTTCTGGAGCTATTAGCAATTGTCCTCTGCTCTTCCCCAGTAGCATATCGGACACCGTCCGACCTGGGGGACTCATCTTTTGGTGTCATATCTTTTTGCCTTTGTATACAGTTCATAGGGTTCTCATGGAAAGCATACTCTTTTGCCATTCCCTCCTGCAGAGGACCACATTTTTTCAGAAGCCTCCACTATGACCCATCCATTTTGGGTGACCCTGCAAGGCATGGCTCATAGCTTCATTGAGTTACTCAAGCCCCTTCACAACAAGTCTGTGACCCATGGAGAGGATTAAAGATGTAGGCAACATCATATGCTTGAAAATGTTCACTGCAGCATTATTTACACCAGAGGTTCTCAACTCTGCTTGCATTTTGATTCACTCGGGAGTTAAAGCCAATATATTAGTGGTTCTCAACCAAGTGTGGGGCTGCAGGGGAAGGCTAGCAGAGAAGTAGAGGAGCAGTGAACAGGTGGCATTACCTGGAAGTATTTTTGATTGTTACAACTGTGGAGGAATGGCATCTAAGGGGTAGAGGCCAGGATGCTGGTAAACGCCCAACAGACGACAGAGTGTGTCCCTGCAACAAAGATTTGTCTAGTCCAACAAGTCAGTAGTGCTGAGATTAAGAAACCCAGTGGGACACTGATGTCTGGGCCCCACCTCAGACCGACTACATCAAGATCTCTTGAGGGAGAACATCAGTATTTAAGCAAAACCAACAACCTCTCAGGTGATGTAACTGAGCAAACAGAGCTGAGAACCTCCAATGTTTTCAGAAAACATTGGAAACAACACATAATTAATACCAAGACAAGTTACATGAATTTGGCTCCTTCCTAGCAACATACGATTTCCTTCCTAACAACATATGAGATTAGACATCAATGAGAAAAAGAGGAATGATAGAAAAGCGCACAAAGGACATGAAAGGCAATTCTCAGGAAAAATAAACAAACAAGCAATACATATCTATATATCTACATCTCTCTCTATATGTATGTGCTGTGCTTAGTCACCTAGTCATGGTTGTGATCCCATAGGCTGTAGCCCGCCAGGCTTCTCTGTCCATGGGGATTCTCCAGGCAAGAATACTGCAGTGGGTTGCCATGCCCTCCTCCAGGGGGTCTTCCCAACCCGGGGATTGAACCCAGGTCTCCCGCATTGCAGGCAGATCTTTACTGGCTGAGCAACCAGGAAAGGCCAAGACTATTGGAGTGGGTGGCCTATCCCTTCTCCAGGGGGTCTTCCTGACACAGGAATCGAACTGGGGCAGATAGATACATAGAAAGATAGGGAGAAGGCAATGGCAGCCCACTCCAGTGTTCTTGCCTGGAGAATCCCAGGGACGGGGGAGCCTGGTGGGCTGCCGTCTGTGGGGTTGCACAGAGTCGGACACGACTGAAGCAACTTAGCAGCAGCACATAGAAAGATAGAGCAAGTTCACTAACAATTAGAGAAATGCAAATTAAAAACAATTAAATGAAGTATAATTTTTCATTTAACAGTTTAACAAATTAAAAAAAAAATGATGCTATCTAATCCTGGCAAAGGGCATCCCTAGTGTTTCAGGCAGTAAAGAATTTGCCTGCAATGCAGGAGACCCTGGTTCAATCCTTGGGTCGGGAAGATTCCCTGGAGAAGGAAATGGCAAGCCACTCCAGTGTTCTTGCCTGGAGAATCCCATGGACAGACGATCCTGGCAGGCCATAATCCATGGGGTCGCAGAGAGTCAGACATGGCTGAGCAACTAACACAGCAACAACAGTGTTGGCAAAAGGGTAGAGAAATACTTTCAAAAACTCTCAGTGAAATCGGAAGTTAGTACATCCCTTTGGAGGGCAACTTGGGAGTATCTTATAAAATTTAAAATATGTTATTGATCCTAAAAATTTATAGACTTGCAATGTATACAGAATTTATAAGTTAAAGGAGATATGCATACACTCACACATATACGTGGGCACTGCTCTAAGCAGTTGTATCTATGTATCTCTATCTATCTATTTAATCTAACCATCTACGTACTTGTCTATATACCCATCTATCTATGTATCTGTTGAGAGAAGGAAAAGAGACAGGAGAGGGAGAGAGAGAGAGAATTTCATCATTGTGTAGAACATCAAAGTACTAAGAATTACAAAAGTGTCCGTAGAGGTAGTTGAAAAACTACCACATATTTATGCAACAAACAATGCAGAACACCATGCAACTATAGAGAGATATCTAAAGCATATTGTTATGTTATTAAATAATAATGTTATTAATTAATAAGTTATTAAACAATAAGTTATGTTATTAAATAATAAATAATAAGTTATTAAACCATAATGTAATGATTCCATTTATGTATATATAAACATAGAATATTCTGGAAGGAATTGCAAGATACCTTTAGCAGTAGGAGAAGCTTTTTTTCTTTCCTAGTCCCCTGTACTATCTGAGGTTTGTTTTTTTTTTTCGCCATGGGTGTGTATTTTAGATATTCAAATTTATTTAAATCTATTACAACTAAGAAACATTTTTATAGGAGAATGTTAAATAAATAATCCTACCCATGATATGCCACTATGAAAAGTTCAACTCTAAAACAGTTTATGTGATGCAGACTCATTTTAAAAACATTCACAGAAAAAAGACTGGAAAGCTGATCGAAGTCTCACGTTTTTCTGGGTGCTTCCTGCTTTCCTCTGTTTTCCAAAATTTCTACACTGAGCTTGTGATTCTTCTGAGATTAGAACTTAAAAAAAAAAAAAAAGCCTGCAATACATGTTATTTTCCTCCCCCAAAATATGTGTACACCCAACTGCTAGGACATAGCACATAGCTCTAGCGTAGTAATGTACAAAAATCATTTGGCCGTGAGTACAATATTTTGCCTCATCCATGGTGAGGCGGCAAAGTAGATCAGCTGGCATGGTGACCGTGTCGGCCCTTTGTTAAAAATGGCATTTCCTCCCCACATGGCTCCAGAAGCACTTCGTTTTTGGATCCACTCAACATGAAAAACATTTCTGCTGCAGAAAATCATTGTCATCTCAAGTTTCAAGAGAAGATAATTTCTTCTCATGGGGTAGAGTGCTGATATAGCCACCCAAACCCTTCTTTCAACAATTCATATTCAATTCATATTCAATGCTTATGTCTTAAGCATTGGTTTAGAAGTTTGAGTCCGAGGGATAAAGGAGGGATCAAGGTCCCTGCTCTTAAGAAGATGACATATAGCTGGTAAACAGATGAACAAGATGGTTACATAGAGTAAAAATGCCAGGATGGTGGGGGAGAAAAACTAAATCAGCCTGTAAGTGTGGTTAATTTTGGATTTTGTGGTCACCCATGTAGAAGAGTTTATTTGTTTCGCAGTAGGTTCTCATTTTCATCTCAGGTTCAAAGGATTTGTCAACAAAATAAGCCACTCATTCTAAACAAACAAATAATACCAGTATTTGTGAGAGAATTATCTAGCTTACTTTCAATATACTGACATTAAAAGAGAAATAGAAACAGCAGAGGATACATCACTAAATTGGCTTTTGACAGACATCCAGACTTAGCACTGGGAAGTCCTGTGCCATGGCACATCTGGAGTTCCATTTGGGGAAAGCTTCCAGGCAGCATGTCCGCTCCATGGGTGAGACTTCAAAAATTGCAGCTTAGGTTCCCACTTATAATCCCAGAACGCAAACTGATAGCATCATCAATCCGTGAGCAAGTTGCAGCCCTGGCTTCATGTTAATGCTATTTGTTTTGTCTTGTAAGACTTGGAATGTTGTTAAGCCCAGGGCTTGGTTGCCTAGACCCTCTTCCAGGGGTTCAACTACCTCATGATTCGTCCCCTAGCTCATCTATGGTGCCGCATAGTAGGTAGTCACTCACAGTCACTCATAGTCAGGGCAGTGTCCAGGCAGGTTAAAAGTAAGGTCAGAGGCCTGCTCTGCTTCATCTCTGAAGCCTAAATGAGACTATTGAATTTCCCTAACAACATTGGAACCAAGAAATAAACTATAAGATGGAGCTAGCCATCTGCAGAGCTGCTGATAGAGCCAAGCCAGAGGGGATGGCAAGTACAAAGGCCCTGGCAGAAGTGTTAGTTGCTTTGTGATCCCATGGACTGTACCCCGCTAGGCTCCTCTGTCCATGGGATTCTCGGTAAGAATACTGGAGTGGGTTGCCATTTCCTTCTCTAGCAGATCTTCCTGACCCAGGGATTGAACCCAGATCTTCTGCATTGCAGGCAGATTCTTTACCATCTGAGCTACAGGGAAGCCTCTCGACAAGGGCCCTGGGGCAGGGACAAATCTGGCATATTTGAGAAAGGAAAAGGCCAGCGTGGTCTTCAAGANCTTCCTGACCCAGGGATTGAACCCAGATCTTCTGCATTGCAGGCAGATTCTTTACCATCTGAGCTACAGGGAAGCCTCTCGACAAGGGCCCTGGGGCAGGGACAAATCTGGCATATTTGAGAAAGGAAAAGGCCAGCGTGGTCTTCAAGAGGTAAGTCAGTGAGGAGTATAGGAGCAGGTAAGGTGGAGAAGGTAGACAGAGTTCAAGCAGAATCTTGAAATTTATTGATGAAGAGATTGGATTTTAAAATAAAAAATGGAAAAACCAACAAGAGTACAACAGCTTCATGTATGCATTATGTACCTGCTATGTTGCAGATACTGTTTTAAGCATTTTATAGGTATTATTTCATGTAATCATTACAATAGCCCTGTGAAGTATCAATTATGATAAGCCTTATTTTTTCCCCAGAAGAAAACTTAAATAACTGACTTCAGGTTACACAGGTAATAAGTAGCTGGGCTGAGATTTGAACTCTGGATGGACTCCCACCTCTATAAACTATCCTGTGAACCAGCTGCATGAACCCTACAACTAATGTGACCAGTAAACAAAATGCTTGTTCCAAACCAACCCAGTCTTTGTAACTGTGAGATTGTCACAATAATTCATCTGAACAGTAGGAAGAAATAGCTTGCCTAACAAAATATCAAATACATTCTACATGCCACGTGAAGCATGCATCGTGTTTTTTATACATTTCTATCGTTTTGTCTCCTCAAAGCCAGCATCTCGAAAAAATATCTGATAAACTTATTTCGAACATAACCTTATAAATTGTGACTTCCTGCTTTAGAATTCCACATCATTGCATCCCCATTCTCAGCCATCATTTAATAACGGTGACAAGGAGCAAAATAGCCAGGGGGCCAACACTTTTATACCAAGAGCAGAAGTAATAGAAATAATCTCTTCAAGTGATATAGCTTTTAATAGGTCTCCAAAGGCTTCCCTATCTGCTACTTAACTTGATCCTCCCAACAATCCCACAATGGGTGAAGCCCTTCTCTACTCTTTTCCAGTTGGATGTACCCCTGCAACTTGCTTTGGATAATGGATTGTGAGCAGAAATGACAGCACATGTTGGTGGGGCTTCAAAGACCCAGTTTGTGATTCCCCACATCTTTTTCCTTGGCCATGACCACCAGTGGCTTTCTAGATGCTGGCTGCTCCATCAGCCTGAATCCCTGGGTGACTATGATGAAAGGAGCCCCTTGTCAACAGAAGATGGGCATTTAGTGTGGGCAAGAGATAAGCCTTTGCTGTATTAAGCCATTGAGATTTTGAGTTTGTTGCCTTGGTGTAACCTAGCCCAGTGGTTCTTGAACTTGAGCAGGCCGCAGAATCAACGGAAGAGCTTATTAAAGCACAAAACGCTGGCCCCTCCTTTAGGTTTGCTGATTCAGCACAGCTGGGGTGGAGCCTGATAATTTGCATTTCTAACAAGTTCCCAGGGGATGCAGCCGCCGCAGCCGCCGCCGCCGCCGCCGCCGCCGCCGCCGCCGCTGCTGCTGGTGCAGGTGCCACCCTTGGGGAACCATGGCCTCGCTTCTCCTTACCAAATCAACATTATCCCAGAGAAACCAAAGCCCGGACAAAGTTTGTTCATTCCTTCATGTACACAGGGAATATTTACTAAACCTGCAAAGTGTAAAGTACTCCCCCTAGGTTCTGCATTATCAGTCACAAACAAAGCAGACACACTCCTTGCTCTCTCTTCTAAAAAACTAGTGATTTGCTCAAGGTTACACAGATAGTGGTGGAACTAGCTGTTGAATCGATGTCTTCTTACTCAAAATCCAGTACATAGTCCATGATGCAATACTGACAAACACGTCGTTTGCTCTTTATTACCGCTTCAATATTTTTTTAAAGGAGGTAACCCTTAGGGGTAATTTTCAGACTCCTTTTTTTGTGGATGGGAACTCCAAACTTTGCAAGTTTGGAGAAGGAAGCTTCAGTGGGGGCGAGGACTGTGACAGGTCCTCAGCACCTCGTGGAGACAGGAAAAAAAGGAAAACCTCCTCCATGGCAGCTGCAGAAAGAGACCAGTGACTAAGGCAGTGCTGTAGGTACTGTGATGCACTGTCCAGATCCCCCTTCAAGGATGAAGGACTTACTCCCCCGGCTGCTGGGCACTTTACTGGCTGGCGGTCCTCAGCTCTCAGCCCACTATCGGGACTGCCTTTCCAAAAGATACCCACTTCACTCAAGGTCACATCCATCCCTGGGAATCCTACACCCAGTAATGGATGGGGACTGAAAAGCTCTGAGGGACATCCCAGCTCCAGAGTTCTTCATGGCGGGTGTCAGACTTTGGGGTGACTGCATCATAGCTCAAGTTTCCCCAGTCTGGCTTTCTTTCCCTCTCTCCCCAAGGGTTAGGATCCCAAAAGTGAAAGTGTTAGTCACTCAGTCATGTTGGACTCTGTGACACCATGGACTGTAGCCCACCAGGCCCTTCTGTCCAAGGAATCCTCCAGGTAAGTAGATAGCCTTTCCTTTCTCCAGGGGATCTTCCCAACCCGGGGATCAAACCCACACCTCCTGCATTACAGGCAGATTGTTTACCATCTGAGCCACCAGGAAAGTCTCAAGGCACTGTTTAATAAACACCCTTCAAGCTAATCTTCACTTGAGTCTGCTTCCCAGCTATTCAACCTGCAACAGGGGATTTCGCGGGTGTTGGTTGTAGGGTGAGTAATCTGAACCTTCTCCTCCTCCCTTTCAAAAGCTTTGGTGAAATCAGCATTTCTCCCTCAGGCTTTAGTGAGACAGCATTTATAGTGGGTTAAATGGTGTACCCCTGCCCCTCAAAATTCATGTCTACCTGGAACCTCAGAATGTGACCTTATTTGGAAACAGAGTCTTGGCAGATCTAACTAGTTAAGGATCTCAAGAGGGAATCATCCTGGATTTAGGCTGGGCATCTTTATAGGGTGAGGAGAAGATACAGGGAGGCCCACACACAGAAGAAAGCCACATGAAGACAGAGGCTGAGATTGGGGTGATATGGCCACAAGCCAAGGAAAGTCTGGCACCACCAGAGGCTGCAAGAGGCAGGAAGAGTCCTCCCCTGGAGCCTTCAGAGAGAAGATGGCTCAGCAGACACCTCTGGGATTTGCAGCCTCCAGGACTTTGACAGAATTAAATTCTATTGCTTAAACTCCTCCGTTTGTGGTACTTTGTTATGGCAGCTGTGAAATGAAAATATCTCCCGCTATATCGATAAACAAGAAATGTCACAGTCATCAGCGATTTCTGGCCTCTAAATGTGAATGAGGGCTCCCAACACTCCGATCCAGTGGACACTGCCATCCCCCACGGTGATCGCTAAGGAGCTGGGGGAATACAAGAAGCAAGGTGAGCGAGGAGACAGGATTGGCCCCAGAGAGCTGAGGTGAAGGGAATGAACTCAGCGAGCCCAGAGGCTTGTGTCGTCCCACATAGTATGTTCAGTTTCTTAACTGGATAGCTGATCTTTGATGTTTAGGGTGCCTGTTCCCTTTATTGCAAACTTATATATAGCCTGACTTCCTGGAGCAGTTCAGAGCTACTGAGATGCCTTCTCCTAGGCTCAGACTCATAAACATTCCCACCAAATAAAAGAACTCTCTACTTTCAGGTTGTGTCTATATTTTTTAGTTGACACAGCCTTAGGAGACTAACACAGTGTTCTGTTTGGAAGAGTTTGATGAGGAAAATGAGAAAATGACAGCTGACCGTCATATGAATGGAAATGAAATGACCGGTGCTGGGCATGGAGCAGGCATTCAATAAATGCTTATTGAACTAAACTGAACCAAGTGCTAATAAAGGGGAAAAATGTGTTTCTTCGCATAACTTCTTGATTTATTTTCTTTAGACTCTGGGCATGTGGGCATCTGCTAATTTGCATACTTACTCATGACATTTGATTCTACCCACGGAACTGTGGAAGGATCAGTATTCATTTTTGGACAATTCTAATAACTCCTTAACAGTCAGTCACTAATGAGGTCCTTGCACTGTGTCACTGTAATGCATGTCCTGCTCATTTAAACTAGATTTACAATTTTGAAATGCCTCTGGCCTTTTCTTTTTCTTATGTTTTTTGGGGGAGCTGCTCCCTCAGAATTCTGGTTCTATTTTTAGGTGTCTGGGCTTCTCAAGTGGCACTAATGGTAAAGAACATACCTGCCAATGCAGGGGACATAAGAGATGTAGGTTCAATACCTCGGCCAGAAAGATCCCCTAGAGAGGGGAATGGCAACCCACTCCAATATTCTTGCCTGGAGAATCCCATGGACAGAGGAGCCGGGTGGGCTACAGTCCATGGGATTGCCAAGAGTCAGACACGACTGAAGTGACTTAGCACTTAGCACACACACACAGGCAGGTGGATAACATGTGATTTACAAAGGTTATTTAGGAGCTCTGCCAGCATCAAATGTAAGCACCCTTGATAGTGCTTGTTTAAGGCATAGCTGAGTCAATCACCTCCACATGCTTCAATTTGCTTTATCTGGAAAATGGAGCTCAAACTTCCTTTTCATATGTTAGCAGCAGTGAGAGAATAAAATGAATTACCTGCTTGGCTCCCACAAGCTCAGCTGTTCCTCTGGTCACTTTCGGAAGTACCAGATTATTTCTGAATCCTGCAGGTTGAGATGGCCAGAGGTGGAAAATAAATGATCTTCTGAGCTTAATATGGGTTTTAACATCCCAGAATGAGCCCCAAGACACTTGCTCCATTTGTTCTTGCCAAATTCTTCACACTTAGAGACCTAGACTATAGGAAAAATTTTCAAAGACTAAATCACAAGGAAAATTTCCATTCAATTGCAAATTGCTTTTCTTGCTTACATAGGACACTCTAAAAGATTCTATTGGAGGATGCAGACATATGGTATCTATAACTGAAGGGGCTCAAGGAGGATCTGTGAATACCCCTTAAAGTGCCAAGAGAGCCTGTAGAGCTTGCTTTGGGAGTTGGGTTCTCTTCAATGACACGCAGCTTGAAGTTCCTCCATCTGTTACCCTCTAAAGAAGTAGCAGGTTATTCTTATAAGAGACAGTGGTTGGTGAGGATGCTTTTGATTGCAGCCTAACTCCAGATGGCTTTAAAAACACTGAACATTTGTTATCTATTTGCTCACATACCTGAAGACTATATGTAGGTCTTCAGCTTCAGGTAAGGCTTGATCCAGTGGCTTACAGAATGTCACCGAGAATGTCATGTCTTTCTTTCTGCATCTCCATTCTAACTCCTACAGTCATAATTTCCAGTCTTCCCAGTAGTCCTATGGCTGTTCTGGACTCTGCTACTTTTAGTACATCTCATGAAAATAGATCTTACGTGAATCTTGTTGTAGGGCTTGGCAACTGGAGGATGAGAGGTCACGTGGAGGAGCACTCACTACCAAATACTGAGTGAGACCATCTTGAGTCTTCTATCCAAGCCAAGCCAGCTTTCTAACTGAAGGTAGCCACGTGGATGAGCCCAGGTGAGACCAGCAGATCTGTCCAGGTAACTAACCCATAGAATAATTATGAGAAATTATAAATCACTGTGGTTTTAAACTTCTAGGGTTGCAGCTGTTTGTTTCATAGAAATAGAAAACCTGAAACACTCCCCCTCCCAGAGTTGGAGAGGAAGAATCTGTTGGGAGGTGGGGGAGGCCTCCAGGAAGCCCTTTGTCTTCCTCAGTTGCATCCTGGATTTTCTGTCTCACCAAGCACCTACAGTCATGGAGAATTCATTCTTTAAAATGCAAGCAGGAAGCTGTTTGGAAGCAAGAAATGTATACCCAGCAGTAAAAAAACAACAAACATCCACTCTATTTTCCTTTGTGTTTCTTATAAGCAGAGCTGTATAACTCAAAATACCTATTACATGTGTATTAGTTATGCCACAAGCACATATTTTGGAATAAGTCCCATCAGGCTGGACTCATCTGAATTAAATAGACAGAGACTACAGCCTGTGCCATCTGCAATCCTTTATTTCTTCTCTTGGCCCAATTTGAGAACAAATGCATACACACCGAACCACAGGGGAACTACTGATTTAGAACAAATTAAATAAAGCAGCGTGTAGGATGTCAACGCTGAGAGCTCCAAGAAAGGACCCACACACCTTCTCCGAGTAAGGAAGACAGGATTGACCATGTACTTGACCACTAAATACCTCTAGGTCAGAAGCACGATTGGAACAAAGTAAGTAAATTAAGGTTTATTAAGTAAACCCTAATACAGTGATTCTTATCCAGGGCAATATTGCCTCCCAGGGGACTCTTGGCAATGTCTGGAGACAACTTTAGCGATCACAGCTGGGGACTAGTGGTGGGCATGCTAGTGGCCTTGAGTGGGTGGAGACCAGGGCTGCTGTTCAACATCCCACAATGCATAGGACACCCTCCTTCCAGCCCAACAATGAATTACCTAGCCTAAAATATCAACAGTGCTGAGGTTCTGTTTTTAGTGTGTTGTTTTTTTTTTTTTTTGGCTGAATCACGTGGCTTGCGACATCTTCATTTTCGGACTAGGGATCAAACCCAGGCAGTGAAAGCATGGAGTCCTAATCACTGGCCTTCCAGGAAATTCCCAAAGGTGCTGTGGTTGAGAAATCCTGATTTAAGGAAAATAGAATTACTAGATAGTCCAAGAGTTGTAAGCACCTCCCTGGGCCTGAAAAATAGTCACAAATATCAACAAAGCCCTGTTATTTAACATAGAACTGTCTGACATCTTATGATGCTCTAAAGCCTTACTTCTCACTAGCAAACTCACTCATAGGCATATACTCAACAGAAATGAAAACATACTTTCAAAAAGAGACTTGCACATGAATGTTTAGAGCAGCATTACTCACAATAGCCAAAACGTGGAAGCAACTCCCAAACTGGTGAATGGATAAACAAAATATGGTCTGCTCATACTACTGAGCAATACAAAGAAATGGAGTAATGACACCTGCTGCAACCTGGGTGAACCCCCAAACCATTATGTTCTCTGAAAGAAGTCAGACACAAAAGACCATGTACTGCAGCATTTCATTTATAGGAAATATCCAGACAAGGTAAATTATAAAACCAGAAAGTAGATCAGTTGCCTGGGGCTGGGGGTAGGATTGGGGATTAACTGTAAAAGGGGTGATATTGTTGGGGTGATGAAAACATTCCTAAACTGGGTTATAAGGATGGTGGCACAGAATGATAAACTCACCAAAAAGTATTGAACCATACACTCAGAACAGGTGAATTTTATGATCTGTAATCATACTTCAACAAAACCTTGCTGTTCACAATGTGTCCGTGAACCAGCGGCATCAGCATTACTTGGCATCAGCCCCTTAGAAAAGCAAAGTCTAAGGTTTCAGACCAGACCTGCTGATTCAGAGTCTACATTTTTAAGACCCCTACATAACTGATACTCATATTAAAGTTTAAGAAGTACTGCTTTTACACTGGGACTTGGCCAAAATGTGCAGAACCCAAACCCATTCAAGTATAACTGTGGGCCAAAAAAATAAATTTATAAAAAAAAAGGCTCCAGTCCACATGAAATGGAGCAGGACCCTATGGCACTTGCCCACCCTCACCCCCCAACACACATGTCCTCTGCCTGCCTTTTGTCTGTGGAAAACTTTAGCCGAAGAATAAGTTTAATCAGAGCAGCAAGAAAATGCAGAAACAAACAAACAAAAGTCAAAGGAGACCAAATAATAAGTGTAGTTATTAAGCAAAGTCTAGGACCTTTAGTTCCTTTTCAAGTGCTATAGGTCATATACTGAGCCATAACGTGTGTGGGCATGGTTAGTTGCGAGGTTGTGATCAACTCTTTGCGACACCATGGACTGTAGCCTGCCAGGCTCCTCTGTTCGTGGGATTTCCCAGGCAAGAACACTGGAGTAGCCATTTCCTTCTCCAGGGGATCTTTCCAACCCAGGGATCGAGACTGCGTTTCCTGAATAGGTAGGCAGATTCTTTACCACTGAGCCACTTGAGAAGCCCCCATATCCTGTAAGCTGCCTTATAGATACCAAAACCCCTTAACTTAATATAGAAGTTACCCAGAAGTTACATGATACCCAGACTGTAGCCGTGACATAAGCTACCTCAATTCTAAGAAATGGCCTCAAGGAAATGGGAACAAACCAACATTGGAACTAAGATGAACTGTAACTAAAACAATCAAAATGATAGTGATCAGACCACCGATGACCAATTTCAAGTCGACTCTCAGAGCTCACTGTACTGTATCTATATGTCACCTCCTCCTTCAGTCTATAAAATCTCTTGCCCACCAATTGTCAGTGGAGGCGGGGAGTCAGACCTTATACAGGCATCTGCCCTCTTCCCTCCCCCTCCCTCCCATCCACCCCACTCCCTGGTTGCCAGCACCCAAAATAAAGCAAATTTTCCTTTCCATCCTTGCCTCTTTATTGGCTTTTAAGCAGTGAGCAGCCGGATCCCCCTTTCAGCTACACATATACTGACAGGATGTAGCAGTATTGCTTGCCAGTCCCAACAATATGTAGAAAGACAGCATCTCTGATGCCACTTAACCTTAAAGAAGATTGGCCATTGGGTTTACACTTGGAAAATAACAGGTACTAATGCATGTTTGTTGCTGTTGTTGTTTAGTCTTGAAGTCCTGTCTGACTCTTTTGCTACTCCATGGACTCTAGCCTGCCAGGCTCCTCTGTCCATGGAATTTTCCAGGCAGGAATACGGGAGTGGCTTGCTGTTCCTTTCTCCAGGTGATCTTCCTGACCCAGGGATCAGATCCACGTCTCATGCATCTCCTGTGTCTCCTGCATTGGCAGGCAGGTTCCTTACCGCTGAGCTACCAGGGAAGCCCCACTAATGCATATCAGTTCAGCTCAGCTCAGTCGCTCAGTCGTGTCCGACTCTTTGCGACCCCGTGGACTGCAGCACGCCAGGCTTCCCTGTGCATCACCAACTCCCAGAGTTCACCCAGACTCATGTCCATTGAGTCTGTGATGTCATCCAACCATCTCACCCTCTGTCGTCCCCTTCTCCTCCTGCCTTCAATCCTTCCCAGCATCAGGGTTTTTTCAAATGAGTCAGCTCTTCGCATCAGGTAGCCAAAGTATTGGAGCTTCAGCTTCAGCATCAGTCCTTCCAGTGAATATTCAGGACTGATTTCCTTTAGGATGGATTGGTGGGATTTCCTTGCAGTCCAAGGGATTCTCAAGAGTCTTCTCCAACACCACAGTTCAGAGGCATCAATTCTTCGGTGCTCAGCTTTCTTTATAGTCCAACTCTCACATCCATACATGCTGCTGCTGCTGCTGCTAAGTTGCTTCAGTTGTGTCCAACTATGTGTGACCTCATAGACAGCAGCCCACATAACTGTTGCTTCCTGACCTGCATATAAGTTTCTCAAGAAGCAGGTCAGGTGGTCTGGTATTCCCATCTAGGTACTCTATATTAGCTCCATTTTATAGATGATGAAACCGAGGCGATGGGAGATGAATTGATTTGTTCAGAGCCACGCAGCTTGTAAGATCCCACCATTGGACAAGCCTGGGCAAATGCAGGGGAAATCGTTCATGTGGACTGCAGTGCTGGAATTTTCCTCCAGGCGGCGCAATTCACATTGCATTCTACATGCACACGCTGTCCAAGCTTGTGCTTTTTTACTCATTATTCTGTACTGACTCCACATGCCCCTTCTGGATGCGCTAATTAGGCCAATTTGAGAGAAAGAGGATACAGAATAATGACTTAGCCCTTGGAAGTGATTTGACTTAGCAAAATAGCATGACATTAGCCATCAGGGCTGCGCTGAGGATCTGTAGTCTTGGGAGTCATCCACAGCCGGGAGCTTAGGCAGGGGGTGGGGCCCAGGCAGCAAGCATGAGATGGAACCCTGCAGCTGCAGCCGGGGACCCAGGCAAGGCTGTCAATCTAGGCTGGCATGCAGAGACTAGAAAGGCAGAAACTTTAAAAGGCAGAAAGAAGGAAAGTGGTGAAGCCGGGGTGGCTGACTGGAAGCTAGAAAATGCACTGATGGAGGCAGACAGCATCAAGTCTGTGTGCTTTTGCAGCAAACTTGGGCATCTCTCTCCCAGACTGGTTTGATGGGTGCCAGCCCCAGGAGTATCCACTACTGGGAGTAGCTAAGAGGGTGAGCTTGAGAGATACCACTGACACAGAGCTTCACCTTCAGCATTAGACCTTTCAATGAGCATTCAGGGTTGAATTCCTAGCCCTTGGCAATAATAGGAATCCATATTTGCACTTAATTGGAGAACATGCTGGAGACTCAAATGCTTTCCTTCCAGGTTTCTCATCCACAGGATCACCATGATCTCAGGAACTTGAATCGCAGGGCAGTTCTGCACAGATGTCTTCTCTTTATATAGCCGTTTGAGAGGCTTATTAGCATGTTTGAAGTTCTGCCAGTGGTTTGTAATAAAAACACAATGCAAGCACACAAATTTTAGGGAGATTCTTTTCTGTAACAAAACATTCTTCTAAATAGGCCCAATGGTTTAAGATTCTATTCCAGGACTCTATTCCCTTATACAAGAGCAAAGGTCTCTATGCCATGTTCTACTGAGTCGGGTAAGAAAATAACTTTCATCTCCGTGTCCTTCAGTTCAGTTCAGTTGCTCAGTCGTGTCCGACTCTTTGCGACCCCATGAACCTCAGCACGCCAGGCCTCCCTGTTCATCACCAACTCTCGGAGTTTACCCAAACTCATGTCCATTGAGTCAGTGATGCCATCCAACCATCTCATCCTCTGTTGTCCCCTTCTCCTCCTGCTCTCAATCTTTCCCGGCATCAGGGTTTTTTCAAATGAGTCAGCTCTCTGCATCAGGTGGCCAAAGTATTGGTGTTTCAAGCTACCATGGCCTTAAGTGCAGGTAACTTAAAAAAAGTATTTTTACTGGCAACTCAAATAATGCATGCTCATTATTAAAAATCATCAAACATGGTCATGTTTGAAAATGTATAACCTAGATGTGGCAAGGCTCCTGACAGAACCACAAGCTCTCACCCTCGGTCCAATTTGAGGTTGCATTCTGGGCTTAAATGCAGTGCTAGAAAATCAGTTCCAATCCTCTGTACATGATGGAGCAATAAAGTTTTACTGAAGATTTTTTGAGAAGGTGAGGAAAAAGGATGATATTGCATACCATGTAGCAAACGTCACAACGATTCCCTTTAAACATCTTTTTTCCGCCAGAATTTCTTCTCTAAATATCAGCCTCCTCTCCCGGCTCCTCCTCCTCTTTCCCTTTCTGTGTCTTGGTTTCCCTATCACAGCACAAATTCCTCTCAATGGTCTGGAATAACTCAGTTCTGGCTCTCAACTTGTCTATCCCACTCAAAAAGAGAAAGGCTCAGTAGTTGGTTGATGGTACTCCAAACCCTTTTAAAAAGAAATCAGCTCACTCTCCAATTATTTGTCAAGAATGGCTGGGAATGGGCACTGGAGTTGGGTTTTTCTCGCTTGAAAAACCCAATAGTGTATTTTTCTTTCCAGTTTCCCAGTCCATGAAATCATGGTGGTAGCTGTGATTGTAGCATTTAGTTGACAGATATTTGCTAATACTATAAATCACACCCAACCCACCTAGCCAAGCTCCTTTGTAGGCTAGTGGAAGGCAGTGACATGGGTTTGGGTTGGGGTGGAAGATAAGTTTTGATGTCAAGAAAATANGTAGCTGTGATTGTAGCATTTAGTTGACAGATATTTGCTAATACTATAAATCACACCCAACCCACCTAGCCAAGCTCCTTTGTAGGCTAGTGGAAGGCAGTGACATGGGTTTGGGTTGGGGTGGAAGATAAGTTTTGATGTCAAGAAAATAAGAGGAACTTCACTGGTGGTCCAATGCTTAAGACTCCCCCTTTCAATGCAGGGGGTTTGGGTTTAATCCCTGGTTGAGGAGCTACGATTCCATAGGAAATGTGGCCAAAAAACCAAAACATGAAACAGAAGCAATATTGTAACAAACACAGTGAAGACTTTAAAAATGGCCCACAAAAAATAAATCTTCAAATAAAACAGATTTCTCCATATTGTTGCATATATCATATATATTGCTGGGGCTTCCCTGGTGGCTCAAACAGTAAAGAATCTGCCTGCAATGAGTGAGACCCGGGTTCAATTCCTGGGTCGGAAAGATCCCCTGGAGAAGGGAATGGCTACCCACTCCAGTATTCTTGCCTAGAAAATTCCATGGACAAAGGAGACTGGCAGGCTCTAGTCACAAAGAGTTGGACACAACTGAGTGACTAACACACACACACACACACACACACAATATTGTTTAAGAGAAAAACCACTGGCCCCAAATGGCATTACTTGTGCCAAACCTAGATTTAATGCCTAATTTCGCTGCAGTTTTGACCCTCACCAGAAATGCAGTCTCTGTCGCGTCCTGCAACTTTCTTCTGCTGCTGCTGTTTAGTCTCCAAGTCGTCTCTGACCTTTTCTGACCCCGTGGACTGTAGCCCGCCAGGTCCCTCTATTCATGGGATTCTCCAGGCAAGAGCACTGGAGTGGGTGGCCATTTCCTCCTTCGGGGGATCTTCCTGACCCAGGGATCCAACCCGGGTCTTCCGCTTGGCAGGCAGATTCTTTACCACGGGGCCACCTGGGAAGTGCTTTGTGGGGTCTTATTTCCCCGGCCAAGGATTGAACCTGAGCCCAAAGTACTGGAAGTGCTGAGTTCCAACCACTGGATTGCCAGGGAGTTCCCTAGAAACGCAGTCTTTTTAAATTTTGTAAAATAAATGCATTTACCTTTGGCCGTGCTGGGTCTTCACTGCTCTTGGGTTTTCCTCTAGTTGCGGCAAGTGGGGGCCATCCTGCAGCTGCCTTGCTCGGGCTTCTTGCCGTGGTGGCTCCTCTCGTTGCAGAGCACAGGCTCCAGGGTGCGACAGCTGCACTAACTATGGCCTGTGGGCTCAGCAGCTGTGGCTCGAGGGCTCCGGAGCACACGCCCAGTCGGTGTGGTACACAGGCTTGGTTCCCCGAGGCGCGTGGGGTCTTCCAGGACCATGGGTGGAGGCCGAGTCTCCTGCATTGGCAGGCGGGTTCTTGACCGCTGAGCCGCCTGGAAAGCCCTAGAAGTGCAGCCTTAGTGAGCCAGCTCGGGATTTTCTAATTGGCGCCAATGAGGCGATCTGTTATGTGGGTCCTCTCCATTCTCCCCGCCCCACCCCCCACCCACTTCCCCCTCCTTCTTCCTACTTAAAACCCTCCCATTTTCTACAGTCTCTAGGAGTGCCCTTCTAGTTGCCAGATGGCATGCTGCCTGATTTCCTGAGTTGCTGAAACCAGCTAATTAGATCTTCACATTTATTTGAATTTTTTTCTAACAATATAGAAAGTATAACTTTTATTTCTTTCCCCTCTAAATCATGCATTCTCCCCAAGATAATGGTATAGCTCAGCTTGCTGCTCTGTGATGACCTAGATGGGTAGGATGGGGATTGGGGTGGGAGGGAGGTCCAAGACGGAGACGATACGTGTGTACATATGGCCGATTCACTTTGTTGTACAGCAGAAACTAACACAACATTGTGAAGCAATTATGCTACAATAAATCAAAAAAATATTTTCTCTCAAAAAAAGTTTTATATATACTTTATTTTTTCCAAGCATCTCATATTCTTATTATATTTATATGGAATTATGCTGTAATCCTGTTTTTAATCTTACTTTGTTTTTAATCTAACAAGAGAACTTGAGCATTTTTCTTTGTGCACACTGAATCAAATTTTTAAAATGGATGTGTAGTATTCAGTTGTGTGGCTTTACCATAATTAATTTAGTCATGTCCCAATTAATGATCATTTGTCTTTTTCAGTTATTATTATTTTTATTATTTTCTGAAGGTAAAGTTTTTTCTTTCTTTCTTTCTTTTTTTTTTTCTGTAAATTCCTAGAGGAAGAATTACTGGGACAAAGGGTAAAAACATTTTTCATTTTTATCGCCAAATTGCCCTCCAAAAAGGTTTGTGCCGATTTAGGCTTCTACTAACAATGTCTGATAGAATTTTTTAAAAAATGACTTTCCAGATAAAGTTGAATGCTCTGATTGTTGCTGGCAGCCACAGCTGGGACTTAACAGTGACGACTTGATTGATTTCTTCTTGAGCCTTTTGTTTTTTCTCTCGCCGGTTTTGTTTTTTCTCTCGCCGGTTCCTTTATTCATGTCATTACCTCCAACGGAAATGCTGTTCCCACATAAATACCTCCCACCTCTTCTTTCAGATTTATTGCGAATCCCCTCCCTAATTCAGTAGCTCTCAACTGAGGACATTTGGCCATATCCGGAGATATTTTCATTTGTCACAACTGGAGGTAAATGGTGCTAGTGGCATCTAGTGGGTAAGCATCCTATAAGGCACAAGACAGATCCTTACAATAGAGAATCATCCCGGGACTTTGCTGGTCCAGTGGCTAAGACTGCACTCCCAATGCAAGGGGCCCAGGTTTGATCCCTGGCTAGGGAACTAGATTCCACATGCCATAACTAGAGACCTGGCATTCTGCAACTGAGAATCCTGAGTGCTAGTGCAGCTGAATAAATAAATGGCAACAACAACAACAAACAATCTAGCTCCACAGGTCAAAATGTCAAGGCTGAGGCGCCCTGCTGTCGTCAAGCTGCCATCTAGGGAGGGACTTCTGAAATCCTTATGCTTACTGTCCATGCTTCTAGTGCCGCACGATATAGATTGCTTGATGTTATTAATTACCTTCTGTTGAGATTCATTTGATGGGAAAAGACAGAAATTTCAACTTGAATTAGTTTCAATACTAAAGAAAACTTATAGACTCACAAAACTGAAATGTCCTGAGGTAATGCTCCTTTTAAGCGATGTGGTGACTCAAAAGATATCACCAAGGTCCCAGTTAATTTCCAGTTCACTTCCCTAGATGCAGTCAGTTTTAGCACAAGCGCCCCTTCCTGCACATACTTGTGATGTCAAGACAGGTACAGATCCAGTTTCACATCCTTATGTTGTCCTGTCCAAGACTGCACTGTCCAAGACAGTAGCCACTAGGCCCTTGTGGCTCTTGAGAATGGTGCCTAGTCTGAATCAATACACTCTGTAAGTGTAAACACCCAGTTTTAAAGACCTAGAATGAAAAAAAAGTAAAATAACAATTTTAATCTTGAAATGAGAACATTTATGATGTGCTGAGTTAAATGGAAATATATCATTAAAACTAATTTCATTTTTTCTTTTAAAAATTTGGCTACTAGGCTTCCCTGGTGGCTCAGATGATAAGGAATCTGCCTGCAGTGCAGGAGACTTGGGTTTGATCCTTGGGTTGGGAAGATTCCCTGGAGAAGGGAATGGCAACCCACTCCAGTAGTCTTGCCGGGAGACTTCCATGGACAGAGAAGCCTGGTGGGCTACAGGGGAGTCCCTTGGTGGTCTGGTGATTAGAATTCTGGACTTTCACTGTCTTGGCCTGGGTTCAATCCCTGGTCTGGGAACTGAGAGACCCTGTAAGCTGTGTGGTTAGGTCAAAAGTAAAAAATAGAATAAATTTTAGGAACTTCTCTGGTGGTCCAGTGGCTAAGACTCCGTGCTCTCAGTGCAGGGGGCCAGAGTTCCTTCCTTGTTTGGGGAACTAAGATCCCACATGTTGTAGAACATGGCCAAAAAATAAAATAAAAACAAATTTTAAAAAAGAAAATTAAAAAAAAACAAAATATATAGCTACTAGAACATTAAGAGTTATTTGTCCTTGAAGTACATTTAAAGTGGGGCCTTACCTGGCAGTATCAGGGCTGTTCTGTTAATAGATAAATGGAATTTAGGTTCACATCTTACTTAGGTAAAGTGTGCAAAACCCGATGCAGTGTGTGATGGGCAGTCAGTAAACATCTGAGTCCTCTTACTTTTCAGTAAGTTTGGGAGTTTATCATCTCGTCTGCCTTTCTGACCTTGTTGAATCAACGTGTGGACCAGAGTGTTTGTTTATTTCACTGGAGAAGAGATTTTTGAGAAAATTGGTCTATCAGGCAGATATACAAAATTTTCTTTCTTGTAACATAAAACATGGAGTTTTATTATTGCTTGTGCCTCAACTGTTTAAGTGATATTAAAGGGCTTGGAGAAAAAAAAAATCATATGTAAAACTTACCTTATGTTCCTTTTGACTAGCACTGGGTACAAGGGAAGAGATTCCTGGAAATGCCCTAAAGATGGGGCTTTTTCTATCCCAGAGATCACAGTAAACCTCTCTTTATGTCTCATTGGCTTTGGTTGGGTTGCCCCTACCAACCACTGTAGCGGAAAGGTATGGGATAAACTGATTGACTGATGCCATATACAGGCCCACCTCTGGAGGAAGGCTTAGATCATTTTCGTCTAAGGCATCTGCTTGAGAAAATGTGTGAGAGAGTGGTGGGGTTCACAAAGGATACTTGCAATTCTGTTTGCAGAGATAGGGTAAGAGATGCTGACTCTCAACTCCTAGCTATGCTCTGAGTTAGAGACAATTTATACATTTTTTTGCTGTTGGTTATACAAATACTGCATGCTCATTATTTAAAAATTCAAACACAGTGGACAGGAGTGGCACACTAAAACCCTTTTCTTTGGGTGAGACTGCAGAACAGTGGTCATCTGGGTTGTGACCGTCTTGAGGTCACGCCTCCTACTCTTTGCATCACCTTTCATGGCTAACACTCTGCTCTGCCTGGCACTGAGCAACTGTGCCAATGACAGTGGTGGCGCTGGAGACCTCCATATTCACATGGCTACATTCTCCGAGACAAGCATGTCCCCGCTGTGGAGTGAGGCGGGAATCCAAGCTGTGCCCTCCAGGAGAGGAGCAGTGTGGGCTCTCAGTATTTGGAGGGGAACTAGACAAGAGAAAGACAAAGAAGGAGCAGGTAAGGAGATGAGAGAATCACCTGAGATTGCCCTTCCTTGTGTGGTGGATGCTATTCTTCAAGGAGTTATGGCAGAGGGTGGTCCATCTGTCAGTCATTGGGTATGGAGTAATCCCCGTTTAATCCAAGTCATCCTCACCTAAATTAAGGTGATATTGGCAGCCAGTCTGGACAATGTGGAGGGCAAACTCTAAGGCCACTCCCAACACCTAGGCTTCCTGGTGTCCTTGTCCCTGTGTGAGCCCCTCTTTGAGTGTGGATGAGACCTGTGACTTGAATATGGCAAAAGTGATGGGCGGGGCTTCCCTGGTGGTACAGTGGAATAAGAATCTGCCTGCCAACACAGGGGACACGGGTTCCATCACTTGTTCTGGAAGATTCCACATGCCATGGAGCAACAAAGCCCATGAGCCACAACTATTGAAGTCCCAGTGCTCTAGGACCCATGAGCCACAACTACTGAGCCTGAGTGCTGCAACTACTGAAGCCCACGTGCCCCAGCGCCTGTGCCCCACAGCGAGAGAAGGCACCTCAATGAGAAGCCCCAGCATTGCACTGGAGCCTTGCCCCTGTTCTTTGCAACTGAAGAAAGCCGGTGCTCAGCAACAAAGACCCAGTGCAACCAAAAACTTAAAAACTTAACTAATTAATAGAAAAGTGATGGGCTGTCACACCTGTGATTAAATTATGTTAGCCTGTAATGTCTGTTTTGAAGCAAGACTCTCTGCTGTACTAGCTTTGAGGAAGTAAGCTTGGTGAGCTTCTCTATGAACAAGACCACATGACAAGAAACAGGGTGACCTTCAGTGACAGCCACCAGGAAATTATAGCTATAGCTTTGCTTTCAAGGAACCAAATGCTGTCAGCAACCACATGTGGTTAAACACAAACCCTTCCCCAGTCAAAGCTTGATATGATGCCACTGAATACGACTGAAACCTCGATTGCATCGCTGCAGAGGTTCTGTCTCAGTGTGCCTGGACTCCTGACTTATAAACTGTGAGATGATAAACCTCTACGTTTGTGGTAATGCACTAGGTAACTCATATAGACGGACCTGAGCGATATGGTCCATTTAGTTTGCAACAGGTGTAGAGAGCACCTTATAGGGTTGTCCTCATTTTATCGACCAACAGTGAATAAAGAGATACTCCAGTGGCTCAGAAAACAGAAAACTATCTCCACCAGTTACCATGGAGAGATAGGCCCTAATTTTTATCATTGATTGGCTGCCACGAATATTTCCAATAGATCTCAGATCTTAACGATTTCGTAACCTTTGCAGAATCTTAGCTACACAGAGTGAAAAACTGGCAGAGGATCTTAGGTGTATTACCTTTTTGTTACTTGGCAAAGAAAAGTGAGCTAGAAATCGTGCTCCTGAAGGCAGAAAGCCTTTTTTTCCCCCAAATTTGTTTTTTTTTTTTTGGACCCTGCTAATGGAGAGTGGAGAGAAAACTAGCTTGGAAGAGCGATCATCTTCAAACTACATCACTCCTTAATGAGAAATTTCATTCTAAAAATAAATCCCCAAGCACACCAATTGAAAGAGAAATGTCTTAATGGTCATGGAAAATTTTCATGCCCGAAAAAACTAGTTACATTAAAACGCTGTCATACTTTTGTCTACAGCCAACACAAAGGATCCTGATGCATCAATCCACCATTCTCCCTTCTCAAGTGCTTCATCCTAAATAACAGCCAACCTTGGAGTTTGCACAACCAATTTATGCCTATTCTCTTCTCTCTTGCTTGGTGTGTGGTGGAATCTACCATCTGATGTTTGTACATTTCTCCTCTTAAAACCCTAGAATGTATTTTGGTTTACAGGTGGCTCTGTTTTTTATGCCATGAAATTGTGTATTCTTGGAGCCCTCTGTGATAAAGGGGAGATCCTAAAGGAATTTAAATCTCTTGTTGGACTTTTGGTAATAGGACAACTCTGGAAAGGGCATCCAGGATTCAAAGCTGAGAATGAAAATAGCTTCATGGACCCCACATTCCAAAGAGAAGAAAACAACTGAGGTCCTCCTCTTCTGTAAAAAGGAACCAAACTCCTTTGCTATCTGCAGCCTGATGGTAGGCTGTATAGGGTGGAGATAAGGCAAGGGGGTGAGACTGTTCCTTCTCCTTCCCATGGGGGAAACTTCCTTAGTGATGGAGGGGACTACCGAGGAGCAGAAGGCATTTTGTTCCCAGAGTGGCCAGGATGGTCAGTGAACTTGCTGAAGGGCTCTCTGCATTCATGCTGTTTTTGTCTTAGCTGGCCTCATCCATTTATTCTTCCTCCCAGATTTTATTTTCAGTGCCTCTGCGCCCCCTTTCCCTCAAACCCTAAAGTTGGTTTTTTTGAGTTCCATTTTAGTTGGAATTGCATTTAATTTTTTCAGCTTTACTGGGGTACCATTCATATACAATACGTGTACTATTTTAGGGATACATTTAGATGAGTTTTGACAGATGTATACACCATGTAACCATCAGTGCAATCAAGATATAGAACATTCTCAACAGCCTTGGAAAAGTCCCTCATGCCCTTTCACATTTAATCCTCACTTCCACTACCAATTCCATCTGCTATCATTTTTTCCCCTTTCTAGAATTTTACATAAATGTAATCATACGGTATGTACTCTTTTGTGTCTGGTTTCCTTTACTCAGCCTAATGATTTTGGGTTTTTTCCGTGTCGTTACGTATATCAATAGTTCTTTCATTCTTATTGCTGGGTAGGATTCCATTGTTTGGATAGGCTGTAACTTATTTATCCTGTTTTATGTTTATGTTAATTTGAGAAGAAAAGAAATTCTTACAATGTTGATGCTTCCTAATTAGGAACAAGCTATGCCTATTCTTTTTTTTTTTTTTTTTACTCGGATCTTGTTATGTCTGTAGTCAAGCTTTGTAGTTTTCTTTATGTGGCCTCTGCTCTTACTGAGTTTATTTCTAGGAACTTGATATTTTGTTGTTACTGGAATAGAATTTTTTTTTCTTAACCTTAGCTCAATGGTTGCTGCTGGTATAATGGAAAGCTATTGATTTTTCTGCACATTCATCTTATAGTGGCCTATGTTTTAGAATTCTTGTTGGCTCTAATAGTTTCTTAGTTCAGCCTCTTGGTTTTTTTCAGGTTTACAGTCCTGTCTAATGATAATATCTCATTTTCTAAGAGTGATACTTATTTCTCATTCTTATTCCTGTGATCTCAAGGGAAAGGGAGGAAAGTGGGAGGAAGATGGCTTGGGTGTGAAGGTGGAGAGGCAGAGAGAGGGTCTAAATGAAGCAGCCTGAGTATTATCTGGTGATCGAGTGGCTAGAACTCTGTGCTTTCAAGGCTGAGGGCCTGGGTTTAATCCCTGGTCACGGAACTAAGATCCCACAACCCACGTGGTATGGCCAAAATAATAATAATAAAATAAATGAAGCAGTCTGAACTCTTTCTTGATTTTGGGTGGGGCATAAATGAAATTAGTAGATACCTTAGAACTTAGGGGTGTGAGCTGAGGGGGCGAGTAGTTGGAAAAGGGACCCATTTCTTATGTTAGAAAATTGTGTAGGGTGGGGCCTTCCCCATAATTTCTAGTTTCTGTTTTAAACATCAGAGAAGTGTTAAAGAAATAAGGAGGGGAGGGAACAGCATAAAGACAAGACCACTCCCCCACCCCACTCCAAAGCTCCTGTTCTAGGGAGGAGAAGGGTGAGGTGTCAGAAACTGTGAAAACTTGAAAAAACCTGAAAGTTAGACTGTTTCCAAGAGATGTCTTTAAAAGGTTGAAAAGGGAGATTCGATAGAAGATGATTGATAGAAGAGATTGAAAAAAATAAAATTATTTCTTTTGGGGACAGATTTTTCAACAAGCCAGTTGCATTTAAAATGTCAGCTGCATTCCTATTGTTCCTATTTTAGGAAGGGGTGTAATTAAAAGGACACTGGAGAAGGCTTTGTCATTTGAGGAGAAGCCCATCTATATAAATTTTGTAAAAGTCACCATTTTTCGAATCGGATTTCGCTTTTCATGCTAATACCAGATGGGCATCACCAGGTATATAATAATGTCTTAGTGAAATATTGGGAGCTCCTCCTGCAACTACCTCTATGGACCACTAGATGGCGCTACTGCTCTGGTGCGGCAAATACAGAGTAAGCAATGGTGCCTTAGCTACTTTAGAGATAAGGGAGCCACGGGTGGAAGTAGGAAATAGCCTTCAAAGTGAAAGTGAAAGTCGTTCAGTCGTGTCCGACCATACCGTCCATGGAATTCTCTAGGCCAGAATACTGGAGTATGTAGCCTTTCCCTTCTCCTGGGAATCTTCCCAACCTAGGGATTGAACCCAGGTCTCCGGCATTGTGGGCAGATGCTTTACCAGTTGAGCCACAAGAGATGCCCAGTAGTCTCCAAGGCAAGAGCCTAAAGGTTATTAGAAATGAAATATAGGATTCATTAGACAGTGTGGAATGAATGTGATCATCAGAGATGCCTGCATTTCATATGAAAATCTTCTATTGCTAAACAAAGAAAGTAAAAAAAAAAAAGTAAATCTAAATAATCACTTCATGCCCACTCGGAGTGGTTATTATTATTATTTTAAAATATTTTTGCGGGCATGCTTTTATTTCTCCTTAGTAAATATGTATCAGATGGTATTGCTCATTCCTAAGGCAGGTTTATATTCCCCATCTCCTTTGATTTTGGCTGCACCACGAGATTTATGGGATCTTCATTCCCCAACCAAGGATTAAAACTGGGCTCTTGTCAGTGAGAGCACAAAGTCCTAACCACTGTACTGCCAGGGAATCCCCTAGGAGTGGTTTTTATTTACAAAAAAAAAAAAAAAAGCACAGAGAATAACAAGTATTGATGAAGACATGCAGAAACTGGAGCCCTGATACCTTGTAAGTGGAAATGTAAAATGGTGAAACTCTTGCGGAAAACAGTTTGTCACTTTTTCAAATAGTATAGAATTACTGTATGATCCAGCAATTCCACTCCTAGGTATATACTCAGAAGAACTGAAAGCAGGGACTCAAAGAGGTACATGTACATCAGTGTTCATAGCAGTATTATTCATAATAGCCAAAAACTGGGAAATAACTCAAGTGTCCATCAACAGATGAATGGATGAACAAAATGTGGTATATCCATACAATGGAATATTATTCAGCCATAAAAGGGAATGAAGTACTGATACATACTATGACATGTATGAGCCTTGAAGACAATATGCTCAGTGAAATAAACCAGACACAAAAGGATACATAATGCATGATTTCACTTATTTGAGGTACCTAGAGCAGGCAAACTCATAATGACAGAAAGAATAGGAGTTATCAGGAAGCTGAGAGGAGGAGGGAGTGGGGAGGTACTATGTAATGGATGCAGAGGTTCAGTTCTGCAAGAAGAAAAGAGCTCTGGAGATGGGTAATGGTAATGTTTGCATAACAATATAAATGTGCTTAATGCTGCCAAATTGTAAATTTTAAAATGGTTAAGATGGTAATTTTTATGTTATGTATACTTAACCACAAGTAAAAATAAATGAAAAGTAAAAGAGCTGGATACAAGGCTGGATAGTATTTTCTGCACATGAAGAGCTGAAAGGATTTATAGTGCCATCTCCCAAGGTGTTTTAATAGAAGTTGAGAAATAAAGAGAACAGTATCATTTGGCCTTTTCAGATTGACTGCTTTCACTTAGCAATATGCATTGACGTTTCCTCCATGCCTTGATAGCTCATTTATTTTTAGTGCCAAATAATATTCCATTGCCTGGAACGTACCATAGTTTATATCCATCTGCCCACTGAAGGACATTTTGGTTGCTTCCAAGTTTCAGCAATTATGAATGAAGCAGCTATAAACATTTGTGTGCAGGTTTTTGTATACACAACAGTGTTCAGCTCCTTTGGGTCAATACTGAGGATTGTGACTGCTGGATTATATGGTAAGAGAATGTTTATTTTTGTAAGAAACTGCCCAACTGTCTTTCCAAAGTGGCTGTCCCATTTTGCATTGCCACCAGCAACAAAGCAGAGTTCCTCTTGCTCTACATTCTCACCAGTATTTGCTTTTGCCTTCTTGGTTTTGACCATTTGAATAGGTATGTAGCGATGTGTGTGTGCGTGTGTGTCTGTGTGAGTTGCTCAGTTGTGTCCAACTCTGCTACCCCATGGACTGTAGTGATATCTCATTTTAATTCACATTTCCCTAATGACATATGATGGGGCGCATCTTTTCATGTATTTATTTGTAATTTGTGTATCTTCTTTGAGGAGGTGTTTATTAAGGTCTTTGGCCCATTTTAAAGTCGAATTTATTATTTTTCTATTGTTAAGTTTTAAGAGTTCTTTGTATATTTTGAATAGCAGTCTTTTATTGGATATATCTTGTTTCTCCCAGTCTGTGTTTTCTATTTTAATTCTCTCGAACAGTGTAGGGATTTGATGTCATTTTTTTTTTCTAGTTGTCCTTGGAAAGGAGTTGTTGTGAGTCAGGTGCCTAAATTTCTTGTATTATAAATGGATTGGAAGTTATAAACACTCCTGAAATCAGTGGGCTGAAGGATTAGAGGTATGTTTTACAGTTTATGACATTTTTGAACCAACACAATTAACTGATAAGCCCAGTGTTATAGGAAAAATGTCTAGGATTAAATGGCAGAAAGGCTAATTGTTGTTTAATTGAATTTTGAAAATTCATTCTTCCTTGTTAGACACTGTGTCTAAGGTCAAAGAAGGCAAAAAAAAAAAAAAAATCGCCACAGAAACATAGATGGGAACTCATGCAAACGCAGAAAACATTTGGAAAATGAAGGTGTCAGAATGAAGTTCTAACAATCAGTTAAAAACGTCAAAACATTTAAAATGTATTTTGATTTGTTTGGGAGCTCTGTTGGAGTCCAGTGATTAAGACTGACTTCCAATGCATGGGGTGGGGGTTGATCTCTGGTAGAAGAACTAAGATCCCACATGCCATAAGGTAAAAAAAAAAAAAAAGTTGGACTTCCCTGGTGGCACAGTGCAGGGGACATGAGAGTTCAATCCTGCTTCTGCACTGCGCAGGTTTGATCCTTGTCTGGGAAAATCCCACATGGGTTGGAGCAACTAAGCTGATGCGCCACAACTGCTGAGACTGTGTGCCCCAGCTATGAAGGCTGCAAGCCTTAAGGCCTGTGCTCTGCAACGAGAAGCCACCACAGTGAGAAGCCCATGCATCGCAAAGAAGGGCAGCTCCACTTGGTGCACCTGGAGGAAGCCCCAAAATAAATACATAATTTCAAAAATGCTGAATGTATTCATTGGAAATTTTCATGTCAAACATCTCAATTCAGGGCAATTTTGCCTCCAGAGGACATTTGGCAAAGTCTGGAGACAGTTTTGATTGTAACCTCTGGGAATGTATGCTAGTAGACAGGGTGAAAGTCAGGATACTGTTAAACAGCCTAAATACCTGGTTTGGTGGACTAGCTATTCTTTTTCCTAATATTCAGTAACATGTATAATTTAAAAAATAAATGACATTCGTATATGACCTGAAAGCGTCTTTCATATCAGTGGTGGGGAAAACAGGTCATACCTGGGATACGGCTTGCTCCGAGAAAGCACTCAGCTAATGGTGCTTTGTAGAAACATGACTTAGTAGTTACCCACTGCCAAAATAGCTTGAGGAACTCCTGCCAAAGGGACCAGAATAACTGTCTCTTCATACATAGAATGGGGTTAGCTTCTCAGATACTTTTTCTGTCCCTTGAGGGGATGGTGTGTACAAATTTAGTGTTTTTTTTTTTAAATTAATTTTTAGTGGAGTACAGTTGCTTTACAATGTTGTATAAGTTTTTGCTGTACAGCAAAGTGAATCAGTTATACATACACATGTATCCCATCTTTTTTGGATTTCCTTCACATTTAGGTCACCATAGAGCTTTGAGTAGAGTTCCACGTGGTATTTAGAGTAGGTTCTCATTTGCTATCTATTTATACATAGTATCAATAGTATGTATATATATGTATGTCCATACCAATCTCCCAGTTTTTCCCACCCACCCCCTCAGCCCCCTTGGTATCCATACTTTTGTTCTCTATGCCTGTGTCTCTATCTCTGCTTTAAAAATAGGATACAATTCTTAATGCTCCACTAAGTCTAGTTTGAGTCTTACGGTCATTCCTCTTATCTCTTTAAGATGCCTTGGAGTATCTCTGCTTATTGTCCAGGTGAATGCTCTGAGGGCAACCACGTTTCTTTTGTCTTCATCTTTTGGGTATTTGCTGTGATATACCACCTGCCATCCCCTCTCTTATTGCTACAGTCTTCTGGCATCTCCACTGTTACAGGAACTTATTACAGAGTTTCACAATCGTTTGCCCATAGCTCCATCTCCCCACTGTAACTGACTTTTCAAAAACTGACAAGGAGGGTATCTGTTTCCTTTTGGTGTCCCTGGTGCTTGGCACAATAAATGCTTTTTTAAAAATAAAACAAAAGAAAGATTGAATGTAAGAACATCATAATGTCCTTCATTATGACTCTTATAATGATGTTCTTCCAGAATCTCCATCACAGTATTCCTCAGGGATTCACATTCTGCACAGAACTAGTAATTGTTTCATTTTTTGCAAGAACAAAGAGAAGGTGTCAGCTTTCCTGTCAGTCTAGTTTTAATGATGGTTAATTCTATTTGGCAGTGTCTTATCCTTTTAGTATTGGCACACCATTTTGGTTCTTCCTAATTCTCTTTCCTTATACGCTTCCTGTGCAGTTAGTTACTACTTTTGAAAGAAAATTGTTGGAGTTCCTGTGGTTTTTGCTTTATGTTTCTTTATTCTTCTTATTTATTGTGTATTCTTCGTTCTGTTTCACACAAATTTTGCTAAGACCAGCAGTTGTTCTAATAGGATATTAGCAGGCAGGATTCAGGGCAATACAAAATCATGCTGTTAACATTGTATTCTAATTTAGGAAAAACAAGTCCCATGATTCTGGTAAAGCCTATTTCTGACACTTGAAAACTAATAGATTTGCCTGGATTAGAAAAACCAGCAACATTAGAAAAACCAGAAGCATTGACTAGATCCACATTCACATCTTTCTGAGATTCTTTATATCAAGTCAAAAGTGGCTAAGACCCACTTTGCTTTTCTCAACTTACCATCCCCAAACTTTTGCTAACCTTCTTATATCATTAGAAGTCTTTCTTTTTCTTTCTCTCCCTCCCTCCTCTCCTCCTGCTTTCCTTTTTAAATGTGGCTGAGCTACTCAACTTGCAGGATCTTAGTTCCCCCAGCACAGATTGAAACCAGGCCCTTGGCAGTGAAAGAGTGGAGTCATAACCACTGGACTACCAGGAAGTCCCTAGAAGTAATTCTTATTTTCATACATTTTTCTGGACTGGGTCAGCCCTTGCTACATGACAAACGCAGAGGATGGGAACATTTCTAACGTCTTCTGAGAAGCAGATTTCATACAGAGAAAAGGATTCGGAGTCAGATAGTCCAGGAGTTCCAAATCTAGCTTCATCACCTAGAGCTGATCAACTCCAGATTAGTCACTGAGTATCTTTCAGACTCAGTTTCCCCATCTAGAAAATGTGGATTGTAATTCCTCCCTCTCAGTATTAGGTTATAGTAAAGATTAAATGAGATGTACTTGATAAAGACAAAAAGAGAGAAGGGGCTTGATAAATTGTAGCTGTCATTATTGTTCCAGGGATGAATAGTAAATTATGTTTCTGGGGAAAAAAGTGTACTAAGCAAGTGTGCACTTTGTTTTGTGCTGATGTGCGTGTGAGTGTGTGGGCCGGCATATGATAACATATTTCTAGTTCTAGTAGTGTAGGGATTATAAAAGTACCGAGAGGACTGCCTCCCTTTCAAATTTTTAAAGTATACATGAGTAGAACATGTGTGTGTGTTTAGTCACTCAGTTTTGTCTGATGCTTTGCGACCCACGAACTGTAACCTACCAGGCTCTTCTGTCCATGGGATTCAACAGGCAAGAATTCTGAAGTGGATTGCCATTTTCTTCTCCAAAATAGAACATGTATATACACAGCTTCGGAGAAGGCAATGGCACCCCACTCCAGTACTCTTGCCTGGAAAATCCACGGATGGAGGAGCCTGGTGGGCTGCAGTCCATGGGGTCGCGAAGAGTCGTACACGACTGAGAGACTTCACTTTCGCCTTTCACTTTCATGCATTGGAGAAGGCAATGGCAACCCATTCCAGTGTTCCTGCCTGGAGAATCCCAGGGATGGGGGAGCCTGGTGGGCTGCCGTCTCTGGGGTCGCACAGAGTCGGACACGACTGAAGCGACTTAGCAGCAGCAGCAGCAGCATCCTGACTGGGGCTTTCCAGGTGGCGCTAGTGGTAAAGAACCTGCCTGACAATACAGGAGATGTAAGAGACGCAGGTTCAATTCGTGGGTGGGGACGATCCCCTGGAGGAGGGCATGGCAACCCACTCCAGTATTCTTGCCTGGAAAATCCTATGGACAGAGGAGCCCAGCGGGTTGCAGCCTATAGGGTCACACAGAGTCAGACACGACTGAAGCGACTTAGCAGTCAGTATCCTGACTCCCTGAAAGGACACCATGCCCTTGATAACTACTATCCTGAGTTCTGCTTTACTTTCTGATTTTATCACCTGTAGGTGCATCCTTCACTAAATATTTTATTTTGTTTTGCTTTTGAAATTTACATTAATGAAAACATACTTTAATAACCTATAAGGGAAAAGAAACTGAAAAAGAAAATAGTATAGCTGAATCACTTTGCGGTATACCTGAAACACAACATTGTAAATGAACTATATACTTCAATAAGAAAAAGAAAACATACTTTATTCTATTGTTAGGCTTCCTTCACTCAGCATTGTTTGAAACACATTATGTCGTTGTGTTCAGCTGTAGTTGTTCTTTTTTATTGTTGTATGAAAATACTGCAATATAAAAAATTATCCTTTCTGTTACTGATGGATATTTGGGTTGCTTCCAGTTTGTTTTTTTTTTTTCATGATGCTGTACGGTACTCTCTGTACATTCTTGTACATGTCTCCTGGTGTACACAGGAGTTTAGGGTATACCCAGGCGTGAATCACAGACTGTGCATATCATCAACTTTAGCAAAGAATGGCAAACTCTTTTTCACACAAACGTTATGATTTATACTCCCATCAGCTGAGTACCGCCAAGTCTTGCCAACACTGTCAGACCTCCTCCCCATCAATCAGCCCCAATCTGGCTGCCCGTTATTGTATCTCTTTGTGGTTTTAGTTTTCTTATTTCCTGATGACGGGTGATGTTGAGACCTTTTCATATATTTGTTGGCCTTTTGGATTTCGACTGCTTAAGTCTCTTGTCTTTATTCTGAAATGTTCTATGAGACAGTTTCAATATCATCTCCTTTTTGTTGCAGTTGAGGCAGGTGGAATCTCAAACTCGAAGCCTGTTGTAGCCTGTTAGCAGAGAACCAGCTGGTTTATTTAACAAAGTAACAACTACTTTTACCTTAGCCAGGATTGATGAACAAGATCACCAATCAGAGCGGCCGGGATGCCTTCCTCCTATTCTCCTCAGACATCCCAGACATAAACAGACGCGTCCTCAAACCTTGTATCCTTCTGCTTAACCGCCAATTTCAAACTTCCAAGACCTGCCCTGCCGGGTCGGAAGGAACAATTTCATTGGCCCTCTCGTTCACTTCCTCGGTCCCTTTAAGGACTTGGGCAGGACCTAGTTGAGACAGAACTGTCCATCATACGAGCGGGAACACTGATTGGTCCAATCGTGGCTGGCCTCACCCACGCCGTTCCCAGTGTTCAAACGCTGCCGCGGGAGGCGCGGGACAGGGCGGTGCGCAGATACCCGGGGTAGGCTGAACGGTGAGTCTGGTCTCCCCCAGCTCAATTCTCCCTCACCCGACTTTGCAAGACCAAGGGAAGGGCCTCCTCCACCACACCAACCTCGGCTTTGCCTCTCGCAGCAGGGAGGGCGGGGGGAGTCGGGAAGGTCTTCCCAGGCTGGCGGTGCAAGGGCTTATCCCCCGTCTGAGCCGAAGGGGTGGCTAGGCTGTGCTGCGGCTAGAGGAATTTCCTTTCTCCAGCTGGGTGGGGTCCTGTGTTTCTTCTGCCCTGCCTCCTGTCGGCATTGCTAGTCGGGGCCGGCGGCGCCTTAGAATCTGTGTGACCTTAGCTTACTTTGGTGTCTTCATACTCTTTGCCCCAACCCGTCACCGCCTACTTCCTGCCTCTTTCACTCTGTTCCAGCCCTATGTGGTTTCCCAGCTACTGTTAGAGAAGCCCAGGTCTTGCCTCAGAACCTTAGCTCTGGCTGTTCCCCCTGACCGCAGGATACTTTTCTTTACCCAAATATCGGCAAGGCTTGCCGCTACTTCCTTCAGATTTTGGCTCAAATGTTACCTGTTCAGTGAAGTGGTGTTGGAGAAGACTCTTGAGAGTCCCTTGGACTGCAAGGAGATGAAACCACTCAATCCTTAAAGAAATCAATCCTGAGCATTCATTGGAAGGACTGAAGCTGAAGCGCCAATACTTTGGCTACCTCATGCGAAGAACTGCTTAGAAAAGATCTTGATGCTGGGAAAGATCGAAGGCAGAAGGAGGAGGGGACTGCAGCGGATGATATGGTTAGATGGCGTCACCAACTCGATGGACGTGAATCTGAACAAGCTCCCTGAGTTGGTGATGGACAGGGAAGCCTGGAGTGCTGCAGTCCATGGGGTCGCACAGAGTCGGACAAGACTGAACTGAACAACAACAACAAAAAAAGACTGAACTGAACGGTGAAGTTACTCTGACTACACTGTTATACACACACTGCTGCTGCTAAGTCGCTTCAATCATGTCCGACTCTCTGCGACTCCATAGATGGCAGCCCATCAGGCTCCACCGTCCCTTGGATTCTCCAGGCAAGAACACTGGAGCGGGTTGCCCATGCCCCAATTTCTCCATTTGTTTTTTCTTTTTTTTTTTTTGAACCCCATAGCTTCCAACATACCTGTATTATGTAATTTACTTATTTTCAATCATTTGTTCAATAACTGTTTATTAGCATTTATGTGCCAGGCTATGCCCTGGTGGGGAGAAGGCAATGGCACCCCACTCCAGTACTCTTGCCTGGAAAATCCCATGGATGGAGGAGCCTGGTGGGCTGCAGTCCATGGGGTCGCTAAGAGTACGACACGACTGAGCGACTTCTCTTTCACTTTTCACTTTCATGCATTGGAGAAGGAAATGGCAACCCACTCCAGTGTTCTTTCCTGGAGAATCCCGGGGACGGGGGATCCTGGTGGGCTTAGTCTCTGGGGTCGCACAGAGTCGTACACGACTGAAGTGACTTAGCAGCAGCAGCAGCAGCATGCCCTGGTGAAGCTTATATTCAATTAAGGGGGTTGTTGTTGTTCAGTGTTTAAGTCATGTCTGACTCTTTGTGACTGCATGGACTGCAGCTTTCCAGGCTTCCCTGTCCTTCATTTTCTCCTAGAGTTTGCTCAAACTTATGTCCATTGAGTCAGCGATGCCATCCAACCATCTCATCCTCTGTCGCCCGTTCTCCTCCTGCCCTCAGTTTTTCCCAGGATCAGGGTCTTTCCAGTGAGTCAGCTTTTTGCGTCAGGTGGCCAAAGTAATGGTGCTTCAGCATCAGTCCTTCAAATGAATATTTAGGGTTTATTTTCTTTAGGATTGACTGGTTTGATTTCCTTGCTGTCCAAAGCAATCTAAAGAGTCTTCTCCATCACCACAATTCAAACACGTCAATTCTTGGGTGCTCAGCCTTCTTTATGGTCCATCTCTCACATCTGTACGTGACTATTAGAAAAACCATGAAGTGAAGTGAAGTTGCTAAGTCGACTCTTTGTGACCCCATGGACTGTAGCTGACCAGACTCCTCCATCCATGGGATTTTCCAGGCAAGAGTACTGGAGTGGGTTGCTATTTCCTCCTCCAGGGGATGTTCCCTTCCCAGGGATCAAACCTGAGTCTCCCGCATTGTAGGCAGATGCTTTACTGTCTGAGCCACCTGGAAAGTCATTGGAAAAACCATAGCTTTGACTATACAGTTTTTTGTTGGCAAAGTGATCTCTCTCCTTTTTAATATGCTGTCTAGATTTGTCATATAGCTTTTCTTCCTAGGAAACCTGAGTCTCCCGCATTGTAGGCAGATGCTTTACTGTCTGAGCCACCTGGAAAGTCATTGGAAAAACCATAGCTTTGACTATACAGTTTTTTGTTGGCAAAGTGATCTCTCTCCTTTTTAATATGCTGTCTAGATTTGTCATATAGCTTTTCTTCCTAGGAGCAAGCATCTTTTAATTTCATGGCTGCAGTCACTGTCTGCAGTTATAAAACAAATTTTAAGTAAGTGAGTATGTCAGATCAGTGTTACGGTGTTACTCCTGTTACACTGAATAAAAGTCTGATTTTTAATCTGTGTCACCCAGCTGAGCTTCCCAAGACCCAGTGGTGGCTGATTTTTCACCTCCCTACCCCTGATATCTTGAGAGAAAGCTCAGGATCTCTCAAACCCTTCCTGCTCAAATCAGCGGAACACAATTACCTCCTCCTGTCTACTTTTATCACCAGTGGGGAGATGTTGAAGTTCAAGTATGGAGCACGGAATCTGCTGGACGCTGGTGCTATTGAATCCATTGCCAGCCGGGCCTCCAGGCTGAATCTTTTCTTCCAGGTAACAGACTGGCTTGTCAACTTTGCTCACCTGTATGTGTTTCCTTGGAACCTCTTTGTGACTCAGAAGTTATAGGAATTTGTTAGAGGACTGAGGCGAATCTAGGAGAAATTTCCTTTGGTGTTTTATATATGCTGAAAGTTGTGGAAAAAGGAGCCATTGTGCCAGGAATGGGTAGCTGAACTTGCCCTTGAAGGGGGACCTTTTTGAGGATTTCACACGTTACACTTTTGCAGTAAAGTTTGCCCTTTTATTAAGGAAAAGTAAATGAACAAAGACACTCGTTTGACTGGAATTTCTATAGGTGTAACCCTATAGAAATAGAGAAATCTTTTTCATTCAAGGGATGTTTGTTTTTAAAAAGTTTTGATAAATACCAAACCTGTACAACCCACATTCCTCTCAAGATATAGACCATTTCCATCACCCCCAAAAGGATTAAAACTTGAAATTGTGAGATTTTTTTCCCAAGTAGATTTCTCATTCTTTTGTTTGTTGTAGAAATATTTGTTTGATAAGTCAAAGAGAAAATACAGATAGTGGTGAAGGTTTAGGTTTGAATCCTGGCCTCAGAATGTGTTAGCTGTGTTACCTTGGGTGAGTCAGTTGCCTTGTCTATATCCATTTTCCATTCTTTGTATTATGGTAGAAGTTATAGCACCTAATTTACAAAGTTAGGATCAAATAAGATAATTCATGTACTTAGTTCTTGCCCAGCTCTTGGTAAGCCCTTTATAAATGATAGCTATTATTAATGATGAGTGTAGAAATAGTATTAGCTACAGTCATAATAAATTTATGTTCACTTAGCAGTAACTACTAAATAAGGCATTTTGGTAGGATTATCTGTATGATGATAAATCTAGGGTGATTTACAATGTTATATTAGTTTCACTACTAATATGTTCTTGAGGACATTTTCCCCAAGATTTTGGTATTGGGGAATGTTGAAACAGATCAGAATGTGGACAGAGTGAAAGCTTAGATTGTTCTGTGGGTCACCATTTAAGTTATGAGGTATTTTTCTCTTATGAATGGTTTATTTTTAACCTCAACTGACTGGAGCGCTACCACTTTTTAACCCATTAATTGTTTTACTCCAAAACTTCCAACTTATGACAAAATTCTTAAAATGTGCAGATATGGAGAGGGACAGAGACTTGCTCAGAATCATGGAGCTTTTAAATGACAAAGCCATACCCCATTTTTAGTGTGGGTGTGTAACTGCAGGGCAACAATGTCAGTGTGTATCAGAGTTTAGTTAAGTGTATCTTGTACTTAAATGTCATTATACCAGCAAAGATTGTGTGTAAATTCCAAATTCCTCCTTTTTTTTCTTTAAACAAGTTCCACCCTGTGCCCTGAAAAGCTGTTATTTGCAAGCATAGCATAACCCTAGCACTTGCTTTAATATACGCAGAATAAGGATACTGTTTTTGCCCCCCATCCAGCTGAAACCCCACTCCTTCTTGGGTGGGACTTGAACCCAGCCAAAACTCAGACTGGGACTTGAATCCATCATTCCTGAGTTAGGAGGGGACTTGAATGCACTGTTGTCATTTTTTTCTAAATTTTTAAATTCAGCTGCACTGGGTCTTCCATTGCAGTGTGTGGGTCAAACTCATTGTCTTTTAATTGAAACTGCTCACCTTGTGTCAGAACTTTCTGAAGCTCAGGTTCTTTTCAGCACGGAAACGGCAAAGAGTGAGTTTATTAGCAGAGGATGCTTGTGAGAGACACAAATGGTCTGGCAGGGGAGCACAGCACTGAGAACAAAGAGGGCTATATTTTTATAGTCAAAAAGTGGGGAGTGGAGTAGACCACCTTCCTCATTTTGGGGTAAATGTTTAAGGCTTAGGTCTTTAGTTCTCCTTTGATCCTCTGTGGTTAATGAGGACTGTCATGGTGCTATTTAAATGTATATTTACAGAAGAAAGGTAATGTATACTAAAATATGGTAATTCATCTCAGGTCTTGATATTATGACCCCTTTCACCTAGTTTCTTTCCCTTTTCCCCTCTATTCCTGTCTTGAGTACCTGCAGAAATGCTATTCTTCAAGGGCCATTAACTCCCTGACTTCATGTAACAAGATACAGACCTGATATATATTGTCTTGTGTTTAAACTATTGGCACCTATGGCTTGAGTGTGCCTGGCAAATGGATGCATCTGGTCTTCCTTCAGGGTAGTATAGATTGTTACTGAGGTTCAAATGTCTGTTGCTCCTTTGTGTCTGACTCTTTGTGACCCCATGGACTGTAGCCTGCCAGTTTCCTCTGTCTGTAGAATTCCCCAGATAAGAATACCGGAATGGGTAGCCATTCTTTTCTCCAGGGGGAGCTTCTCAACCCAGGGACTGAACCCGAGTCTCCCACATTGCAGGCAGATTCTTTACCATCTGAGCCATCAGGGGAGATTGTTGCTAGGTTACTGGGTTCTTTTCTAGAGTGGTCATTAGCTTATAGCGTTCTCCCAAATGCCCTTAAAATTCCCTCTTGTCTTTAATCCCCTCGTGGGATTTCTAAACTGATTATCCCACTTTATCCCTATCCCAGTGTCCTTTTAATGAGGTTTGGATAGAGAGTAGTGGTTTTGTTTTCCATGTAGACAGGGTCTCAGTTTCTACTTGACAGTAAGTACCTCCCCAAGAGTTCCAGGTCAGTGGTTGGCAGGCTTTTAGATTTTTGAGCCAGCAAAATTTTACAAATTTGCTAGGCTGACTGAGATTTGCCAACTTTGTATTTTGCTAAGTAAGGGATGTAAAAAAACACAAAAAAGAAAACGCTATCATCTTCTGGTCCTTTTATTTCATAAAGAGAGGATATTTTAAAAAAACACCAAGAGGGGAAGGATGTTGTTTCAGAATAAAGGACCATTTTACAATTTGAATACACTTAGCTTTATAAAAGAGTCATCATGCAGTGTTCACCTTTTCTTACTTTATGACAGACCTGAAAACTTTAAGACTCAGTACTGTATTTGGGAACTGCTGCTTAGTCTAAACTCATCAGAGGAGAGAAAAACTAGGAATCTTATTTTCCCAGAAAGTGGCAGAACTCTAAAGTGACAGATAGTGTGGTCCGACTCAGTGCTTCACAAACCTGGCTGAGGTCTGACTGCCTTGGGAGGAGGTGTTACTGAAATATATTCTTAGCTACAGACTGGTAAATTCTAATTCAGTAGATTGGGAATGGTACCTGAGAATCTGGTTTTTGGTTTTTAGTTAAGTTCTCCAGGTGACTCAAAGGTAGTCGTGTTACTGAGCCCAAGCTTGTTCTGCTTGCCACAGGACAGGCCAATAAAGAAGGATATGAGTTGTTGGAACAAGGAATAACTATTTTAATTGGAAAGCTAGCAGATGGAGAAGATGGCAGACTGGCATCTCAGAAAACCATCTTCCCTCAGGCGGAGTTCTGGCCCCGTTTATATACAAGAGGGGGAGGGGCCCACTGTGGCACTGACCAATGGCTGAGCAGAACCACCGTAAGTGGCTGGTTAACAGTTGCTCACTAACCGTTGCCTTCTTGAGGGAGGGGCCCACTGTGGTACTGACCAATGGCTGAGCAGGACCACCGAAAGTGGCTGGTTGACAGTTGCTCACTAACGGTTGCCTGCTTGGGGGAGGGGCCCACTGTGGCACTGGCCAATGGCTGAGCAGAACCACCGTAAGTGGCTGGTTAACAGTTGCTCACTAACGGTTGCCTTCTTGAGGGAGGGGCCCACTGTGGTACTGACCAATGGCTGAGCAGGACCACCGAAAGTGGCTGGTTGACAGTTGCTCACTAACGGTTGCCTGCTTGGGGGAGGGGCCCACTGTGGCACTGACCAATGGCTGAGCAGAACCACCGTAAGTGGCTGGTTAACAGTTGCTCACTAACGGTTGCCTTCTTGAGGGAGGGGCCCACTGTGGTACTGACCAATGGCTGAGCAGGACCACCGAAAGTGGCTGGTTGACAGTTGCTCACTAACGGTTGCCTGCTTGGGGGAGGGGCCCACTGTGGCACTGACCAATGGCTGAGCAGAACCACCGTAAGTGGCTGGTTAACAGTTGCTCACTAACGGTTGCCTTCTTGAGGGAGGGGCCCACTGTGGTACTGACCAATGGCTGAGCAGGACCACCGAAAGTGGCTGGTTGACAGTTGCTCACTAACGGTTGCCTGCTTGGGGGAGGGGCCCACTGTGGCACTGACCAATGGCTGAGCAGAACCACCGTAAGTGGCTGGTTAACAGTTGCTCACTAACGGTTGCCTTCTTGAGGGAGGGGCCCACTGTGGTACTGACCAATGGCTGAGCAGGACCACCGAAAGTGGCTGGTTGACAGTTGCTCACTAACGGTTGCCTGCTTGGGGGAGGGGCCCACTGTGGCACTGACCAGTGGTCAGCAGGAACACTAACTGGTCGCTTGCTTGGGGGCAGGTCCACTGTGGTGCTGAGCAGGGCCCGTATAGCTTGTGCCTGCCTCGCAGCTATTGCACCCAGAGTAGGAAGGTGCCACGTGACACCAGAAAGCGGCAGGGTCTGAGGCAGTCCGGGCTGTCTAGTATCATTGTCCTCCGGCTCTCAGTAGAGCCTGGTTATCTGAGGCGGCAGACTCTGTGGCCTCAGCTGGCTTCACTGGTCAGTTTGTGACTGATGAGGTGGCTCAGGAGCTGGCATCGTGGGAGTGGAGCTCCCTTCTGCCACTTGGGCAGTGGGTTAGTGGTGGGCGTGGGCCGACCTGGTGGGCTAGGTTCAGCCGCGTGCAGAGAGGTGTAGTGGAGTGACCCCTGCTTTAATGGTGTGTGCTGGCCAGTGCTAGGGAGCGGGCAGGAAAGGGCCCATCACGCTTCTGGTTCTGGCTGCTGCTGCTGCTAAGTCGCGTCAGTCGTGTCTGACTCTGTGTGACCCCATAGACAGAAGCCCAACAGGCTCCTCTGTCCCTGGGATTCTCCAGGCAAGAACACTGGAGTGGGTTGCCATCTCCTTCTCCAATGCATGAAAGTGAAAAGTAAGTGAAGTCATTCAGTCGTATCCGATTCCTAGTGACCTCATGGACTGCAGCCCACCAGGCTCCTGAGGAGGCTGCTATTGGGCTGTTACAGTCAGTTTGTTTGTGTCATCCAGGGCTGTGTAACAAAGTGCTCACAAAGTTTAAAGCAACAGTGATTTACTTTTTCTTACGATTCTGTGGGTTGGCTGCATGCAATTAGATGATTCTTCTGCTGGGGTCGCTCATGGGTTGTACTGAGTTGGGAGCTTGGCTGGGACTAAAACCTCTGGGTGCTGACTGCTGACTGGGGTGCCTCAGTTCATCCAGTGACCTCTTCTCCAAAGGTCTTTTGTTACTCAGTCTAAGCTGGGGCTTGTAATTTTTTCTGTGAATAAGTACATTGGCCCTAAGGTCTCCGCTGTAACTACTGAACTCTGCCATTCTATTTATATCACAGAAGCTCAGACAGTAAAGAATCTGCCTGCAATGCAGGAGACCTGAGTTCAGTTCCTGGGTTTGGAAGATCCCCTGGAGAAGCAAATGGTAACCCATTCCAATATTCTTGCCTGGAGAATTCCACGGACAGACAGAGGAGCCTGGCAGGCTACAGTCCATAGCGTTGCAAAGAGCTGCGTGAGACTGAACAGCTAACACACACATACACACAGCCATAGATGAAGTGTAAATTCATAGGCATGGCTGTGTTCCAATAAAGCTTTATTTATAAAAACAGACAGTGGGTGAGATTTGACTGGCACCTGGTCTAGCCCAAGCTTCTCAACTTGGGGGCTGGCTTCCCCGAAAAAAACAAAAGTAGAAGCTGCCAGACTTCTTAAGGGTTGCATCTTGAACTGGCACTGGGTCACTTGTGTTATGTTCTGTTGTTTCACGTGAGTCATGGCAACAGCACAGATTTGTGGGGAGAAAAAATAGACTCTGATGCTTGATGGATGCAGTGGCAAGTGCTTAGAGTTAGAAGAATTGTTGGTGGCCAGCTTTGCAGAGAGAACTGCATACAGTCCATGGCACATGGGATTCATTGGTCTAGAGCAGGGGTGTGAACTCATGTCTTGGGTGGCCAGACAGTGAGTGTAAAGGAGTCAAATGGGCCAGATGGAAGAGCTGTGAGTTGAGTCTGCAGTGAAGTGCCAAACACATCCACTTTCTACAGGGGCAGTGCTCCTCAGCTGCAGCTCAGCCTCCCCAGGCAGGAATGTGGTACAGTGTTGCCAGATCTGCCTGTGTCTCATGAGAAGCCAGAAATCCTCCCCTCCCCCCGCCTTTTCTTTTGGTGTGAAATCTCCTGATTTTTCAATATTGGCAGATAAATTATTTTAAATATAACAGGCCAAACAAAACATGTCTGTGGGCTAGATGCAGTCTGCCAGTTTGCAACTGTTGCCTGAGATCATGAATAAATTCAGCCTTAGCGCAGACACTCCATTCACACGACCCTTTATTGTCTGAGTGAATTCAAGAAACCGAAGTTATGTTAAACAAACCTGTAGGAACACAGGAAGAGGGATTCATTGTATCCTTCTGAAGAGGCACGGAGATGTGACGGGACTAGCAGGGTCCGGAGAATGTCCCCATGAGCCTCAGACTGCTAAGACAGAACTGTTTCTTATTCATGGCGTGCTGATGAAGTTTTTCTCCCCAGGTGCAGGAGGAAGAAGCCCACATACAAATGATAACTTAATGACTGTCAGTGGACGTCACTTTAAAGGATGAGGCCACCAAATTCCGCTGCTAGCATGTGTCGTGAGCAGTTAGTTGAGTTGGTGGCTTGCAATTTACTCTGCGTGGATGTTATTGATCAAAGCTTTTCATTATTGACAGTGTCTCCATCTGCTGTTTGCTGTTTTTAGGGGAAACCACCCTCCATGACTCAACAGCAGATGTCTCTTCTTTCCCGAGAAGCGATATTAGATGCCCTCTTTGTTCTCTTTAAAGAATGCAGTCAGCCGGCTCTGATGAAGATTAAGCACGTGAGCAACTTTGTCCAGAAGTGTAAGTGTGGGGAGAACTTTTTCTTGAAAATTGTCCTGCTTAATGAGAATTAGAAGGATACTGGAGGTGGGATACATTTGTGGTTGGAGGGAGTGGGTAGGAATTTCTGCTTTAGATGGACCCAGCTTCAAGGTCAGCTTCCACCTGCTGTTGCTAGGAGACTGGATAAATCAGGCCTCTTGATTGCGAGTGATAGAAACTCAACTCAAACTAGCTTAGGCCAAAAAGTGAATTAAAAAAAAATTATTGAAGTATAGTTGATATACAATCTTGTGTTACTTTCTACTGTACAGTGAAGTGATTCAGTTATATATATATATATATACACACTCTTTTTCATATTCCTTTCCATTGTGATTTACCATGGGATATTCAATATAGTTTCCTGTGCTACACAGTAGAACCTTGTTGTTTATCCCCAAAAGTAAATTTTTTGGCTCATGAAACTGAGAGTCCAGGGGTGGCTCAAATTTTAGGCATGGCTGTTTCCAAGGACTTAAATAACGTCTCTGGCTCCTTCATTATACTCACTCAAGGCTAATTAGTCATTAGGCATTGTGAAGACAGTGCTTAGCATCTACAGTATTCACAATTATTGTAATTAGTTTAATTTTACTTTATTTTAAAATCATAAAAAATATGGGTATAATAATCTATAATGATTCTGGATTATATTCATCTTTATACCAGTGTGGTCACAAAGATATATATATTTATATAAAATTTTTTTTTTTTAAATGGAGCAAGGGGCTGATGAAGGCAAGTGCCTAGGGACTATGAAAGTCATAAACTGGCCCTGCCCTCACCCTGTTCTTGACTCTACTTGACTTGCACGTAGTGGGGAAGTTGGCTGCTTGCTGGTTCCAACTTTTGTAGTTTTTCACCTGACACCAGTGTTTCTCAACCAGTGGTGATTTCGCCTCCCCCAGGGACATGTGGCAGTATCTGGAGACAATTTTGGTTGTCACAGCTGGCAGGGAGGGTGCTCTTGGTAGCTAATGAGTGGAGCCCAGAGATGCTGATAAACATCCTGCAATGCACAGGATGGCCCCCATCACACAGAATTATCTGGCCTCAAAGGCAGACAGTGCCAAGTCTGAAAGAAACCATGTCTTACATGACTTTCCAGTGTAACCAATCACCCTAAAATTTAGTGGCTTAAAACAAGAATCATGATTCTGTGGGTTGACTAGGCTTAGCTGAGAATTCTTCCATTCCATGTGACATGGGTCAGGATTGCGGGCATCTAGGCTGGAATGGATGACCCGCCCATTGTCTGGCACGTTGCCTAGAAGGCTGGGCTCCCCCAGGACTCTGAGACTAGTAGGCCTGTCTCTCTCTCTGTGAAGTCTCAGAGATTCTTGCTCTCCATATGGCTGTTCTGTGTGGTCTCTCCATGACGGGTCAGCCAGCTACAGGCTGGGATGCCTGCTTTGTAAACAAAGTTCTCCTGGCATGCAGCTTTACCTGTTCCCTCTGGCTGCTGTCACATCACAAGGCGTTTGAGTAGGTGTAGGTATGACCATATGGCCTACAACGCCCAAAATGTTTACTCTCTGACCCTTTGAGACAAAGCTACTGACCCATGGTCTACGCTGTCACTCTAGCAGAGATGTCTAGATGTCCTCCATGGCAACTCAGCGTTTCCAAATATAAAAGTGGAAGCTGCCAGGCCTTCTCAGGGCTTAGGTCTGAAAGGGACATAGAATCTCTTTGGCTGCATTCCATGGTTTGCAGTGAGGCAATGGGGCCACCCAGATTTCTTGTACTGGGGAACAACAAAGCACATGCATTGGCCACTGTCTTTGGATGCTGGCTACCCCACTGTACCCAACATGTATCATCTACTGTCTATTCATGCAATCTCAGGGAAGATTCTCATTGGCTCTGCTTTGGGTCACTTGCCTATCCCTTGACCAGTCACTGGGCCAGAGTGTGAAGTATTGTGATTGGCCTCATGTAGGTGCCCAGGGGTCCAGGGCACCATGATCACTGGGACCTCATGGAATGGGGAATGTGCTATTGCCTAAAGGACCTGGGAGTTTTATGGATAAAACCAATGTATGTCTAGTAAGTGACATCGGTGTTTACATGTAACTTGTTTGTTCTCAGTGTCCTCATCTGAATGATGGGGGAAAAGGCATATCTGATATAGGGATTGAATGAGATAGTGCACAGTCCAGGCTTATGTTGCCTGGCACAAGGAGACACTCAGTAAATGTTGCCCAATAATGATAACCATAAACCTCAATGTTTAACATAGTGTGTACCTTTAACTTTAAAATGCACTTGGCATATTTGTTCATGATTCTGTATTTGTTTGAATAAGTTCCCACCTTATTTTGTTGACTAAACTCTCAAACAGAGAGTAGGAGGGGAAGGAAAAGCTTGTGACAAGACTAATTTACTGAGCTTTCAACATGCACCTTCTTGAGACTGCCCTCCAGTTAGGATCATCCTTTAAAGCAGTGGATCTTCTAGACTTATTCAGTAATCAGGAGTCTAGACTTGTGAAATGTAGATTTTTCTAATAGATTTCTCTTTCAGGAAACTGTTTCATATTTTTAAAGAGGCTTCCTGGAGAGCATGGTTGAGAGATTATGATTGGAAAAGGGTGATTGCATTAGTATGTTTCCCCCCCCTCTTTGAGTTTCTGTTTTAGAATGTAAGCTTCATTTTTCTGTGGGAAGAAGGGTCCAACAGCTGTTACCACATAAGTTTCTTGAGGCTTGCCATAGAGATGGAAAATTTCTTCTGGGACTGTTGGAGGAAGTGAGACAGAATAATACAGCCCTGAAGCAGTGCCCCTAGTTTGGGTCAAGGGAGGTCAGGGAGCTGGCATTTGGGAATCAGGGAGGAATTCTTTGTTTCTTAATTTCTAAGCTAGCCTTTTTGCCTAAAACTGGGTTTGGTACACAGAAGGTGGGGCTTCCCGGGTGGGACAGTGGTGAAGAATCCTCCTGCCAATGCAGGAGATGCAAGAGACATGGGTTAGATCCCTGAGTCGGGAAGACCACCCCACCCCTGGAGAACGAAGTGGCAACCCACACCAATATTCTTGCTTGGAAGAATGAGGTTGCAAAGTGTCAGACATGACCAAGAATGCTTGGACACACAGAAGGTGTTTAATAAATATTGGTTGATTAATTATTGCCGATGAACAGAATAAGTAGCAAAATCTTAAGCAGTGTATCACATATTTTATGTAAAAAATAAACGTGTGATGTTAAAACATACAGACAAAAAAAGTGTTGATAATTGTTAAAGTTGGACTTTTCTCGGTTATTTGACAGTGGCTGAAATTTTACCCTCTTTCAGCTACATTCACTGCAGGCAAACTCTTCTATATGTTCACAATCTTAGTACTTTGGGCAAAATACTACTTTTAAGTTCCTACGCACCACCCTCCCCTATTGTAAGCATAATACAAAGTTACTTGTAGCAACATGGATGGACCCAGAGATTATCATCCTAAGAGAAAGACAAATATCATATGATATCACTTATATGTGGAATCCTAACAACTGACACAAGTGAACTTATTTACAAAACAGAAATGAGACTTAGAGACACAGAAAACAAACCTATAGTTACCAAAGTGTAAGGTGGGGAAGGGATAAATTAGGAGTTGGGATTAACATATACACACTACTATACATAAAATGGGTAACCAATAAGGACCAATAGCACAGGGAACTATATTCAATGTCTTGTAATAACCTATAATGGCAAAGAATCTAAAAAATTTATATACATGTAGCTGAATCACTTTGCTGTATACCTGAAAATACAACATTGTAAATCAACTATATTTCAGTAAAAATTAAAAAAAATACAAAGTTAAATATAAAAGATCAGAATGGAAGAAAATCCCTCAAAATCTTACCTAAGATAACCACTGTTAATGGTTCAGTGCATAGATTGCAACTTTTCTTTTGTCCTTATAAGATATTTATTGTGGAATTGTTCAAACATATCTAAACAGTAAAGAGACAAGTGTCATAAACCCCTACATACCAATCAAGTAGCTTGAACAATGAACCCTTTACCATGTGTATTCTAACATTTTTTTGTGCAATTGCTCAGTCGTGTCCAACTCTTTGTGACCCCATGGACTGTGGCACACCAGGCTCCTGTGTCCTTCACTATCTCCTGGAGTTTGCTCAGACCTCATGTCCTTTGAGTTGGTGATGCCATCCAACCATCTNTACCATGTGTATTCTAACATTTTTTTGTGCAATTGCTCAGTCGTGTCCAACTCTTTGTGACCCCATGGACTGTGGCACACCAGGCTCCTGTGTCCTTCACTATCTCCTGGAGTTTGCTCAGACCTCATGTCCTTTGAGTTGGTGATGCCATCCAACCATCTTATCCTCTGTTGGCCCCTTCTGCGTGCAGTCTTTCCTGGCATCAGGGTCTTTTCTACTGAGTCGGTTCTTTGTACCAGGTGGCCAAAGTATTGGTGCTTCAGCATCAGTCCTTCCAGTGAGTATTTAGGGTTGATTTCCTTTTGGGTTGACTGGTTTGATCTCTCTTGTTGTCCAAGGGACTCTCAAGAGTCTTCTCCAGCACCACAGTTTGAAAGTACCAGTTCTTTGGTGCTTAGTCTTCTTTATGATCCAACACTCACTTCCGTACATGACTACTGAAAAATCCATAGCTTTGACTATATGGCTGTTTGTTGGCAAAGTGATGTCTCTGCTTTTTAATACACGGTCTATGTTTGTCATAGCTTTTCTTCCAAGGAGCAAGCGTCTTTTAATTTCAAGGCTGCAGTCACCATCTGCAGTGATTTTGGAGCCCAAGAACACAAAATCTGTCACTGTTTCCATTTTTTTCCCTATTTATTTGCTATGAAGTGATGGGACTGGATGCCATGATCTTTAATTTTTTGAAGTTGAGTTTAAAGCCAGCTTTATCACTCTCCTTTTTCACCTTAATCAAGAGGCTCTAACATTAATCTGGTTTAATTTTGCGCAAAATGGGTTGTATGTTGATAATGTTTTGCCACTAGTGTTGCTCACTTAGCAATATATTTACTTAACAAATATTTGTGGAGCACTCGCTATGTGCCTGCTGCTGTTCTGAGTATTGGGTTTACAGTAGTGATCAAAGCAGAAGCAAATCCTTGTCCTTGAAGAGACTCCAGTGGAGGTTGAGCTACTTAATTCTTTTAAATATGTGTCTAGTATTCTTTTCTAGTATTCTCTTATGCTGTTTCCACTTTCCTGTTAATTGTAGACCTCTATATTGTTTCTGATTTTTCTGTAACAAGCAGTGCCCATCATAAGTATCTTGATATGTGTGTCTTTTGAACATTTCTGTGAAGGATGCATTTGTAGAGAGTGAAGTGTTGCAATACTGAATTTTAAAAAAGGAAGCAGCATTCAGCTGTGGTGGCTTTTGCTCCCTGGATCTATATATGTATCTGGGAAGATCATTCTCTGACTGCATTTTCATTTCATGCTTTGGGTCTCTACCTCAGTGTCAGTTCCCACTGTGTTCATAGTGGGCGGGGATGAAGGTTGATATGGTTTTGTAGTCACAGAAGTTGCTAGTGGGAAGAGAAGTTGTGCAGGGTTATTTTTCACAGTCATAGGTACGTGTTTAGCATCTCACCCGTTCACCTTGATAATCCCAGAGTCTTTGAATAACAACATCGTGACTTGGAGTGGTTTCTCAGAATTCTGAGAGTGTCATGGTGGTTTTGCCTGCAAGCAGGTTTGTCTGCTGGGGTGACTGAGATGCCTGGTGGTTGCTGGAGACAGACCCAGAGTTATTAAGTTGGACGGTGCTATAAGCAACGCGAGGGCCCAAGGCCTTAGAGAAGAATCAGGAGAGGCTGGCCTTGTGTGCAAGCAGTAATGGAATCAGGTTCAAGTCAGAAAATTGCAAGTCAGCATATTTGGGAAATCAATAATTCAAAAACTCAAGTACTAGGTCTGAGAGAAACTTGGAAGAAGATAGGGAAGAAAGACTGGGCTTGCCACAGTGATGTCAAGGCAAAAGGAAAATGCCGTGCCGCATTTAGTTTTGCTTCTGCATGGAATCCTCCCCGAAGGTGCTCTAGATTTATTTTTTGTTTTACAATGGCCACGGGGAATTGAAGTGAATCTACTCGCCCCTCTTGCCTGATTCCTCAAGGGAACAAAGGAAAATGTTTTTAGGATAACAAGTAAGAGATGTTGTTAGTGCAGTGGTGCTCATCACATGTGCCTTTGATCCAAATGAATTCAACTCCACTCATGCAACCGAGAAAGGGAGTGGGTAACAACAATTAAAATTGCATTGGCTAATTCATCAGTGTGCTACCAAGTGACCGTGGTTATGAAATGGCTCTGCCCTTTGTTGGGCTCTGTTCCTTTAGCTGTGTGAGCAACTTGCTGAGTGAATGTAGCTCCCAGCTGTACCTGGTGCCCTCCCACAGAAGTGGCTCCAGTGCCCCTGTGGGATTTCAAGAGTCGCTTGGTCTTCACCATGGCATCTTTCTGAGGGAATTCGCCACGATAATTTTGATGACATGTTACTCTTGTCTTCCTTTGGAGTAAAACCTGTATATGATGCAGTTTCCCTGTAATGGACAGGACTGAAGGATTTGGTCAGTCACAGCTGTTCCGCTCTATTCCTTTTTAAAAAAAAATATTTTATTGAAGTATAGTTGATTTACTAATGTTAATTTCTGCTGTACACCAATACAGTTATATAATATATATATATATACTCTTTTTCATATTCTTTCCCATTATGGTTTATCACAGGATATTGAATGTAGTTCCCTGTGCTGTGCAGTAGGACCTTGTTGTTTATTCATCCTATAAATAACAGTTAATATCTGCTAATCCCAGGCTCCCTGTCCTTCCCCTCACCCAACCCCCTTGGCAACCAGAAGTCTGTTCTCTCTGTCTGTGATTCTGTTTCATAGATACGTTCATTTGTATTTTAGATTCCATATGTAAGTGATATTATATGATATTTTGTGTTTCTATTTCTGACTTACTTTGCTTGTGTGTGTATGTTGCTGTTGTTTAGTCGCTCAATTGTGTCTGACTCTGTGCGACTCTGTGCAACCCCATGGACTGTAGCTTGCCAGGCTCCTCTGCCCATGGGATTCTCCAGGCAAGAATACTGGAGTGGGTTGCCATGCCTTCCTCCAGGGGGTCTTCCCAACCCAGGGAATGAACACAGGTCTCGCGCACTGCAGGTGGATTATTTACTGTCAGCCACCAGGGAAGCCANGGGATTCTCCAGGCAAGAATACTGGAGTGGGTTGCCATGCCTTCCTCCAGGGGGTCTTCCCAACCCAGGGAATGAACACAGGTCTCGCGCACTGCAGGTGGATTATTTACTGTCAGCCACCAGGGAAGCCAGACTTACTTTGCTTAGTATGATAATCTCGAGGTCTGTCCATATTGCTGCAAATGGTGGTCATCCTTTTTTTGTGACTGAGTAGTATTCCACGGTATGTATATACCTCATCTTCTTTGTTCATCTGTCAGAGGACACTTAGGTTGCTTCACGTCTTGGCTGCTGTAAATAGTGCTGCTGTGAGCATGGGAGTGCATGCATCTTTTCAAATGACAATTTTGTCTGGTTATATGCCCAGGAGTGAAATTGCCATATCGTATTTTAGCTCTATTTTTTGTTTTTTTGAGGAACCTCTATACTGTTTTTCATAGTGGCTATACCAGTTTACATTCCCACCAACAGTGTAAGAGGGTCTTCTTTGCTGCACACCCTCTCCAGCATTTGTTATTTGTCAACTTTTTAATGATGGCCATTCTGACCAGTGTGAGATGATACCTCATTATCGTTTTGATTTGCATTTCTCTAATATTTATGTTCCATTCTATTCTTTAGATCATTAGAATCACTATATATCTATCCTGTGATGCCCCAATTTAATGTTGTTAATAAATGTATGTTAGATTCCAAATCTGCCACCTGTTTAGTCCATACTTTAAACACAGAGAATCTCTGACTGTTATGGACTGAATGTTTTTACCGACCTTCCTGCTTCCTTCTCCAGTTTCCCAAATTTATATGTTGAGGCTCTGATCCCCCAAAACTGAAGCCTTTGGGAGATAATTAGATGTAGATGAATTCATCAAGGTGGGCCCCATGATGGAATTCATGTCCCTAGAAGAAGAGGAAGGGAGATGAGGGCTCCTTTTCCTTCTACCACATGAGGAATACAGGGGCTGCCTGTCAGCCAGGAAGTGGGTTCTCAACAGGCTCTCAGCCTGCTTGCCCTCACAGCCTCTAGAACTTTGAAAAATTAATGTCTGTTTAAAGTGCTTTATCTGTGTGTCTGATGCTTTTGTTAAAGCTTTTAGGATAGAGGAAGACACCGGCTGAGGGATAGCATTCAGAAAAGGAGTAAGACTATGCTAAGAAAAGAGACAGTTGCAAACCCATCAAGCTGCGTGACTCGTCAGCTCTGCAGGGCCAAGGTCAGGCCTCTGCTTGGTTCCTCAGGCTTTTTCTCCCTTGGTAGTGCTGCTACATACTATGTATGGCAAGGGAGGGTATTTACTGACACAATCCAAGGGAGACAAGACCTGGGCTAATGGAGTAAAACTGAGTAGAACATATGGAATCAGGATGGAATGTTCTGGAAGTCAACCCCAAAGTCAACTGGAGATGGGGATCACATCACTCATATCCCATTATAAACCAGTCCAGATGTCGATAACATGTTTGACCACACTCACTGCCCTGCAGCCCCCGGAGAGGGGGAGGAAAAGCATGATTTCTGTTCTCCTGCCCCTGTTTTCTGCATTTACAGGATTCAGATCATAGCTGCCATGGAAACTGTGCGTTGGAATTTCTGGAGCCCTTAATTTTAACTTAGCATAGAAAAAACACTTTTGTGCTGATTTTATAATTATTCACGACAAGGGGAAAGTGACTAAATGTCTCCTGACAGTGAGGGAAGATACAGCAACGCTTTCTTCTTTCTTCCTTTCTTCTCGCTTTCATAAAGATACGAGTATTTGAAGCACGTTATGGATCCAGGAGTTACTCTTCCGTCTTTTGCAGATTCTGATATTATAGCTGAGTTGCAAGAGCTCCAGCCTTCAGTGAAGGACTTTGAAGTGAGAAGTGTCGTAGGCTGCGGTCACTTTGCCGAAGTACAGGTGGTCAGAGAGAAAGCGACTGGGGATGTCTATGCCATGAAAATCATGAAGAAGAAGGCCTTGTTGGCCCAGGAGCAGGTAGGAGCATTTGACATCCAGCCTCCCCTGTCTGTACCAGCAGGTTCATTGCAGAGATGAGAATCTGCTGGATTGACGCCTGGGATGGAGCCAGTTTTCCTCGGCATCCCTAGTTTTAATTACTGTGGCACAGCCAGGAAGGTCTGAGCATGCTTTCTTGAACTGATATTGACTAATTTTGAAGATTGACAAGCTCCCTTGGGTTGCTTAATTATGTTTTTATAGTTGCATATTATTTAGAACCAACTTGGCCTTTTCACTAATGAATTTGAGATGATCTTTTGTGACCATCCATTGGGAATTCAGAGATGTGCATATCATGGGGTGAGTCAGATAGCCTTTGCTTTTGTACACATCTTATATATTTGTGTTGGGGGCATCTGTACTTGATTTTTTTTTTTGGTTTTAAAACAGGCCTCTGAAGAAATTAAATTGTTCTGTGGCTAGGGAGTTGCCAGTCTGAGAGGAGGTGAGAAGTTATCTTTCTGGTTGTGGTGTTTTTCTCTCTTTTAAAACAAGGCTGCTGCTCCCAGACGTTATTGATTCATTTGCCGTGTTTCTAGAGAGATGGCCATCAGCCTTGGTGTTCAGAGAGCAATTTATTAGTTACCCATGTTCGAGAGCACATCATGTGTCCAATAATGGACCCAGCTCTGTGGGAAGTCTGCAAAAGGAATCAAAGCTCCGTGGCTGTTAGTTTCAGGGTTTCAGCACAGCCTTGGAAAGTTGAGGAAAAATGGCAGATCCATAAAGCAGGCATTTAGGAGCTAAAGCATCACAAAAGAGGGAGCAGTTAGCAAATTCACAGACGACAGAATGAGGAAAGATGTGGGTGAGCCAGAGACAGGGCAGGTTCACACTGCTAAGAGAGAACATGGGCTCTGGGCAGGGAGAAGTGATGAGAATGTACCAGGTAGAAGTGTGCTGTTCTGGAGGTGTAAGTGCTAGAATGCTATGCAGATGTATGTGTTTGTGTGTGTTTAGAAGTTTGGAACAAATAGACTGAAAAATGAGGAGAAGTAAGGACATTGGAGTTGGGAGGAGGTGATTGGTGGGAAACCTCAAGAACTCTCTTCTTGCTACTGTGATAAAATAAGCATCACATAAAATTTACGACTTTAACTATTTTTGAGTGTACAGTTCTGTGGCATTAAGCACATTGGCAGTGATGCGTCCCCGTCACCACTGTCCACCTTTAGGACTTTTTCATCATCCTAAACTGAAACTCTGTACCCATTAAACAGGAACTCATCATCTCCCCCCAAGAACCGGCTTTTGGAGTTGGAATTTAATTTGTGAGATGCTTGGGGTTCACATAGTCTTTTGGAAGCAGAAGGTTGGGATCAGGGTTTCAGCACTTCAGTGACTTTGTGTGACCTCTGGTCAAAGACACAGCAGAGGGCAGGAAGCTGTTTGTCAGAATCTGAGAATGCTGTGTCGTTTGTTCAGGAATGAAATGTGGGCAACTTTATCGAAAGAGTACATGACAGGATGTGGCAGATCATTTGGAAGAGAGGTGTGGAAGATGCTCACTGAGCCTCCCAGCACCTAAGAACAACCTGCCATTAGGCCACACCTACTAAGCACCTGTTGGGTCTGGTGTGTCCTAGGTCTTTGGAAGAGGCCTTAGATGTAGCCTTGTTCTCCTTATATTTCATATGGGCAATGGTGCATAGAAAAGGATATGAATCCAGCACATTCCATACCGCAGGTGAGGGATAGAGACCCTCACTCAGCACATCCCATACTGCAGGTGAGGGATAGGGACCCTCGCCCAGGTTTGCTCCTCGGGGTGAATGACTTGAGTCACCCCGTGTGAGGTGTATGCTGGAGGATTTAAAAATCTCACATACCCAGGAGCTAATTAAAGCCACCCACCCATTCGTTACCTGGGCCATGCAGGACTGTCACAGACAGGATGCTGTTCCTCTCATTGCATCCCAACAGAGGAGTCTCAGTTGCGGTTTGTCACATTTCTGAGGATGTCACGTTGGTATCTGCCACCCTTCACTGCGGAGTTACTCCTTTCCTCTTTGAATTGCATGGGTATTTTGAGATACTTTCAAACTGTGGAAATACGTGTTTCTGATAAAACTTCCAATCCATCCATTTATTTATATCTGTATGCACTTGCGTTTGCCTGTTAATGAGTTACAATCCATTCCTGTCAGTATATGTTTTTATACTCAAATTGTTCCCAAGTTGGCCAATGAGAATCTCTTCAGGTTGGCTTTTGTATATCCTTTTGACATGTTCCCCATCTTTGAATTCTGTGTTACTTTCTGATACAACAAGATGTTTGGGCTCTTAAACTCACTTTACCTGCCCCAGTCCCACAATCAGTCATTTCTCTGGGAGCCCTGTATTTTGCTATTTATTTTTTAGACTGGAAAACAGTATTTGGGCACAAGGTGTTCTCTTTGCTATCAGCATGTCATTGCTGCCAGACTCCTTTCAGTGGACAAGGGCAGGAAATACATGTATGTGTATGCAGTATACCTGCCTCATACACACGAACATTAACATCTGTATTTATTTCTGTATCTACTTATGTATGTTGAAAACCGTGTATTCACATCAACATCTCCAAGCCTATCCAGGTTCACAAGGTTGGTTATAATTTTCACCCTTTCCATGTTTGTAACTCCTCTGATATCACCCTCCCTGTTTTTTACTTATTTTATACACCTGTGTCCATCTGGCAACTCCACCTTGACGGGCTCAGATGCTCTAGGTCATTTAGACCTAGATTGACTTCCTCACCATACGTAAGCCTTTGATAGCCCACACTGGTCTGCTCCACACGTGGTTGCTGCCCTCCTCACCCTGCTCGGACCTGTCACCCTGTTCTGGGCCACCATGGCTTTCCTTGTCACTTGTCATGGATGTTTATCTGGTTATTCTCCATCTGTTTTAGGACTGAATTGCCCAGTAAGGGAAGATGAAGAGAAAGGTTTAAATTTAAAAGTGGAGATGCTCTAGGTCATTTAGACCTAGATTGACTTCCTCACCATACGTAAGCCTTTGATAGCCCACACTGGTCTGCTCCACACGTGGTTGCTGCCCTCCTCACCCTGCTCGGACCTGTCACCCTGTTCTGGGCCACCATGGCTTTCCTTGTCACTTGTCATGGATGTTTATCTGGTTATTCTCCATCTGTTTTAGGACTGAATTGCCCAGTAAGGGAAGATGAAGAGAAAGGTTTAAATTTAAAAGAAGTGGGTTGACTTTGAAGAAAGACATTAAGTAAATAACTGGACACTATTGTATGGGTCTGGCAAAAATTGAGCAAAGTAGGCATAAGATTGAGATTTGTGGAATGTTGGGCTATGTGATAGCTTTTTAAAAAAGAAACAAAACTACGTATCACTTTAAGCTTAATGGGAGAACAAAGAGCATTTCCCACCCCCCATCACACTTAGTTCTTTATAATTGTCTTAATAGTTTCTATTCCTCCTAGGTCTCATATTTTGAGGAAGAACAGAACATATTATCTCGGAATACAAGTCCTTGGATCCCCCAGTTGCAGTACGCCTTTCAGGACAAAAATAACCTTTATCTGGTGAGTCTTTGCATCCATCTCTGTAGAATTAGCCTAGTGTTGCAATAATCAGATCGCACGGCTGTATAATTGAATGTGGTTCTTGGCCACATGGCCCGTGACACTTTTCATTCATTCTCATGCTCTCCTGCCTTTCAGGTGTCTTCGTGTTCTTGTCCTAAAGATGAAGGCCTAATCCATTTAGAAACACCCATTTATTGCTGGATATTGCAGCTATGGCTCAAAGGGCAATAAAGAGAAGTCATTTATTGGCAATAATCTGATAGTACCTTTAACAAGATCTTACTTTAAATTTTAAAAATTGAGATAGAGCATGGTTATTATAAGAAAATGCAAACACTGTGGAAATGTATGAAATAAAAGAGAACATGCTTGACCTTTCTCTCTAATCGCTCTCCCCTGGGAAACGCATGTTAGTGGTTATGTATGTTCGTTCTGGCTCTTAACTGTGAGTTGTGGAAAGAATATTTCTGTGCCTGTGCCTATCGCACATGTATATAGTGTGTTTCACAAAAATAGTGTGTTACTGTCTACTCTGCTCTTCAACTTGCTTTTTGCCTTTCAGTAATTTCTCCCTGACATCTTACCATGTCAGTACATGCAGCACCATGGTTTTCACTGATGTGCATGTAGCATAACTTACAGAATGTTAAAATTCATTTTGGGGCCTTGTTTAGGTTCTTAGGGATTTAGATTCCTAAAGTTAAAGATATCTTAGAAGCAGGTTTTGTTCCTGATTCAGCCCTTAAAACAAGACTATCCTATTACGTTGAATGGAGATAAACTTTTCTAGAGCTCACATAGGAGAAGAGGGTAACAGATAGATGCCTGTTTGTTTTGAGTCCTCCTTTGGGAGGACTTCCCTAGTGGCTCAGATGGTAAAGAATCTGCCTGCAGTGCAGAAGACCTGGGTTTGATCCCTGAGTCAGGAAGATCTCCTGGAGAAGGGAATGGCAACCCAATCCAGTGTTCTTGCCTGGAGAATCCTATAGACAGAGGAGCTTGGCAGGCTACAGTCCATGGGGTTGCTAGAGTCAGACACGACTGAGCAACTAACACTAGGAAAACTTTGCACCTTTATTTTTGACCTGGAATAAACAGTTTATCTGCCTTGGTTTCATCTTAGTTGGGAACCAGTACTGGTGGGGAGGCTCCTTCTGGTCCTACCCTGCCTTCCCAGCAAGGGTATTCTCATTCTCACGTGGATATGCTGGGAGACTGGCCTTGTGCTCACCATGTGGTCCTTCAGAGCCATCACCATGCCTATGGCTCTATGTCCTGAAACTTCTTTTTCTTGAATATTGTCTTGGACGCTTTCCTTCCTTGAAAGCTGGAACTTGAAGCCCTGACCTTTACAAATGACCTTGGTGTGTTTCAAGGCTCACTGGTGTCCTAGGACATTTGTTGCATATGGTAATATTTGTCCTGTGCTGTGTGTGTCTTGTGGAGGCCCTTGCATTTGTATGTATTAACAGATTCACTCATTATCTTTTAGAAAAGCAATTCCTTTATTTTCATCTAGAGCTCTGCAAATGATACAGAAGATCAGCTCGGGAGCATAAGGTTTGTTTCTGAGGCCACACAGGCTGTCCCAGAAGTGGGAAGGGCTCTGATTTTTGGTGAAAGTTGAGAATCCACAATTTTCTGATCTGCCTTGCACTGCTCCAAAAACTCAACAGTTTCTGACTCTGAGTCGAAGAGCTCAACCTTTTTGTTTTTTATTTTATTTTTTAAATTTTTATTTATTTTATTTTTTGACTGTGGTGGGTCTTCATTGCTGTGCAGGCTTTTCTCCATCTGTGGTGAGCGGGGGCTACTTTCTGGCTGCAGTGTGCATGCTTCTCTTGGCGGTGGCTTCTCTTGGAGCTCAGCCTTTTTGATCTCCAGTCTCATGCAACTTCTTAATAGTTTAGTTCAGTTCATTCACTCAGTCATGTCTGACTCTTTGTGACCCCATGAACTGCAGCACGCCAGGCCTCCCTGTCCATCACCAACTCCCGGAGTCTACCCAAACCCATGTCCAGCGAGTTGATGATGCCATCCAACCATCTCATCATCTGTTGTCCCCTTCTCTTCCTGCCCTCAATCTTTCCCAGCATCAGGGTCTTTTCAAATAAGTCAGCCCCTTGCATCAGGTGGCCAAAGTATTGGAGTTTCAGCTTCAACATCAGTCCTTCCAATGAACACCCAGGACTGATCTCCTTTAGGATGGACTGGTTGGATCTCCTTTCAGTTAAGGGACTCTCAAGAGTCTTCTCCAACACCACAGTTCAAAAGCATCAATTCTTTGGCGCTCAGCTTTCTTTATAGTCCAACTCTCACATCCATATGTGACCACTGGAAAAACGATAGCCTTGACTAGACGGACCTTTGTTGGCAAAGTAACGTCTCTGCTTTTGAATATGCTATCTAGGTTGGTCATAACTTTCCTTCCAAGAAGTAAGCGTCTTTTAATTTCCTGGCTGCAGTCACCATCTGCAGTGATTTTGGAGCCCAGAAAAAGTCAGCCACTGTCTCCACTGTTTCCCCATCTATTTCCCATGAAGTGATGGGACTGGCTGCCATGATCTTAGTTTTCTGAATGTTGAGCTTTAAGTCAACTTTTTCACTCTCCTCTTTCACTTTCATGAAGAGGCTCTTTAGTTCCTCTTCACTTGCTGCCGTAAGGGTGGTATCATCTGCATATCTGAGGTTATCGATATTTCTGCCAGCAATCTTGATTCCAGCTTGTGTTTCTTCCAGCCCAGCATTTCTCATGATGTACCCTGCATATAAGTTAAATAAGCAGGGTGACGATATACAGCCTTGACGTACTCCTTTTCCTCTTTGGAACCAGTCTGTTGTTCCATGTCCAATCAGCGTTAAAAAAAAAAAAGTAATCACTGTTGAAGTACTGTGGAATTTTCACACTATTATGGTAAGTTTTGGCAGAGGTGATGACAGATTCTGAGTGTTCTAGGTGAAGGAACTCAGATGAGGGAGGACTAGTAGTTCAGCCCCAAATGGCAAGTCCCTGCGCAGTTACTTGAGGGAAGCCACCTTCTGCTTGTCTCTAGAATAGAGGGGGCCTGGGAGTAATATTTGTAGTTTTCTTCACATTGATCGTAATTGTTTTTTTTTCTTTCCCCACCACTCAACAGTTTTTACAGCACATCTTTAAGGGGGTAACATTGGACATTTTGAGAGTTTTAAAGTCTTTGGTTTCACTCTTTTTTATCCTTACTAATTGGCTTTGTCACAGTACTCAGAACCTTCCCATGTTTTCCTTAATTATTAATTTAACTGCTGTGGATTCTGTTTGGATATAGCTTTTCTGGAATACCTTGTGCATTGGAAATATCTGCCATTCCTCTGCTAGGACAGCCTTCCGTCGGTGGGGGTCTTCAGGTTGTGGGGCTTCCCTCTGGATCGTGACACCAGCATTGACATTCTTAGCTGAAGATGGTCTTCTCAGTTTTTCTGCCCACCATCTTGCAAGATGGGACTGATCTCTGAGTGACTGTTTTCTGAAGTTCTGGTTGCCTCAGCCCCTCAACACCTGGCTGCAAGAACGTTTTTATGCCATTCTTAAGTAGCTCCGTTAGGTATAATTATTGCTGGGTATTTGGTAATCTGGTAATTATTTCCTTGCCTGCATTTTCTTTTCCAGCACTTTGGTACTTTGAAATAAAATGCTTGCTAAGGGTACAGTTTTCATATGAGAAATCCAAGCTTAGCATAGGACTTAAGATATGATAGATCCACCATCTTTTATCTGCAATTCTGAAATACCCAGTGCTCTGAATAACCTCAGGTTTTTTTTACTGCTTATTTGGCAGAAGACTTGACTTGAACTCTGTAGCAAAACTTGACCCAAACTCCTATTTATTCCCTTTAGTGCAACTATTCATCCATTTAGCTGCAAATTATGAATCTGTGTGATTACAGAGTGCTATCCCAGGTCCTACCTGAGGGTGTTACATAAAAGTATATGCAACATTTTACCCTCCTAAAATTTGAATATTTCTGAATCCGGAGACACGTTCTGCCTGTGGTAAGATAAGGGGACTATAGATCTGTATTTGCTTTGTAAAGCACTGAAATTCCCCTGTGCCTATAGATGATTAAACTTTTGAAATTTGGGGAGACATACAAATCACAGTAAACTCCCCTGGCAGTTAAATATTAATGTATAATGCAATTGGAGTTTAATTGAAGATACATTTAAAATCAGTGACATAGCAGCACTATTTGCAATAGCTAAGACACGGAAGTAACATAAATGTACACCAACAGATTAATGGACAAAGATGTGGTATGTATAAACAGTGGAATACTCTCTAGCCGTAAAAAAGAATGAAATAATGTCAGTTGCAGCAATATGGATGGACCTAGAGATGATCACACTAAGTGACATAAGTCAGAGAAAGACAAATATTGTATGTTCTTGCTTGTAAGTAGAATTTAAAAACATGGTGTGAATGAACATATTTAAAAAACAGAAATAGATCCATAGACATAGAAAGCAAACATGGTTACCAAAAGAGAAAGGGGAAGAGGAGGGATAAACTGAGAATTTGGGATTAACAGATACACACTACTATGGAAAAAATATATAGTCAGCAAGGACCTACTTATAGCATAAGGAATTATATTTAATATCTTATAATAACCTATAATGAAAAAGGATCTGAAAAAATATGTATACTTTCTCCACGCTCTCGCCTCTTTCCCTGTTTACCTGGTTAACTCTTGTTTCTCCTTCTGGGCTTGAGTCAGATGTTACTTCCTCCAGAAACCCTTCCTGGACCCGTGGAGGGACACTCCTCTGGTGTGTGCTCAGAGCAGCCTGAACTTGCTCCTAGTAAGTTGGTGGTGGTTGCCTCCACTAGGCTTCAGCCTCCATCAGGGTGATGATGTCTCCCTGGCTTCTGGTAGAGCTTCCACAGGTTGTCGCTTAAGAAATATTTATTGGTTGGATGCATGATTAATTTCATAGAAATTTGATTTACAGACAGTGTACTTACAGCATTATGGAAGTTGTATTATGTTAATGTTGTTGTTTTGGTCGCTTCCCAGTGGCACTAGCAGTAAAGAATCCACCTGGCAATGAGGGAGGTGCAGGAGACTTGGGTTCAGTCCCTTGGCAGGAAGATCCCCTGGAGTAGAAAGTGGCTACCTGATCACCAGTAGTCTTGCCTAGAAAATTACATGGATGGAGGAGCCTGATAGCTTACAACCCATGGGATCACAGAGAGTCAGACACAACTGTGCAACTAAGCACAGCACAGTCCCTAAATCATGTCTGACTCTTTTCCGACCCCATGGACTGTAGCCTGCCAGGCTCCTCCATCTATGTGATTTCTTAGGCAAGGATACTAGAGTGGGTTGCCATTTCTTTCTCCAGGGGTATCTTCCTGACCCAGGGATCACACCTGTGTCTCCTGTATTTTGGCAGGTGGATTCTTTACACCTAAGTCACTTGGGAAACCTGTTAAGTTAATAGTAAGAGTTTTTTTTCTCCAAAGTATGCTGTTGAAGACAGGTCCACTGAAATTTTTTAAAATTTGATTTGCAGTGCAAGGAAATTGAACTTGGATCTTTTTGAGTTTTGATGCTTAAAAATATACCATTCATAGTTACGCACCAGTGAGTGTGGCTTACCAGGTTTTACTATAGAAAATCCTAGCAAAGTTCGTCTTAACATCTGGTTCCATATAACAAGGCAAGTCGCGTATTCTGGCAGGTGGCCCACAGAAGCTGTACTTTGTTGATCTGGTTCATGATGAAATCTGTTCCGTTCTGTTTAACAGATGCCTTCCGCAATGTCCTTCCATGAAGGAGCTGCTGGTCTCCACAAAGAAAACATTGTTCTGCAACTCATCACTTGTAGTGTCGTATCTATCTAAATTCTCTGTGCAATTCGTAAAGCTTCCTAACTTGTGCTGATATTTTTCATACTGTAGGTCTTTTTAGGCTGCCCATGCTCTGAGCCTATTACTGGCTCACAAATCTATTTTCCCTTTTGTGACCTTACATGAGCTTCCTTCTGTTCATTCCCAAAGTTTCCTTCCTCCTAGTTGCACACAGGGATTTATTAGTTAAGGTATAGGCTAAGGTCATGTAACAAAGAAACCCTCAAATACAGTCTAGACTGGTGGGCAGCCTGTTGCACATGATGATTCCTTCCTGTGGCTTCCTGTGCCTTAGGATGTTGTCCTCTTTGACATGCTTAAAGTTTGGACCATTTCATGTCTATATGTTCCATGTGGCTGGGAGGAGAAAAGAGCAGAAAGGCAGAGCAAGCAAATTCCTTCTACACAGGATGATGCGGAAGTGGGAGGCATCACTTCCTCTCACGTCTTGTTGACCAGAACATCATTGTGCATGTACACGTCTGTACTGTCTCACTGCTTGGCCTCTTACTGCTGTGGGAGAAGGAAAGAATGGATTTGGGGGATCAGTTAGAGTCTGGCCCAGAGGTTGAAACAGCTCCTTGTAGATTAACAGATGGGGTTAGACACGAGGCCCCCGAGCTCCACCTCCTGTGGTCTTCCTTATTACATTTATACTGTCACATCCAAAACCGTTTCTAACACATCCGTGTTCAGATGTCCTGCTTGGGTTTAGTTCTTTACATTTCTGTCTTGCTTTTAACCCATGGGGATACCATTTTGTGGATACTTCCCTTCCTACGTAGGAGTCATTTGAAGGGGGGCTGTTCTAGGCAGTGGCCCCAGGGACTGTCTTATCACCAGCCTCTGCCATCATTGGGGGTGGGAGAGGGTTAACGAATACTGCTTCTTTGTTTATTTTATTTGAGTGAAATACGGCAGCTTAGGATCGTTTTGACAGCGAGACATGTGCTGTTTTGATCTCTTGGGTAAGATGATCCAGTTTTAGGCATGTCTCAAAACTCACCAGTGCTGCCACTTCACAAGCCAGATGCCCATCAGAAGGAAGCTGTTACTTAGAATATAGGTTTCTGTTTTATTCTGTTCCTTGCTTGGTCTCTGCGGAGTCATTGGCCTTTTCAGCTTCAATTTTCTCAGGGGCGAAATGAGATGTTAATGCGTCTTATTGACTCCAGTTCGCTTGCTGAGTGTGTTGCTGCCTCAGGGGGTTCTTCGCATTCTCAGTGCCTTTGAAGTAGTGGTGCCGTGTGTTGGTCTTTTGAGGCATGTTTCAGAGGAGTGCATTTAGAGTTTCACCATTTTGGGGACTATAGTTAACTTGTCCTGATTTGCCTGGCTCGTCTTCAGCATTGCTGATCCGGTAGGTCTTGCGGGGTGGGGCCCAAGAGTTCATACTTCTCATCGGGTCCCAGACCCCGCTTTGAGAACCACTGACCTACAGCCATAGCTAGTTTCTGGTTACTGCTTCTTCCTTGTGCTTCTTTAGTCATAGTGTGCACATCCGAGACCGCTTTCCTTACCCTCTCAGGCCAACGAATGGTACCTACTCCCCTGCTATTGCTCGCCTCAGGGTGTTCAGCATCTGGTGTTCATTTCCTTTAACCTTTCCCACACCTCTACACATAGCCCTTTCCTTAGTTCATGACCTCAAATCACCTAGTTTGTGTATGGGGTCAGCTTCCTGCCAAGACTCTGGATGATTTGATGCTCAATGAGGATTTTTTGAATAGAAGGAAGACTCAGGCTGGGATTCATACTTTCTGAAGTAAAGGGCCTTCTCTCTTTTTCTCTTGGTGACCTTGCCCTTCAAGAAGAAGAATTTAGGGTTTGTTTCAGGTGCCTCTCTGCTTACAGTATCCATCCTGTCCTCCCCTGAGCCAAAGATCAGGAACACTGGCCAGGGCGGGTGACGATGCCAGTAGCAACCTTAACATTTTCATGGCACTTTCAGTCATGCTGATTGTAGTGCAGGCATTTCAAGGACATGATTCTAAGAGGCAGCCAGCACAGTATGCCTCTAACGACACCAGTATGCAAATTGGGATAGAATGCAAAGAACTATTATAAATCTACCCCCATATGTACACACATATATGCAAGCGTATGTGTGTGTATGCACACATTTGTCCTTTGTTTCAAATACAACACGACTGATGGGAATTGACATCCCAGCACTTGGGGTAGAGATGCAAACACCAACAGAAAAGCTGCTGCTCCTTCCAAACTAAGTGCATGTAAGATCTGCCCTTTAATTAGCATCTGCAGCTGCTGCCATCAGAAAGGTCTGTCTCTGTCGGCTGGGACGTCTTTGCTTTAAAAGAGCAAGTCCATTATAGCTCCAAGCCAGGCTGGTCTGTCAGCTGCTGTGCTTTCTCTGCCATCCTCAGGGCTGTCACATTGTTCAGGGCTGTTTTACTGTAGGGCTTTTTTGCATCCTCCTGGCTTCCTGGCCTCTGTTACCATGCCTTAGTGATCACTGTTGAGGTGACCTGCAGGGAGATCTGTTTTTGGAAGGACTCAGGATGGTTGCTTCAGTGCGGCTGGATTGGTCATGTTTTAGCCCTTTGCTCTCTGTGATCTTGTCCTAATATGAGGAATGGCTCCAGGTAACTGCTGGAAAATTATAAGCAGCAGAAGAGAGGGCTGTATTCAAGCCAGGCTTCACACCAGGGTGTCTCTTTTGTGGAATCTTCTCACTTGGTTGGAGTAGTGAGTGACCCATGTTGCCCCTGCAGCCTCATCAGCGTTGGGTCTTAATACAGTGCTGCACCGCAGTCAGCCCAGAAGCTCCTTGAAATGCAGATTCTTGGCCCCCATATGTGGCGCTTGATCCATGAAGAAGTTGATCCATGGAATCCACATTTTTTGGCAAGCTCCCTCAATGGTTGGGATGAGAAAGAGACATACTTTATAATAAACCCATTAGTGTTACTGAATTTTTTTTTCCAGTTCTTTTTCATTGTACCTGAATTCCAGCTCCATGAAGGCAGGGATTTTTGTCAGTTTTAGTCACTGCTATTTTTCTATTAATAATATCTAGAATAGTGCCTGGCACATAATAGGCACTCAGATATTTATGTGGATGAATGTGTTTTATCCTTTTTTAAAAAAAGTGTTTCTCCAGGTGATTCTGGTGTATAGACAGGCTTGAGAAACCCTGCCCTAGAGGACTTGCCAGTGTTTTTCTTGGGTTAGAAGTCATTTTTCCAGGGAGGATCCATGTCTCTCTGGGCATCTCTGAATAGTAAAAGTCAGGGATGGAGTCCTTTTAGGGGACAAGTCCGGATGCTGTGAATGATCTGTTTGGTACAACCTGGGTGGTGATTTTGGTCTAACTTGTTCTAACTGTTCTGCTGATCTTGGTTTTTGGTTTATAGTATGTCATTTGGTATGAAGACTTGAAAACTCTTGGTGTGAGACTGGTTGATGCTTTTGGAGCTCCTTTTTTTTTTTTTTTTTTTTAATTGAAGTGTANGGGTGTTCAGCATCTGGTGTTCATTTCCTTTAACCTTTCCCACACCTCTACACATAGCCCTTTCCTTAGTTCATGACCTCAAATCACCTAGTTTGTGTATGGGGTCAGCTTCCTGCCAAGACTCTGGATGATTTGATGCTCAATGAGGATTTTTTGAATAGAAGGAAGACTCAGGCTGGGATTCATACTTTCTGAAGTAAAGGGCCTTCTCTCTTTTTCTCTTGGTGACCTTGCCCTTCAAGAAGAAGAATTTAGGGTTTGTTTCAGGTGCCTCTCTGCTTACAGTATCCATCCTGTCATCCCCTGAGCCAAAGATCAGGAACACTGGCCAGGGCGGGTGACGATGCCAGTAGCAACCTTAACATTTTCATGGCACTTTCAGTCATGCTGATTGTAGTGGAGGCATTTCAAGGACATGATTCTAAGAGGCAGCCAGCACAGTATGCCTCTAACGACACCAGTATGCAAATTGGGATAGAATGCAAAGAACTATTATAAATCTACCCCCATATGTACACACATATATGCAAGCGTATGTGTGTGTATGCACACATTTGTCCTTTGTTTCAAATACAACACGACTGATGGGAATTGACATCCCAGCACTTGGGGTAGAGATGCAAACACCAACAGAAAAGCTGCTGCTCCTTCCAAACTAAGTGCATGTAAGATCTGCCCTTTAATTAGCATCTGCAGCTGCTGCCATCAGAAAGGTCTGTCTCTGTCGGCTGGGACGTCTTTGCTTTAAAAGAGCAAGTCCATTATAGCTCCAAGCCAGGCTGGTCTGTCAGCTGCTGTGCTTTCTCTGCCATCCTCAGGGCTGTCACATTGTTCAGGGCTGTTTTACTGTAGGGCTTTTTTGCATCCTCCTGGCTTCCTGGCCTCTGTTACCATGCCTTAGTGATCACTGTTGAGGTGACCTGCAGGGAGATCTGTTTTTGGAAGGACTCAGGATGGTTGCTTCAGTGCGGCTGGATTGGTCATGTTTTAGCCCTTTGCTCTCTGTGATCTTGTCCTAATATGAGGAATGGCTCCAGGTAACTGCTGGAAAATTATAAGCAGCAGAAGAGAGGGCTGTATTCAAGCCAGGCTTCACACCAGGGTGTCTCTTTTGTGGAATCTTCTCACTTGGTTGGAGTAGTGAGTGACCCATGTTGCCCCTGCAGCCTCATCAGCGTTGGGTCTTAATACAGTGCTGCACCGCAGTCAGCCCAGAAGCTCCTTGAAATGCAGATTCTTGGCCCCCATATGTGGCGCTTGATCCATGAAGAAGTTGATCCATGGAATCCACATTTTTTGGCAAGCTCCCTCAATGGTTGGGATGAGAAAGAGACATACTTTATAATAAACCCATTAGTGTTACTGAATTTTTTTTTCCAGTTCTTTTTCATTGTACCTGAATTCCAGCTCCATGAAGGCAGGGATTTTTGTCAGTTTTAGTCACTGCTATTTTTCTATTAATAATATCTAGAATAGTGCCTGGCACATAATAGGCACTCAGATATTTATGTGGATGAATGTGTTTTATCCTTTTTTAAAAAAAGTGTTTCTCCAGGTGATTCTGGTGTATAGACAGGCTTGAGAAACCCTGCCCTAGAGGACTTGCCAGTGTTTTTCTTGGGTTAGAAGTCATTTTTCCAGGGAGGATCCATGTCTCTCTGGGCATCTCTGAATAGTAAAAGTCAGGGATGGAGTCCTTTTAGGGGACAAGTCCGGATGCTGTGAATGATCTGTTTGGTACAACCTGGGTGGTGATTTTGGTCTAACTTGTTCTAACTGTTCTGCTGATCTTGGTTTTTGGTTTATAGTATGTCATTTGGTATGAAGACTTGAAAACTCTTGGTGTGAGACTGGTTGATGCTTTTGGAGCTCCTTTTTTTTTTTTTTTTTAATTGAAGTGTAGTTGATTTACAATGTTGTGTTAATTTCTGCTGTACAGCAAAGTGATTCAGTTATACATATGTATAGAGTACATTTTTATAATATTCTTTTCCGCTATGGTTTATCATAGGATTGATAATAGTTCTCTGTGTTATATAATAGGATCTTGTTATTTATCCATTCTATACATAACAGCCTACATCCGCTAACCCCAACCTCCCATTCCATCTCTTCCCCCATCACATGTCAACCACCATTCTGTTCTCTATGTAATATGATTCAGTGTTTGTTCCATAGATAGGTTTAGTTGTGTCATAGTTTAGATTCCACGTATAAGTGATATCATAACGGTATTCATCTTTGTCTGACTGACTTCTTCACTTAATATGATAATCTCTAGTATGTTGCTGCAAATGGCATTATTTCATTCTTTTTTATAGCTGGGTAGTACTCCATTGTGTGTATACACACACACACACACACACACACTCTCTCTCTCTCCCTCTCTCTCTTCTTTACCCATTTATCTGTCAACAGGAATTTAGGTTGTTTCCACGTCTTGATTGTTGTGAATAGTGCTGCTGTGGGCATAGGGGTGCATGTATCTTTTTGAATTAGAGCTTTGTCCAGATATATGCCAAGGAGTGGGATTGCTGGATCATATGGCAACTCTATTTTTAGTTTTCTGAGGAACCTCCATACTGTTTTCCATAGTAGCTGCACTAACTTATGTTCCCACCAACAGAGTAAAAGGGTTCCCCTTTCTGGAAACTCTTGATTTGGTATCTTTTTTTTTTTTTTTTGGTAAATTTGTTTATTTTAATTGAAGACTAATTACAGTATTGTAGTGGTTTTTGCCATACATTCACAAGAATCAGCCACGGGTGTACATGTGTCCCCCATCCTAAACCCTCCTCCCACCTCCCTCTGAATCCCATTCCTCAGGGTCATCCCAGTGCACTGGCCCTGAGCGCCCTGTCTCATGCATCAAACCTGGACTGGCCATCTTTTTCACATATGGTAATATACATGTTTCAATGCTATTCTCTCAAATCATCCAACCCTTGCCTTCTCCCAGAGTCCAAAAGTCTGTTCTTTACATCTGTGTCTCTTTTGCTGTCTCATATAGGATCATTGTTACCATCTTTCTAAATTCCATATATATGCGTTAATATACTGTATTGGTGTTTAGCTTCCCTGGTAGCTCAGCTGGTGAAGAATCCGCCTGCAATGCAGGAGACCCCTATTTGATTCTTGGGTCAGGAAGGTCTGCTGGAGAAGGGATAGGCTACCCACTCCACTATTCTTGGGCTTCCCTGGTGCCTCACCTGGTAAAGAATCTGCCAGATGGTGATTGCAGCCATGAAATTTAAGAGACGCTTGCTCTTTGCAAAAAAAGCTATGACAAACCCAGACAGCATATTAAAAAGCGAGACATTACTTTGCTGACAAAGGTCCATCTAGTTAAAGCTATGGTTTTTCCAGTAGTCATGTATGGATGTCAGAGTTGGACCATAAAGAAAGCTGAGCACCGAAGAATTGATGCTTTTGAACTGTGGTGTTGGAGAAGACTCTTGAGAGTCCCTTGGACTGCAAGGAGATCAAATCAATCCATCCTAAAAGAAATCAGTCCTGAATGAATATTGGAAGGATTGATGCTGAAGCTCCGATACTTTGCCCACCTGATGTGAAGAACTGACTGATTGGAAAAGACCCTGATGCTGGGAAAGATTGAAAGGCAGGACAAGAAGCGGACAACAGAGGATGAAATAGTTGGATGGCATCACCGACTTGATGGACATGAATTTGAGCAAGCTCTGGGAGTTGGTGATGGACAGGGAAGCCTGGCGTGCTGTAGTCCATGGGGTCGCAAAGAGTCAGACACGACCGAGTGACTTAACTGACTTGAAAGTCCAAAAGTGTTTTCTGGAAGTGTCCAAGTCCTGGTTCTTTATTATTTCTTTAGACTCAAGAGCAAAATTGATGAAGTTTGGTATCACCACACACAAGCTATCTTCCCTTGGGCTCCATTCATCCCAGGATGAGTGACTATACCTCAGTAGGATAGTTTGGGGATGGAGGTCACATCATGGATAGCCAAATTTAGCCAGTAAGCGCCTAAACTGAGTTCTGATGGTGTACAGTTGGGATGTTCAGTAATTTTTTGGCAGTCTAGAATCTTGTTGGAAGGTCAAATTTGAGTAGGTTCTTTGATAAGGAGTTTTGTTATTTAGTATGTCTTTCTTGACCTCATGTTGTAGAGCCTCCTGCCTAGTAGCTGTTGTCATTTTTGTTGCTTATTTTCTTAATGAGCCCTTTTCAAGAAATGGAAAGTTGTTTGACCAGTAGAAAAGACTAATCTAGTTTGGGCAGGGATTTTCAGCTCAGGAATTTGGATTTTCTGAATAGAAGCAAAGCTTACATATGTTTTTGCCTTTCTGAGATGGTTCTGATTGTCTGAACTACTTTTCATTGTCATTACAGATAGAATTTTCTTTTTTAAAAAATATTTATTTGGCTGTGTCAGATCTTAGTTGCAGCACTTGAGCTCTTAATTAGTGCATGTGGGATCTAGTTCCCTGACTAGGGATCATACCTGGGCCTCTTGCAATGGAGTGTGGAGTCTTAGCCACTGGACAACCAGGGAAGTTCCACAGATAGAATCTTAGTGGCCAGCAGCTGCTCTGTGTTTGACTTTCTCAGTCTGAAACTTGCAAGCCATTCTATTTTCTTCACATCTTTAATAGAGCCGGATCAGAAAATTTGTAAGTGCACCATGTCGTCATAAATACGCATTGTTCTTATTTTAAGACATTTTGATTCTAAAAGCATGAGTATTTCTGTTATTATCGGCAATATTTCTTTGCGTGTAGATATTTAAGACCTTTTTAATGGCAGTATATATTTTTAAAACAGACGTAAAAAATTAACATTCACCTACATGCCCAGAGCATGTGGAGAAGCAGGTTGGGATTTGTGGGTGAGCAGTAGGCAGCCAGGTGCCTTCTGCGGGCTCTTCGAGGACTGGGACAAGCAGCTTACATCTGCCTAGAATTTGGGGGAAATAAAGTCTGCATTTTAGCTGATGCTCGTTCTCAACGTTGCTGTCCTTGTTAGTTCTTAATGGAAACTTCATCTTCAAATTGTCCAGTATCTGGTTGAGTATCTGCTACGTGTAAGATGCCAGGTGATGAGGGGCCCTTGGGGAGGACATGCAAATTCCTGGTTCCTCCTGAGGTCCCCAGTGTCTGTTGGCCTGATGTTGGGGAGAGACTGTACTGACCAGCCTGAGGCCTCTGGGGACATATGGAGCTGCTCCATGTCTGACTTGACTAGAGTCTTCTTCTAATTCTGGACTGAAAGCAAACAGGAATTTGGAGGAGGATGGAAAGAATTCACATCCTATAGTTGGCTTCTATAATGCAATGGTTTGAGAGATTTGTGTGCATGTGCGCTAAGTCGCTTCAGTCATGTCTGATTCTTTGCGACCATATGGACTATAACCTCCCAGGCTCCTCTGTCCATGGGATTCTCCAGGCAAGAATACTGGAGTAGGTTGCCATGCCCTTCTCTAAGGGATCTTCCTGATGCAGGGATTGAACCCGCATCTCTTAGGTCTCCTGAATTGGCAGACAGGTTCTTTACCACCAGTGCCACCTGGGAAGCCTTTGAGAAATTTAGTGTTTTTTNTGTCCATGGGATTCTCCAGGCAAGAATACTGGAGTAGGTTGCCATGCCCTTCTCTAAGGGATCTTCCTGATGCAGGGATTGAACCCGCATCTCTTAGGTCTCCTGAATTGGCAGACAGGTTCTTTACCACCAGTGCCACCTGGGAAGCCTTTGAGAAATTTAGTGTTTTTTAAAAGCTTTTAAGAACTTGCCTCTTTCCAGAAAGGGTTTGAGATAACTTGAAAGACACACACACACACCCACATATATATAGATATATAGATAAAATGGGAAATCAGAGCAAAGGACAGAAGGAGAGCTTAGGAAAGGTTGGCATGATTGCAAAGATGGTCAAAATGGGTCCCAGCTTCTCCTAGCCAGAGTGGAAAGGATAGTGTCATGATTCAGGGCAAGGAAAGGACTTGAACGGTAGTGGAGGATCTTGTGGGCGTTAGGCACAGTCTTATCCCCATTTTACAGAGGACAAAACTGAAAGGCAGAGAGTCACTGGGCTGAGACTTGAAACCTGCTGGGGACGAGCCTTGAAGCCTCTGGAATGTCAATCTGTTATCAGGAGGTGGAAGAATTTTGGTTTCTTCAGGTGGAAGACATTTTTTGCTAATGAAACAGTTTATCTAAGGCTGTACTTCATATTCTTCCAGTTTTTTCCCCCCCTATGTATATAATAACAAATGTAATAAATACTTTTTCAATCACAAAAAGTTTTACTGTATCCTGTTTAGGGCATCACTTATCATGGGTAGCTTTCCATGGCAGAATGACTAGATCAAATCTGTTTTTTTTTTAAAGATTTTTTTGGGGGAGGGTTATGTGTACCATTTTAAAAGTCTTAATTGAATTTACTACAATATTGTTTTGTTTTTTTGGCTCCAAGTCCTGTGGAATCTAAGCTTCCCAACCAGGGATCAAACTTGCACCCCTTGCACTGGAAGGCGAAGTCTTAACCACTGGACCTCTAGGGAAGTCCCATCCATTCATTTTTAATATCTGCATCTTAACCTATTGTTTAGATGTATCATATTTTAGCAGTCTCTTAGTAATGGCTATTTGATTTCCAGGGTTTCTTTTTCCCATATTACAAATAATTCTGCAGTGAATCTCTTTATTTACAAACTATTGCAAATTCCTATGAAATAAATGGTCAGAAGTAGAATTACTGGTTCAAAGGGTATATGTTTACATTTATAAGTTAAAATTTTTTTTAAATTGGATAATTGCTTTACAGAATTTTGTGGTTTTCTGTCATACAACAAGATTTAGCCATATGTATGCCCATGTCCCCTCCCTCCCCATCCCACCCTTCTAGCTTGTCACAGAGCCCTTGTTTGAGAGGTAAATTTTTAACAGAAATGGTCAGATTACCTTCCAAACTATTTAAGGAAAAGATTGTATCATGTTTATTGTCTGCCTCCTATATTCTGTTTGGTGCTGAGAGGAATGCAGAAAGGATGTAAGAGAGTTTGTTGCCCTCCAGGAGTCTCCATCTATGCTGTGCATCTAATCAATACTAGGGACTGTCTAGGGTGTCAGCCTGGGTGGGTGGGTGAGTGGGTGGATTTAATTCAGCTTTTCAAACTTGCCTTGCAAACACTGTGCATGGTGTTTAGGAGGTAACTTTATTGTATTGATTCTCTTGGATAACGGCTGTAATTTCCTTAGGGCAGGGACCTCATCCTACATGAGACTTACAGTGTGTCTCACACATCTTCATAGCTTTGTGAAGACATTGTAATTATAACATGTCAGGCAGTATTCGAGGATCTAATTGAGAACATTTCCTTTTTTTTGGGGGGGTGTATGAAGAATGAATAACTTTGGCGTTCTGTACAGGTCATGGAATATCAGCCTGGAGGGGATTTGCTGTCACTTTTGAATAGATATGAGGACCAATTAGATGAAAATATGATTCAGTTTTACCTAGCTGAACTGATTTTGGCTGTCCACAGCGTTCATCAGATGGGATATGTACATCGGTAAGTGAGACTCTGGTAGTCTATTGAAAATTTACCTGTATCACCTAAGACTTCCTAAAATGGAGTGAGTGATTTCAGCATCAAACTAATTCTTCATCCAGTTTTTAGCCAGTCTTCACCAATAATTGGCTTAAGGCAAATTGTGCAAAATGGCAGACGTTTCTGCTTACCCATTCAACAGTGAACTAGATTTAAAATTGTAGTGTTCTTACATTTGCTAGTAGGATCTGTTAATGTGGCGAATAAGAGGAGCTCTTGTGTAAGTTCTTTGGGTGCTATGGTAGGAAAACCAAATTTAATTTGCACAAGGAAGCGGCCTACCACACAGAAACAGAAGACAATGTAGTTGTACTTCTTACCTTGCCTGTTAGTAATCGACAAATGTGTTCTCCCAAATCCTCAATTGGAAAGTGTTTCTTTACATCTTCACTCATCTTCACTAAAATGTAAATTTTATGAGCATCTGAGAATGTTGTGGTAATGGAATGCTGGTTAGACCAGGAACCACAAAATCCTGAATAGAGTTTGTTTTTTTTTCATTGACTAGCCATATGACCGTGAGCAAACCCCTTAGCTTCTTGTGGCCTTGGTTTTCCTAATATAAAATGTGTCTTGAGAACTAATCCATCTAATAACAGGTATTTTTTCCCTTTCCTTTTCTGCTTTCCTTCCCCTCCCTCCCTTCCTCCCTCTATTCTTTCTCTTTCTTTTACTTAAATTTGTTTTGTAAAATGCTTATTACATATGCCCATCAGTAGGGAGGTCTGTATGGTAAAACCATAGACACTAAGATTCTTGGCTGAATCACGATCCTAGGTCTGCAGTTGCTTGATGATTGGCATGGAGAAGACAACACTAATTTATGGCCTTGATTTCCATACAGAGACATCAAGCCCGAGAACATCCTCATTGACCGAACGGGACACATCAAGCTGGTGGATTTTGGATCAGCTGCTAAAATGAACTCAAATAAGATGGTAACAAAATAGAATAAGATAACTTAATAGAACTTATACTACAAAGTGTTCTGAGGTCCTCATAAATTTGGGAAATATGGGATAAAGTTGAGTAACACTCTGAAGCCTTCATCTGCCAGCTGTGAAATGATTTCTCTACGGGGTGGGTGGGGATGGGTCACAGAGTTATTTTCCGAACTTACTTGACCTGAGACCCTTTTATGTAAAATACCTGTTAATACTCTACAAAACATTTTAAGGAACATTCTTGTAGTTTGGTTACAAAAAAGGGGAAAATACTTTTGTTTTTCCCTTCATTTTCCTTGCTTATTAATTGATTGTCTTCTGTTACATTCTCTTTTTCATTTTAAATATTTTGATGAAATGTAACCAAAGCCTCTACTTCGTATGCAGTGCAATGAAAATTAATCACTAGAGCATTTGAACCAAGCATTGAGAACCAAGTGCTCAAAATGTCAGTTCTAAGTCCTGCAACTTTGTTAAAAATTAAGTTGTATTCCACATGTTAATTATTATTAAGCTGTATCCCATGTGCTAATAGGAAGGCAAGAGGGTAGCTATTGAGGTCAAGAATGAGAATACTTTAGGAAAAAGATGACAAAGTAAAAGAAAATTAGATTTTAAAAACCTCATCAAGTTGGCACTTGCTAAAATGTAAATTTTCAAGTCAACTATGCAAAAAATGGTAAGTCTAAGAGAAAATCGACTTAGATTTTAAGACTCATTTCCCAACTGAATTACTTGGTGACCTGTACAAATCCTTAGGAACTTGGACTTTTATTCTTCCTCTAGAATATCCTGATTCTAGTTAAAATGCAGAAATGAAGGGGGGACCTGCTCTTCAAAATACCCCCTGGCTCTGAGAGTTTAGTCCTTATAAAGGGCAACATATAAAATTGCCTTTCTTTTTCCTTCTCATGTTCCGTGGAGGAAAGGTGAGTATTATTATATTTGGAAAAGGCTCAAGTTTGTGTTAACTTTTTGCATTCCAGGGTTTCACCTCCCTGTTCTATAGATTTGAGGCCTATTTGACATAACTTCTTTCAGGTTCAGGCTCTTGGAAAAACAGGCTCTTTATGTTGTGTGAGGTCAGGGTTTTTTAGCCTCAGCATTGATTGTCCTCCCTTTCATAATCTATGTGCTTATAATCTCTTCTACTTGATCATTACATTAATAATGAGAATATCAAAGAATTTTATGTTTTAAAATGAAAGTGTTAGTTGCTCAGTTGTGTCTGACTCTTTGTGACCCTTTGGACTGTAGCCCACCAGGCTCTTCTCTCCATGGAATTCTCCAGACAAGAGTACTGGAGTGGGTTGCCATTTCCTTCTCTAACAGATTTCTTGACCCAGGGATTGAACCTGTGTCCTCTGCATTGCAGGTAGATTCTTCTGCATTGCAGATAGAGCCACCAAAAATTGTGTACAATTCGGAAACAAGCATGAAAACTTAGGTATTGGATTTAGTGGATTAAAGTACAGGAAAAAAAGTTAAATTATACAAAATTCTACCATCTGGGACTCAAAAACCTATTCCTTGCATTAGTGATCTTAATAAATTCAGGCATCTAGAAATAAAATGAAGCATAGGTATGTAGTCAGAGCCATACACTTTTTAATCTAGAGAATTCTCTGTGATGGGGGCTGTCCTGTATATTGGAGTATGTTTAGCTGCATCTGGTCTCTACCCACTATATGCCAGTAGCCTCCCCTCCAGGTGTGACAACCCAGAATAACTCCAGACATTGCCCAGTGTTCACTGGGGGACAGAATCACCCTTGGTGGAAAACCTCTGGTGTAGATGGAGAAGCATCAGAAGGTTTAATAGAGCTGGCAATATGTGTTTGTGATTAGAAAGCCTACTTGGAGAATTGGATCATGATCCAGAGTCATTGCTTAGAAAATAAATGGGAATAAAGAGTAAGGTCCTAGGATTTCCCTGGTCATCCAGTGGTCAAGAATCCATTTTCCAGTGCAGGGGACACGGGAGTTCCATCCTTGATGGGGGATATAAGATCCCACATGCTGTGGGGCAATTGAGCTGGTGCACCACAGCAAGAGAAGCCTGTGTGCTGCAACTAGAGAAAATAGAGGCCACACATCACAATGAAGACACAGTACAAACAAGAAAAAAAACAGAGTAAGTTCTCTGCATCTGAAGTTACTCTCTTCAGAGCCCTTGGTGGAGATGGGACTGCTTTTCATTTCAGATTTCTGTTTTCCAGTGCTGCAAACTGCCTTTTTCAGTTCTTCAGATGGTAGCAGCATTCCCTTCAGGTGATGAGCCTGCTGCTGCTAAGTCACTTCAGTCGTGTCCGACTTTGTGTAACCCCATAGACAGCAGCCCACCAGGCTCCCCCGTCCCTGGGATTCTCCAGGCAAGAACACTGGAGTGGGTTGCCATTTCCTTCTCCAATGCATGAAGGTGAAAAGTGAAAGGGAAGTCACTCAGTCGTGTCTGACTCTTGGTGACCCCAGGGACTGCAGCCCACCAGGCTCCTCTGTCCATGGGATTTTCTAGGCAAGAGCACTGGAGTGGGGTGCCATTGCCTTCTCCAGATGATGAGCCTAGGAGCAAATAAACTCAGGTTTATTTGTAGCTTAGTGGTCACGCCCTGATATTTTTGGTCAAGGAGATAATGACCCTCAGTTTTACTGGCTTGAAAATGCTGTAGCTCCCGTCCTCTTAGAGAATCTTCTCCCCAGAGCTTTGTGCTCTTAGAGCCCGAATGTGTAAAGCAGTTGAGGAGGAATTTTTGGCATTGTTTTAAGTGCAAAGTCCTTTTTGTTATAAACAGTCAGTAATTTGCAATCTAGATCAAGTCAAGTATGGATATAGAATTAAAACATTTTTAAAAATTTTTGATCAGTGGTGGTGGCTAAGACATATGTTCCCTTTAAATAGGATGTTTTATAGGTCTAAAGTAGGTTTTAAAAGTTTTTTTATATTAAAAATATACTATATAAAATATAATTTGGAAATTTCCTGGCAGTCCAGTGGTTAGGACTGTGTACATCCACCGTAGGGGGCTATGAGTTTGATCCCTGGTCAGGGAACTAGGATCCCGCATGCCTCATGGCATGCCCCACTCCCAAATACACACACACACAAACACACTCTCTCACACTCATCGGAATTATTGTATGTTACCCCAAATCCATTTATCATTTTCCTTGCCACTGCCACATATTGTCTATGTATTTTGGGTACTTGTGAATCTTAGCTCTGTTGAGTTTCTCACCTTCCATTGTCTTTATTTAAGGTTTTTAGTCAGAGTGTTGCTTGAGGGTATTTCTGTTGGTGAACACAGGTGGACCATATTGCCTGGAGGTTTGGGTGTTGAGCAGAGATGTCACCCACTTCCCCTTATTAGAATCTCAGAGAATGGCAGATACCTAACTGTTCCCACCTGTCTCAGTTCTCATGAAAACAGTTGTAAGGAGATTATAAGTAAAGAGCATTATAGCATGTTAAGTGATAATCACTACCATTTAGCAGTTGGAAACCCATAGGAGATAACCCTTTTTGAGATTTATGGAGTAGTGAAAAGATTTTATTACTTTTCCATGAGAAGAACAACATAGTGAGAATATTTCCTACCCCCTGCTTCTGCAGGTATGTATCTGTGCCCTGGGCAGCTAGAGGAGGAAAGTTAAGTTCAAACAGTTTTCTGTATAAACATTTTCAGAGAAGGGGATTGGGAGGAAGAAGATGGGTTTTCTTACCTTCCTCTCTGTCTGCTTTTTGCTTGTTAAAGAATCTGCTAGTTTTGTAAAAACAATCTGCTGGGTTAATCCTCTCTTTCCTTTTCTTCCCCCTCCTTCGCCTTGCCTCCCTTTCTTCCCCCTCCATCTCTCCAAAATATGACAGACTTTTCTGTCTCCTAGTCATCTGATTATTGCCTCCTCCTGAACTTGTATACTTTCTTCCCTGTCAGTACAGGGAAAATCAAAGTTCAGTATAACTGGGGTCTTGTTAGATGATGTACTGCAGGCAGGCTGGGTTCCTAGTACACGATCCCACCTTTAACATCTCACCCAGATGGACTGGGTGTGAACTGCCACCAGAGAAGAGTGAAAGGATCTTGCAGAATCCCTATCAGGAACTGTGAGATTACATGTTGAACAGGTTTAATGTACTTGGAGGTCAGTAACAAAGGGAAACTTAGTAGTCCTTGAAATTGAAAGTTGCTCAGTTGTGTCCGACTCTCTTTGACCCCATGAATTTATACAGTCCTCAGAATTCTCCAGTCCAGGATTAACGATCCCACCTTTAACATCTCACCCAGATGGACTGGGTATGAACTGCCACCAGAGAAGAGTGAAAGGATCTTGCAGAATCCCTATCAGGAACTGTGAGATTACATGTTGAACAGGTTTAATGTACTTGGAGGTCAGTAACAAAGGGAAACTTAGTAGTCCTTGAAATTGAAAGTTGCTCAGTTGTGTCCGACTCTCTTTGACCCCATGAATTTATACAGTCCTCAGAATTCTCCAGTCCAGGATTCTGGAGTGGGTAGCCTTTCCCTTCTCCAGGGGATCTTCCCAACCCAGGGATTGAACCTGGGTCTCCCACATTGCAGGAGGGTTCTTTACTAGCTGAGCCACAAGGGAAGCCCAAGAATAATGGAGTGGGTAGCCTATCCTTTCTCCAGGGCATCTTCTGACCCAGGAAAGAAACCAGGGTCTCCTGCATTGCAAGTGGATTCTTTACCAACTGAGCTATCAGGAAAGCCCAAGTAATTGTCATTAAGAGTCTTTGTTAATAGTAATTACTGTAGTAGGAGATGTACAGAAAAAAAGCTAGGGAATATTTTTCTTAAAATTTTGGAAATTTGCAAAATTATTGGACATAAAACGTATACAATCACTTGTTACGGAGCAGAAATCAGTTGCAGAGTTAGATCTGACTCTCTGATAAGTCTAACCATTTGGTTGAAAATGAGGAATTCACAGTTTATACCTCTTGCTGGGTCATGCTGATAAACATGACCCAGTCAACTTTCTTTCAACTCTGGTTGTGAGCAAATGACCAAGCCCTGGGAGCTATAAAGCAAGGAGAACTGAATATTCCCAAACAATCCAATGTGATGATAAAATAAACCCTGATATGTAGAAATGATGAATATTTGAGGATTATGTATTAATGGTTCTGCAGAATAATCAGGCATAAAGGGTAAGCATGTAATCAACAATACAGTGGAATTACCACTACCTAGTCAAACCAGGATGTTACAGTTTTCCTTCTCTTGTTTTTATGTATTTTTTATAGTACTTAAAAAAATATTTATTTCCAGTTCAGTCACTCAGTCATATCTGACTCTGTGACCCTATGGACTACAACATGCCAGGCCTCCTTGTCTATCACCAACTCTCGGAGTTTACTCAAACTCATGTCCATCAAGTTGGTTATGCCATCCAACCATCTCATCCTTTGTCATCCCCTTTTCTTTCCGTCTTCAGTCTTTCCCAGCATCGGGTTCTTTTCAAATGAGTCAGTTCTTTGCATCAGATGCCAGAGTATTGGAGTTTCAGCTTCAGCATCAGTCTTTCCAGTGAATATTCAGGACTGATTTCCTTACGAAGGACTGGTTGGATCTCTTTTCAGTCCAAGGGACTCTCAAGAGTCTTCTCTAACACTGCGGTTCAAAAGCATCAATTCTTCAGGGCTCAGCTTTCTTTATAGTCCAACTCTCACATCCATACATGACTACTGGAAAAACTATAGCTTTGACTAGATGGACCTTTGGCAAAGTAATGTCTCTGCTTTTTAATATGCTGTCTTAGTTGGTCATAGCTTTTCTTCCAAGGAGTAAGCGTCTTTTAATTTCCTGGCAGCCGTCACCATCTGCAGTGATTTTGGAGCCTCAGTAAATAAAGTCTGCCACTGTTTCCACTGTTTCCCCATCTGTCTGCCATGAAATGATGGGACCAGATGCCATGATCTTAGTTTTCTGAATGTTGAGTTTTAAGCCAACTTTTTCACTCTCCTCTTTCACTTTCATCAAGAGGCTTTATAGTTCCTCTTCACTTTCTGCCGTAAGGGTGGTGTCATCTGCATATCTGAGGTTATTAATATTTCTCCCAGCAATCTTGATTCCAGCTTGTGCTTCACCCATCCCGGCATTTCGTATGATGTGCTCTGCATATAAGTTAAATAAGCAGGGTGACAATATACACCCTTGATACTCTTTTCCCGATTTGGCACCAGTCTGTTGTTCCATGTCCAGTTCTAACTGTTGCTTTCTGGCCTGCATACAGGTTTCTCAAGAGGCAGGTCAGGTGGTCTGGTATTCCCATCTCAGAATTTTCCACAGTTTATTGTGATCCACATAGTCAAAGGCTTTGGCGTAGTCAATAAAGCAGAAATAGATGTTTTTCTGGAACTCTCTTGCTTTTTCCATGATCCAGCGGGTGTTGGCAATTTGATCTCTGGTTCCTCTGCCTTTTCTAAAACCAGCTTGAATATCTGGAAGTTCATTGTTCACATATTGCTGAAGCNTAGATGTGTATAAGAGACAGGTCAAAGGCTTTGGCATAGTCAATAAAGCAGAAATAGATGTTTTTCTGGAACTCTCTTGCTTTTTCCATGATCCAGCGGATGTTGGCAATTTGATCTCTGGTTCCTCTGCCTGTTCTAAAACCAGCTTGAACATCAGGGAGTTCACGGTTCACATATTGCTGAAGTCTGGCTTGGAGAATTTTGAGCATTACTTTACTAGCGTGTGAGATGAGTGCAATTGTGCGGTAGTTTGAGCATTCTTTGGCATTGCCTTTCTTTGGGATTGGAATGAAAACTGACCTTTTCCAGTCCTGTGGCCACTGCTAAGTTTTCCAAATTTGCTGGCATATTGAGTGCAGCACTTTCACAGCATCATCTTTCAGGATTTGAAACAGCTCAACGGGAATTCCATCACCTCCACTAGCTTTGTTCTTAGTGATGCTTTCTAAGGCCCACTTGACTTCACATTCCAAGATGTCTGGCTCTAGATTAGTGATCACATCCTCATGATTATCTGGGTCGTGAAGATCTTTTCTGTACAGCCGTAGATTCCCTAAAACTAGTCAGCTTGTAACACCTTTCCCTTCAGTTATTCAGGAGCCAGATAGGAGAAAGGTCTGTTGTGTCAGTTCTTGACCTGAATATCTTCCAGTGGCAAAGCACCTCCCCCACCCCCATGATCATGGAAATCCTGTACAAAATGGGATTCGTTGTATCTTGACACCTCTGGGCTTCAAGTCTTTTTTTTTTTTTCCTCTAAAAACCAATGCTTTCCTGTCCAGCATATCATGGTCGTGTCAACATGCACTCAGTCCTGCCTGTGGCTTTCCCTGAGAATGGGTGGTGGTGTGCAAATGGGAACTGGCATGGCCAGGGCACCTTCACAGCATTACAGGGAAGGACCTTGATGTCTTCCTCCTATCCTTGCAAAAGCACTTACACCCGCCATCCTTATCTCGGGAAAAACAGGTTGTTTTGCAGAATGCAGAGTCTGTGCCTGGAGACCAAGATGTGGAAGAGGAAGCAAAAATGATCAAGAACTCTTGGGAAGATCTGTGTAAGAAAAACCCACTGGTCCTTAAAGAACTATCTAAGGTAAAGTCCGATGCAGCTTGAAAAGCATTACTTTACTTTTCATCCCCATTACTCTTGGGGATCCTTGTGTAGGGAAGCAGTCATCATGGCTTCAGGACCCTGCCCGCTGACTTGGAGTACAGTGTAATGCCCATTTATCAGCAGTTTTGCTTTCTGAGGTTTCAGCTACCTGTGGTCAACCATGGTCCAAAAATATTAAATGGAAAATTCCAGAAATATCAATTCATAAGTTTTAAGTTGTGTGTCATTCTGGGTAGCATGGTTAACTCAAGCCGTCCCACTCCACCCCTTTGTCCAGCTTCTCCACTGTTTCATTCCTTAGTTGCTGGCTCAGTTATCCGAGCCAGTATCATAGTATCAAGTGCTTGCCCTCAAGGACTTCTCATTTTACTTGCCCCAAAGCCCAAGGGTACTGATGTTGGCAATTCAGATATTCCCTTACTGTGCCTAATTTATAAGTTACACTTTGTCAGAGGAATGTATGTATAGGAGAAACATAGTAAGTAGAGAGTCCTATGGTATCCATGGTTTCACGCCCCCACTGGGGTTCTTGAACCATATCCCGGGGGATAAGGGGACTACTGCACTGGCAGAGGATTCAGATGAGTTTTGATGGGAAAGACTAAGAGAGAGGTTTCCTCCAAACAGGTGGCATCTGAGCTCATTCGTGCACCCAGAGACAGCAGGTAACGCCTCAGCCCCCCAGTGTCTTCTGGGGACCCCTGAGGACAAGGATGCCTGGGATGGGAGGGGCACCGGAGCCATGGATCCCCAGAAACCCTGAAGGGTAGACATGGTTGAGTCTCTCCTGGATCTAGAAAGCAGTCTGTGGAGGAGCCAAGGAGGGGATGTGGGCTCTGAAAGCCCACTGCAAGCTGCTAATCTCCCTGAGAGCCCATGGGGACTGTGCTGAGAGATTCTTCAGACAGCCAGGAATGTACACACACTCACTCACATGCACACACACACGCACGTGGAGAGAGAGGGAGGGAGACGGAGACAGAGAGAGTTGTTTCCCTATAGTTACTAGTGGTTAAAAAGCCCCCAGAATCAACCTGCCTGACTTCCGGCTCTACTACAAAGCTACAATCATCAAGACAGTATGGTACTGGCACAAGACAGAAATATAGATCAATGGAACAAAATAGAAAGCCCAGAGATGAATCCACACACCTATGGACACCTTATCTTTGACAAAGGAGGCAAGAATATACAATGGAGAAAAGGCAATCTCTTTAACAAGTGGTGCTGGGAAAACTGGTCAACCACTTGTAAAAGAATGAAATTAGAACACTTTCTAACATCATACACAAAAATAAACTCAAAATGGATTAAAGATATAAACATAAGACCAGAAACTATAAAACACCTAGAGGAGAACATAGGCAAAACACTCTGCAACATAAATCACAGCAGTATCCTCTATGACCCACCTCCCAGAATATTGGAAATAAAAGCAAAAATAAACAAATGGGACCTAGTTAAAACTAAAAGTTTCCACACAACAAAGGAAACTATAAGCAAGGTGAAAAGATAGCCTTCAGAACTGGAGAAAATAATAGCAAATGAAGCAACTGACAAAGAATTAATCTCAAAAATATACAAGCAACTCCTGCAGCTCAATTTCTGGAATTCCAGAAAAATAAACGACCCAATCAAAAGAGTGGGCCAAAGAACTAAACAGACATTTCTCCAAAGAAGACATACAGATGGCTAACAAACACATGAAAAGAGGCCCAACATCACTCATTATCAGAGAAATGCAAATCAAAATCACAATGAGGTACCACCTCACACCAGTCAGAATGGCTGCAATCCAAAAGTCTACAAGCAATAAATGCTGGAGAGGGTGTGGAGAAAAGGGAACCCTCTTACACTGTTGATGGGAATGCAAACTAGTACAGCCACTATGGAGAACAGTGTGGAGATTCCTTAAAAAACTGGAAATAGAACTACCATATGACCCAGCAATCCCATTGCTGGGCATACACTCCGAGGAAACCAGAATTGAAAGAGACACATATACCCCAATGTTCATCTCAGCACTGTTTACAATAGCCAGGACATGGAAGCAACCTACATGTCCATCAGCAGATAATAAGAAAGCTGTGGTACATATACACAATGGAGTATTACTCAGCCATTAAAAAGAATACATTTGAATCAGTTCTAATGAGGTGGATGAAACTGGAGCCTCTTATACAAAGTGAAGTAAGCCAGAAAGAAAAACACCAATACAGTATAATAACACATATATTTGGAATTTAGAAAGATGGTAANATGTTCATTGCAGCACTGTTTATAATAGCCAGGACATGGAAACAACCTAGATGTCCATCAGCAGATGAATGGATAAGAAAGCTGTGGTACATATACACAATGGAGTATTACTCAGCCATTAAAAAGAATACATTTGAATCAGTTCTAATGAGGTGGATGAAACTGGAGCCTCTTATACAAAGTGAAGTAAGCCAGAAAGAAAAACACCAATACAGTATAATAACACATATATTTGGAATTTAGAAAGATGGTAACAATAACCCTGTATGCGAGACAGCAAAAGAGACACAGATGCATAGAACAATCTTTTGGATTCTATGGGAGAGGGCGAGGGTGGAATGGTTTGGGAGAATGGCATTGAAACATGTATAATATATGTGAAATGAATCGCCAGTCCAGGTTTGATGCATGATACAGGGTGCTCGGGGCTGGTGCACTGGGATGACCCAGAGGGATGGGATGGGGAGGGAGGTGGAGGGGTGGTTCAGGATGGGGAACACATGTACACCTGTGGCAGATTCATGTCAATGTATGGCAAAACCAATACAATATTGAAAAGTAATTAGCCTCCATAAAATAAATTTATATTAAAAAAAAAAAAAGCCCCCAGAAACCAGCTCAGGCAACATCAAAGTGGTTTTCTTTGCTTTGAGGAAAGCAGGGAAGAGGCTTATCTTAGAGAACTATGTTCTCAGTGTGCAGGGTCAGGAGGAGAGAAAACCTCCTGAGCCCACTGGGAGCAGCAGCTGGGATGAGAAGGTAGATCCCAGCCTGGATACCTCGGAGTCCTGGAGCCCTGGGGGCAAAACTGGAGTGCAGCTGACAACTCCAGGCTGCTGGCTCCAGGCCTCCTCACTGGGTGTCTTGTCTTCTGTCTTGGCTATCTCAGGTCTATTCCAGGAAGGTGCCTCCATTGGCTGTGAACAAGGTTTCCTTCACTGTTCAAGCAGAGGAGTGCTTTGGTCTTCTTGGCCTCAATGGAGCTGGGAAAACTACCATTTTCAAGATATTGACTGGGGAAGAGTCTATCACCTCAGGGGATGCCTTTGTCAACAGCATCAGCGTCAGCTCTGACTTGAGGAAGGTAGGCGGTGACCTGGGACAAGGGGGCATGAACCTAGGAGTGGTGTGGGTGTGTCAGGAAGAGGGTCCCCTGAAATACACCTGTGGGTGTTACAGAGGGTTGGGGACAGGGAACTGGAATGAAACCCATCTTTGAAAATTCCAGGTGTCGGGTTTATCTCTGACTCCCAAATCCATAGCTCCTTCCTAGACCTCTTCTCTGAGCTCCAGATTGTATGTCAAGCTGCTTACTCAGCATTGCCTTGAAAATGTCCCTGAAACCCAAGGCATCTCAAGCCCAGTGGACCCACAAAGCCATCAGCTCTCCCCACAAACCCCTGTCTCTTCCCTCCTCCTGCTGTGCTCCCTAGAGGAGTGAGTGGCACCATCTACCGCTGTCCCAGGCACCACTCAGGACACCCAGCCAGCAGCCGTGGTCCATGGATGCTCTGCCCCAATGAGCCCTGGAATCTGTGCTCCCCGACTCTGTGCCCACTGCACTTCCCAAGCCAAGGCCACTCCTGACTTCCAGCCTCAGCTTCCTTGCCTTCTCTGAAGCATTTCTTGACGCGGGCCTTTCCCTCCTTCACACTCGGCTTTCCTTTGCTCCTACAGCTCTTCTGGCTCTTCTCTCACTGACACTTCTTCCTCAGGCCCCTGTGGTGGACCTTCTTCCTCAGGCCCCTGTGGTGGACCTTCTTCCTCAGGCCCCTGTGGTGGACCTTCTTCCTCAGGCCCCTGTGGTGGACCTTCTTCCTCAGGCCCCTGTGGTGGACCTTCTTCCTCAGGCCCCTGTGGTGGACCTTCTTCCTCAGGCCCCTGTGGTGGACCTTCTTCCTCAGGCCCCTGTGGTGGACCTTCTTCCTCAGGCCCCTGTGGTGGACCTTCTTCCTCAGGCCCCTGTGGTGGACCTTCTTCCTCAGGCCCCTGTGGTGGACCTTCTTCCTCAGGCCCCTGTGGTGGACCTTCTTCCTCAGGCCCCTGTGGTGGACCTTCTTCCTCAGGCCCCTGTGGTGGACCTTCTTCCTCAGGCCCCTGTGGTGGACCTTCTTCCTCAGGCCCCTGTGGTGGACCTTCTTCCTCAGGCCCCTGTGGTGGACCTTCTTCCTCAGGCCCCTGTGGTGGACCTTCTTCCTCAGGCCCCTGTGGTGGACCTTCTTCCTCAGGCCCCTGTGGTGGACCTTCTTCCTCAGGCCCCTGTGGTGGACCTTCTTCCTCAGGCCCCTGTGGTGGACCTTCTTCCTCAGGCCCCTGTGGTGGACCTTCTTCCTCAGGCCCCTGTGGTGGGCCTTCTTCCTCAGGCCCCTGTGGTGGGTCTTCTTCCTCAGGCCCCTGTGGTGGGTCTTCTTCCTTAGGCCCCTGTGGTGGGTCTTCTTCCTTAGGCCCCTGTGGTGGGTCTTCTTCCTTAGGCCCCTGTGGTGGGTCTTCTTCCTCTAGCCCATTAGACTGCACTGCTCCCCAGGACCATAGCATCAGCCCACTGTCCTTGTTCTTCCACACACACTGTCCCCACCCCCCCAATCTCATTCCTTACACTGACTCCCATTATCATCTGTTTGCTCATGGCTCCCAAGTAGCTACACCCTCAGCCCAATCCCAGTCCTGTGTTTCAGACCTGCATATACATCCCTTCTAAACAGCTTGACTCAGACATAGTCAAATTTAGTATATATCCCTCACACCTGACCCTCTCCTTGGAGTCTACTTCCATCACTGGCACCAATGCAGTGAAACAATGTTTGAATGCCTAGTGTATGCCAACAGTTGTGTAAGCCCAGTGACTCTCACTTGCAAGGAGCTTATGATCATGAGAACCAGCCGTTGCCATGCAGTGACTTAAGTGCAATGATGATGGGGGAGTGGGGTCAGTATACAGTGGATTCAATGACAGGCGTACCAGGAGACCAAACCACAGGGGCCTAACTGAAGCTGTGCCATTCACAGCATGCACTGTACTAGCTATACTGCCCACAACCAACATAAAGTTTAGAGAGAAGGCGGAAGAATCAACATGGGCTAGTTCCAGAATCCGAGCTCGTAATTATTACCGTCTGTCACCTTTTAGCATACACTGCTTGACCAAACAACTATAACCAGTAGAAGCATCTCATGGCTAGGAGCCATTTACTATTAATTTTAATTTTTATTTTTTTAGAAATTATGGACAAGCCTTTTGGTAATGGCAAATCAGGTAACTCTAATCCCTTTCCTGGTGGTCATTAATACTAGGAAAATAGGACCAAATTTTGGAAGCATGTCTTTGAAGGATTCAGAGGACTGAAAAGATAGTGAAGACTTATGAGCCAAGAGGTAGGGGAGAACAGGGACCCAAGGAGGTGGCCCATTCAAGTCTGGGTTGCTGAGGTGTGAATATTTTTTGCCCTTAGTTTTGAACTGGCCCACACTGGAGTTCAGGATGAGCCTTCTGGGGCATAGGGAGGCCTGATGCAAGCATCCTTTCCTTGAGTCAGGACCCTGGAGGGCTGCATCCCAGGTGTAGGGATGAACTGTACTTAGACAAGTTCATGCAAGAATTGCAGAACGACCTGGACTCTTATCGGTCCCTGAAATGGAATTGATGTGACTCTAAACCACCAGTGCTCCCAGGTGCCTGGCAGGAGCAAATGTCAGGAGAAGCTGGCAGAAGAGACTCACATCCTAGGCCTCAAATGATTTCGGCAAAAGACTTGAAATGCAGTGTTTGGTGCACATTAAAAAAATAATAATAATTACACACATGTACCTAAACAACAACTCCTCCCCACAAAAAAAAATAATTTAGAATGAAGCATGGAGAATCAAAGTGTAGAAAACAAATATACAGAAGAAGATAAGAGACATTGTGGTATACCTTCAAGACAGCCCCTAGTAACCCTCCTGAGATTTACACCCTGAAGAAGATCACCCCAGATTGTACCGGTGTTGGTCTGTGTGACTGACAGAATACTGTGGAAGAAGTGGTATGTCACTTTTGAGACTGGGTCATGAGGGACGCTGTAGCTTCTCTTTTGGGTATACTCCCCTTCACACCACTCACTCTGGGGAAGACTAACGGCCATGTCATGAAGACTCTCAGGCAGCCCTGTGGATCATAAAAAATAATCAATGTAATAGGAGACAAAGTGAGAGAGAAAAAGGAATATAGAACACGTGGGACAAGTAGATAGCCCTAACAAGATGGTAGATTCAAATCCAATTACATTAGTGACTACATTACATACAAACGGATGAAAGACTTCAATTGGAAGATTGAGATTATTAGAGAAGATACTCAAAGGTTAGAACAGAGGTACCATATGACCCAGCAGTTTCACTCATAGGTATATATATCCAAGAGAACTAAAAAACTGTTAATACATTCACACAAAAATTTGTACATGAATGTTCATAGCAGCATTTTTCACAGTAGCCAAAAGGTAGAATCAACCCTAATGTCCACCAACAAACAGATAAATGGATAAACAAAATGTGATCTATCGGTGCGCAAGGATATCATTCAACCATAAAAAGGGAGTGAAGCACTGACATACGCTACCCCATGCATGGACCTGAAATACGGGATGCAGAGTGAAAGAAGCAGATCACAGAAGGGCACCGACTGCGCGGCTCTGTTTATATGAAACATCCAGGACGGGCAAATCCATGGTGACAAGCAAATCGATGGTTGCCAGGGCTTGGGCGTTCTGGGGAAAATGGGTAGTAACTTTTCGTGGATTTGAGGTTTCTCTGGGGAGGAGCGATGCCGTGTTATAAAACTGACTGTGATCATGGACCACCAGTGTGAATATACTAAAAGCCACTGAACTGGACACATTTGATGGGTGAATTGTATGATATGTGAATTATGTCTCAATAAGCTGTTACCGAAAAAAGGAAGAAGGAATGAACAAGCAAAGGAATAAAAGACACGACAAGACAGGGTGAGGCCAGGTGGTCATGACAGACCCACCCACTAGCCTTATCATCGCCAGTCATCCATCCAACTTATTGAAGCTCACTGAGAGGCAAGTACAAACCTGCTCTGTAAACTCAGATGAAAAGGAATGTTACAGTTCTTTGTGTTATTTAAAATCAAGTGGCATCTGCCTACAAGACCCTCCTCCTGTCTGACTGGCAAGAAATTGGATTTCAGTCTTCCTGGAATCTGTCTGCACATCACCTCCTGGAAATTTGTGAAAATTTATGGTAGGAAATATAGTTCAACATGCTCCTCTCTTCACTTTCTCCTAGAAATCCCACATGGATTCATCTCATTAGCAAACTCAAATATACATCCTTGCTCTCTTCCTTTGTGAGCTTTCTGCTTAGCACCCTTTACGTGTGCAAATATTTTTAAACATTCTTTCACATTTCCTAAAATATATTCTTATCACATGTGAAGAGCCGACTCATTGGAAAAGATCCTGATGCTGGGCAAGACTGAGAGCAGGAGAAGGGGGCAACAGAGGATGAGGTGGTTGGATGGCATCACAGACTCAGTGGACATGAGTTTGAGCAAACTCTGGGAGATAGTGAGGTCAGGGAAGCCTGGCATGCTGCAGCCCATGGGGTCACAGAGAGTCGGACGTGATTTAACAACTGAACAGCAGCAACAATTCTTTTCAGAAAATGCTGGTATCCCAAAAGTCAGCAGTGACTTTCGAATGTCCACATGCACTTCTGTCAAAATCGTTCACTGTCTCAGAGTCGTTCGGCTCCACTATGGGACTTTCCCTGGTCCGTGGGGCCTCCGCACTCTGAGCAGGGCTCCGTGTCCAGACTCAGGTGTGAAAGAAACAGCACCTTCCTTCATTTCCTTTGCATCAAATTACAACATTTTCAAGCCTTCTATCCAAAAATTTGTTCACAAAGCTGAAAGCCTATATAGACCAACACTGGAGGTAAAGTTGAAATAATGATTGAAGATCTACCCTTTCTTAAAAGAGTCCAGGCTAAAAGGGATTGATGGACAAGTCTACCAGCCACCACCAAGCAGTTATTTCCTTCTTGTATACCTCTTCTGAATCACAGGAGAGAAGACGGGGTGCTACCCAATCTGAAGTGAAAATCAAACAAAGACAGTGTCTAACATGAGCTATAGGCCAACTTCATATAGGAACATAAAGCCTTAAGTAAAATATTTAGATAGCTGAGAAAAAGAAGAGAAAGGCAAAGGAGAAAAGGAAAGATACACCCATTTGAATGCAGAGTTCCAAATGCAAGGAGAGAGAAGAAAGCCTTCCTCAGTGAGCAAAGCAAAGAAATAGAGGAAAACAATAGAATGGGAAAGACTAGAGATCTCTTCAAGAAAATTAGAGATATCAATGGAATATTTCATCCAAAGATGGGCACGATAAAGGACAGAAACGATATGGACCTAACAGAAGCAGAAGATATTAAGAAAAGGTTGCAAGAATACACGGAAANGCACGCTCCAGGAGTTGGTGATGGACAGGGAACCATGGCGTGCTGCAGTACATGGTGTCACAGAGTCGGACACGACTGAGCCACTGAATGGAACTGAACTGAAGGTACTGACAATAGAAATTCAGCAGGATATTGAAAGAATAAAAACGACAATTGTCAAGCTTATTCCAGAAATGTAAGTAAGATTTAACAGTAGGAAACCTACCAGTATAAAGCACTACCTTCATAGATGAAAGGAGGAAAATATTTATCAATAGAAGCGGAAAAAGCATTGGATGAAAATTCAGTACCCACTCATAGTTTTTAAAAATATGTTAGCAAACTGTCTTGAGATAAAAGAGCTAGAGGTATCATGCTCCCTGACTTCAGACTATACTATAAAGCTCCAGTAATCAAAACTATATGGTACTGGCATAAAAACAATCCATAAGATCAATGGAACAGAATAGAGAGCTCAGAAATAAACCCATGCATTTATGGTCAGCTCCCCTGGAAAGAGGGCATGCCGCCCACTCCAGTATTCTTGCCTGGATAATCCCATGGACAGAGGTACCTGGTTTGCTGCAAGTTCATAACAGCAAAAACTCAGAAATATCACACACGTGCCTGAATCTTTTATAAACAGCCAACCCAAATCTTCATGGCAGATAGATGGGGAAACAGTGGAAACAGTGGCTGACTTTATTTTTCTGGGCTCCAAAATCACTGCAGATAGCGATTGCAGCAATGAAGTTAAAAGATGCTTACTCCTTGGAAGGAAAGTTATGACCAACCTAGACAGTGTATTAAAAAGCAGAGACATTACTTGGCCGACAAAGGTCCATCTAATCAAAGCTATTGGTTTTCCAGTAGTCATGTATGGATGTGAGAGCTGGACTATAAAGACAGCTGAGCACTTTTGAACTTTGGTGTTGGAGAAGACTCTTGAGAGTCCCCTGGACTGCAAGGAGATCCAGCCAGTCCATCCTAAAGGAAACCAGTTCTGAATATTCATTGGAAGGACTGATGTTGAAGCTGAACCTCTGATACTTTGGCCAACTGATGTGAAGAACTGACCCACTGGGAAAGACCCTGATGCTGGAAAAGACCCTGATGCTGGGAAAGATTGAAGGCAGGAGGAGAAGAGGGCAACAGAGGATGAGATGGTTGGATGGCATCACTGACTTGATGGACATGAGTTTGAGCACGCTCCAGGAGTTGGTGATGGACAGGGAACCATGGCGTGCTGCAGTACATGGTGTCACAGAGTCGGACACGACTGAGCCACTGAATGGAACTGAACTGAAGGTACTGACAATAGAAATTCAGCAGGATATTGAAAGAATAAAAACGACAATTGTCAAGCTTATTCCAGAAATGTAAGTAAGATTTAACAGTAGGAAACCTACCAGTATAAAGCACTACCTTCATAGATGAAAGGAGGAAAATATTTATCAATAGAAGCGGAAAAAGCATTGGATGAAAATTCAGTACCCACTCATAGTTTTTAAAAATATGTTAGCAAACTGTCTTGAGATAAAAGAGCTAGAGGTATCATGCTCCCTGACTTCAGACTATACTATAAAGCTCCAGTAATCAAAACTATATGGTACTGGCATAAAAACAATCCATAAGATCAATGGAACAGAATAGAGAGCTCAGAAATAAACCCATGCATTTATGGTCAGCTCCCCTGGAAAGAGGGCATGCCGCCCACTCCAGTATTCTTGCCTGGATAATCCCATGGACAGAGGTACCTGGTTTGCTGCAAGTTCATAACAGCAAAAACTCAGAAATATCACACACGTGCCTGAATCTTTTATAAACAGCCAACCCAAATCTTCATGGCAGATAGATGGGGAAACAGTGGAAACAGTGGCTGACTTTATTTTTCTGGGCTCCAAAATCACTGCAGATAGCGATTGCAGCAATGAAGTTAAAAGATGCTTACTCCTTGGAAGGAAAGTTATGACCAACCTAGACAGTGTATTAAAAAGCAGAGACATTACTTGGCCGACAAAGGTCCATCTAATCAAAGCTATTGGTTTTCCAGTAGTCATGTATGGATGTGAGAGCTGGACTATAAAGACAGCTGAGCACTTTTGAACTTTGGTGTTGGAGAAGACTCTTGAGAGTCCCCTGGACTGCAAGGAGATCCAGCCAGTCCATCCTAAAGGAAACCAGTTCTGAATATTCATTGGAAGGACTGATGTTGAAGCTGAACCTCTGATACTTTGGCCAACTGATGTGAAGAACTGACCCACTGGGAAAGACCCTGATGCTGGAAAAGACCCTGATGCTGGGAAAGATTGAAGGCAGGAGGAGAAGAGGGCAACAGAGGATGAGATGGTTGGATGGCATCACTGACTTGATGGACATGAGTTTGAGCACGCTCCAGGAGTTGGTGATGGACAGGGAACCATGGCGTGCTGCAGTACATGGTGTCACAGAGTCGGACACGACTGAGCCACTGAATGGAACTGAACTGAAGGTACTGACAATAGAAATTCAGCAGGATATTGAAAGAATAAAAACGACAATTGTCAAGCTTATTCCAGAAATGTAAGTAAGATTTAACAGTAGGAAACCTACCAGTATAAAGCACTACCTTCATAGATGAAAGGAGGAAAATATTTATCAATAGAAGCGGAAAAAGCATTGGATGAAAATTCAGTACCCACTCATAGTTTTTAAAAATATGTTAGCAAACTGTCTTGAGATAAAAGAGCTAGAGGTATCATGCTCCCTGACTTCAGACTATACTATAAAGCTCCAGTAATCAAAACTATATGGTACTGGCATAAAAACAATCCATAAGATCAATGGAACAGAATAGAGAGCTCAGAAATAAACCCATGCATTTATGGTCAGCTCCCCTGGAAAGAGGGCATGCCGCCCACTCCAGTATTCTTGCCTGGATAATCCCATGGACAGAGGTACCTGGTTTGCTGCAAGTTCATAACAGCAAAAACTCAGAAATATCACACACGTGCCTGAATCTTTTATAAACAGCCAACCCAAATCTTCATGGCAGATAGATGGGGAAACAGTGGAAACAGTGGCTGACTTTATTTTTCTGGGCTCCAAAATCACTGCAGATAGCGATTGCAGCAATGAAGTTAAAAGATGCTTACTCCTTGGAAGGAAAGTTATGACCAACCTAGACAGTGTATTAAAAAGCAGAGACATTACTTGGCCGACAAAGGTCCATCTAATCAAAGCTATTGGTTTTCCAATAGTCATGTATGGATGTGAGAGCTGGACTATAAAGACAGCTGAGCACTTTTGAATTGTATGTCACTGGTGGCCCCTGGCTCACGTCTGTTCACCTGGCACTTGTGGGTGTGCATGAGGCAGAGGCCAGACACCTGCCCAGTGGGCAGCTTTCCTTCTGACCAGCCTTCCCCCTGGGCTGTGCTCCAACTCCAGGTGCGACAGTGGATCGGCTACTGTCCCCAGGTCGATGCCCTGCTGGACCACATGACGGGCAAGGAGACGCTGGTCATGTTCTCCCGGCTCCGGGGGATCCCTGAGCGTCACATCAGCTCCTGTGTGGACCAAATTCTTGATGACTTGCTCATGTACACGTACACCGACAAATTGGTGAAGACCTACAGGTGAGGCTCGGGGTCCCCTCAGCCCTTCCTGTCCCAAAGTAAGATGTGCTCTGGTTCTGTTCAGTGCTGGGGGTAGGGCAAGGCCTGCTGGCTCTGCGCCTGGGGGAGCTGTGTGGTCCTCACCACTGCGCAGGCTTCCAGGGAGGTGGTCTTCCTCCTCTGTGAGAATGGGTCAACGGCCTTGGCTGTCCCATGGCCCTGCTTCCTCCGGTTACTTGGCTGAGGATGGGCTGACGCACCACAGCTCTTACTCTTCCTGCCGCTTCACAACGGCTTCCGATCTGCGGCAGGTTTGCACAGCACACCCACACTCCCGCACCCTGCCCTGTGTGAGCCATCTGAGTAGCTGATGTTCTGCTGAAGAGCTGGGGTCTTCCTGGGTCTTTGTCACCAGTGATCCTAACCCAATTCCAGTTAGCTTGAACAAAGCAAGGCTGCTTGGTCCCAAGTCCCAGGCCACCCCTTGAGCTGTGCACAGCGCCCCTGCAGACTGTTAGCAGAACTGGGTCAGGGCGCCCATGAGTTAGAGGATGGTGCCCTCTTTCTTCCGTTAACTTCTGTTTCAATCATGTTTTCATGTTTCCCTGCATCTTTTGATGATTAAATGAATTAACATTTGGGAAGTACCTTTACATCATAAATGCTATGTGTTCCTTAAAAGAAGTTAGCTAAAACGGTTCTATGCCCTTACCCTGCCACACCCATAGAGGCCCTCAGAAGAGATCCACGGACCATGTGCTCAGCCTGGACCAATCCCTATGCCCAGCAGAATGGTTTAGATGCTGAGTGGACAGCTGAGTCACAGTGTACCCCTGGGGGAGGGTGGTGGGTCATGTTACTGAACACCCCACCAGGGCGCATGAGCACTTTCTTAACAAAGGAAAAAGCAGGGAAGATTGCACTTCTGGAAACAGGGTTGCCAGTCACCCAATTTTTCCCCCTCGGCCGCAGTGGCGGCAACAGGAGGAAGCTGAGTGCCGGCATTGCCCTGCTGGGAGAGCCTGTGGTCATCTTCCTGGACGAGCCATCCACTGGCATGGACCCTGTGGCCCGGCGTCTGCTCTGGGACACCGTGGCACGAGCCCGAGAGTCCGGCAAGGCCATCGTCATCACCTCCCACAGGTTCAGCCAGGACAGGGGCTGTGGGCCGGGTGGGCCGGGAGCGGCTGGGTGGACAGAAAACCTGTTAGCCTCTGGTGAAGAGTCTGTGAGGCGAGTGGGCCACACCCTGAGCATGGGAATCAGGAACAGCTTGATCTGGGCGTCAGCACTTTCCCAGGTGCACGGTTTTGGCGTGGAGGGCGGGCATCAGCATTCCCCGCTGCTATATCAGGCTCCGCCCCCTCTCCCCAGCATGGAGGAGTGTGAAGCCTTGTGCACCCGGCTGGCCATCATGGTGCAGGGTCAGTTCAAGTGCCTGGGCAGCCCACAGCACCTCAAGAGCAAGTTTGGCAGTGGCTACTCCCTGTGGGCCAAGATCCGGAGTGACGGGCAGCAGGAGGCCCTGGAGGAGTTCAAGGCGTTCGTGGGCCTGACCTTCCCAGGTATGTGCTGCAGAGGGCGCCGTGCGTCTGTGCATCCCTGAGCACTGGGACGGGAGTCACGGTTCCGGGGCCAACACCACCCTCCCCTGGCCATCCAGCCTGGCCCTCAGGGGGACATGGTCTCTGCTTTGTGCAGGCAGCGTCCTGGAGGATGAGCACCAAGGAATGGTCCATTACCACCTGCCCGGCGATGACCTCAGCTGGGCGAAGGTNCCAACACCACCCTCCCCTGGCCATCCAGCCTGGCCCTCAGGGGGACATGGTCTCTGCTTTGTGCAGGCAGCGTCCTGGAGGATGAGCACCAAGGAATGGTCCATTACCACCTGCCCGGCGATGACCTCAGCTGGGCGAAGGTGAGCACATACCTGGGCATCAGGGAGCACACCTCTGATGTCGTGCACTTTCAGAGTTCTGTTTCCAGTGGAAGCCCAGTTCAGTCCTGCTGCAACATTCATGTGAATTTCATAGAAAATTTTGATAAGAATATTTGAACTGGAAGGGACCTCAGAGATCAGCTCCTTCTGCCCTCTCATCTCACAGAGAGGGGAGCTGGCTCAAACAGGGCACGCCACATGCCCAGGGCACACAGCAAGCCAGGACCCAGCGGGACCTCTGCCTCTGGCACCACTCCCAGCCAGGTCCCTTTCCCTCAGATCACAGATAGCTGAATTCCGCAGGACTGAGTGCCTGAGAGGTGGTCTGGGAGCAGCTGAGAGAGGAATGGGCCTCTGGGGGCTCTGTAACAATCTCAGAGACCCTACGTCTTTCCAACCCCTTGCTGCGGCCGCCCTTGCTCCCCTGTGCCTGCCGTCCACAATGGGCCCCTCCCTTCCCACAGGTGTTCGGCATTATGGAGCAAGCCAAGACGACATACATGTTGGAGGACTACTCGGTCAACCAGGTCTCCCTGGAGGACATCTTCCTGAGCTTCAGCTGCCCTGTGCCCCCTTGTGCCCCCTGCCCAAGGGAGTAACAGACAAGAGAGGGCCAAGCCCGCAGACCCCACGTTTCCCTGTCCACATCTCTCTCCCTCTTTCTCCCAGCGACCCTCTCCACCTCCCACTCCACCCCCCACTCCATCTTCCTCCCAGCCTCTCTCCTGGTCTCCCACTCCAGTTCCCTTCAGGCTTTCCTCCTGGTCTTCATCCCAGCCACCCTCTCTGCCTCGCTGTCCACCTGCCTCCCAGCCTCCCTCGCCACATCCCTCAAAAACTGCCTTGCTGTAATAAAGAGTTTCCTGTGCCAGGCTAGCCCAGGTGCACACAGCCTGCCATGGGCTACAAGGCGCGTGCAGAGGCAACCTGAAGACCCAGTAAGCTCAGCTTGGGGGTGGAGGAGTGGGTTCGCTCTCTGCCAGATTGAGGGCACCAGCCTTAGAGGCCTGGTGGAGAATCCAGGTCCATTCCTGTGGAAAGGGATCCCCTTGGATCACACGTGAGTGGCCTACAGGCTCACTGAGACCTGGCTGTGGGATCAGAGGGACACCTGTCATATCCCATCAGAAGCATGAAGGCCTGGGGGTGACCATGGCTATAACAGGGCCGTGCTTCTGACCAGAGTGTAAAAGGGCCGTGCTTCTGACTACAGTGTAACAGGGCTGTGCTCCTGACCATGGTCTAAGAGGGCCGTGCTCCTGACTACGGTATAACAGGGCCATGCTCCTGACCTCGGTCGAAGAGGGCAGTGTTTCTTACTACAGTATAACAGGGCCGTGCTCCTGACCACAGTGTAACAGGGCCGTACCCCTGACCACAGTGTACCAGGGCTGTGCTCGACTACANGGGGGGTGGGGGGAGGGGGTGGGAGGAAATCTTCCCTAAGCGGGGAAAAAACTGAAAGAGAAAGACAGGAATAGAAAGCCTCGATTCGCAAAGGCGTAAAACGCCCGGAAAGTGGTTAAGAAAGGGAGAAAGCAACTCTTCTGAAATATATATAGAGAAAAAGAGGTTCTACGGGGAGAGGAAGGGGGAATGTTTGAAGAAATGGGGAGGCTGCCCTAACCTAGAGTGATGGATTGCGAAAAGACCAGGTTCATTTCTCCACGCTCATTTGGTCACCATCAAGAAAATTACAGAGTTAATCAGAGGCCGTTTTCCTTACGTTTTCCCCAACACAGGCGGAATGTCAGCAGCAAACCGATGGGGGTGACGCGGTAGGGCGCAACAGCATCTCGGTTAGAGAGGGAAGAAACTTCGCAAGAGGAAGCAGCAGCTCCTCTCTCGGCCCCTAGCACCGGCCGGCGAAGTTGCGCCACAGGCGCCCCTGCTCCGCGGGCGCCCCCCCCGCCCCACCTCGCCCCTCGCCGTACGCACAGCTACGCCGCCCTCGACCCTTTAAAGTGCCCCCGAAGTCCAACTACGCCTCCGCTTTCTCCTACCCACAGACCCATCCCAACTAAGTTCCACGAAAAGCTCCCGCCCAGAGCGCGGCCTGTTCTGGACAACAGGTGGGCAGTGGCGCCAGCAGGGCTCGGCCTCCCTAGCCAGGCCCACTCCACTCCTCCCCGGCCCCAACCTGGGGGCGCCCGGCTCCGGGACGGGGAGGGGGCGCTCACTCCCTTACCTCCGCCATGTTTGCCGTACTGACGGGTCACATCTCCGCGGCGGCCGCAGCTGGGTCACGGCCAGAACCCGGATGTGAGACTCGGCAACGGGACTCCAGCCTCCGCCGCCTCTGCCGCTCCCGCCGCCGCTGCCTCGGCGGGAACGCGCAGGAGCCGCCCGAGCGCGCCCACCACACCCCACTCCGCCCCCTCGCGGCGCCGGGGCTCAGCGGGACTGGAGGGAAAAGGCCAGAACGCGCGCGCGGCAACAGGAGCGCGCGCGGCCCCGAGGCAGCCCTCCCCCAGAGGAGCACGGGGGAGGCGGAGCCAAGGTGGGTGTAGAGCGGGAGGTGGGCATCTCAGCCCAGCGGATCCGCGACCCCTGCCCGGGAGCGGGCTCTAGGGACTAGAGGTGAAGGAAACTAGCCACAGGAGACACGTCCAGCATTCATATCGCTGGGGAAAAGATACGATATATTTTACGTGTAGGCCTTTTTTCAAGTCCCATTTGTTGGAAAAACGGATGTTGCTGTGATTGCAACATCGTCAAGCAGTGCGCTTTGAAAGCGGTTATCCCCTGATGGGTACTTCTCTTTGATCTTTCCCGACAGAAATTGTAAAATCCCATATAACAAAATTTTACAGGTCACAGCAAGGATTAAGAAAAGGGACTGCACTGGGTAGACTGCCATCCTCATGTATCATTTGCTTTTCCTCACACACCTTCTGCAATGCCAGTAGTAATGTAATTGTGCAATGGTTCTGCACTAGAAAACATTTCTAAATGTGAAATACTGAAAAGCTGCTCTTTAATATAATCTCCAACTCGACTGCATAGGTGGAGAATTTGCTTATGTGCAGTGCTTGAAATGCCTGCAATTTAAAAGTTTATTGTATTGGCCGAGAACTGCCAACTGGCTTTGGTGCCAATTCTGATGATTGCCAGAGCCAATGATTACAAAATAACGAACGTGTTTCACTTCCATTACTATGGCAGATACTGGGTAATGCAAACATGATATTAAAACGTGTACTAACACATTTTACCAAACCAGAAGTTAGAAAGTCTTATTTCATAAAGACCGTTTTCCCCCAAATGTTCAAGGGTTCTTCTTAATGCAATTTCAAAAATGACTTCCAAAATCAACCAATTCAATATGAAACTTATTTGTTCCCTCCAAATAATGCTTTGCCAGCACAATATTACATAAGTGTGCACGTATACAATTTTTCTTTAAAACAAAACTTACAATGAAATATGGGGAAGACTGTTTTAGATTATTTGTATTCCCTTAAAATTCTAGATTCTATTAAGTAGTTTCTTTTTTCAAAGATTCAACATTTAACTTGAAATTATGTCCAGTAATAATTTGTGCATGAATATTTTGTGCATTTATAGGTATATGAAGTAGCTGCTAAGTGAAAGGACATTACCTGGTAATATGACAGGAAAAGAGTCCACAGACAGTCTGTAAACCAATTAAACATAAACATCTGATGCACATTTTCTACTGAAAGAAAAGCAAGGGAAAGAAGAGAAAGGAAAACTTTAAGGTTCCCAAATCTACAAACAATTTTTACCATAAACTGTACTGTACAGAATTTTCACTTTATTTTTTAGAATACTTATATAAAAGTGTTTTTCAGGATTCCTTGGGGGAATAAATATTTTAGCATAGGTATATAGTTTCTAAGAGTTACCCTGTTGAATTACCTTAGTCCTTCTGATTTGAAACAGAAATGACTTTTATAAGTCAGTTCCAACACTTTTCACTTTGAGATACTTGATGGAAACAGCTGTGAAGGCAAAGAACAATAGATGTGCATAGAACTGAGGTGGGTAAAGGTAAGAATAAGGGGCCTAGAGGTAGAAACTCAGGCTTTATAAAACAACTGGATTAAAGGAGAATTATCCATTTAAATGGGAAAGCTAATATGTGAAATTTAGCTGGTTATCAAAAGGAAGATTAAACAGTATTGTCAAAATGCAAGGCACAGGAATAATTTGCTTGAAGAATCTCCCATTCTTCAGTTATCAACAAGAATCCTGATTGTGATAAAGAGCTGGGGCTCACAGTCCCTTAAGCTACTGAAATTGTCAGGAATATCAGGGTCTAGGACATATTTGAATGGGTATCCATTTTACTGATAAATGACTTCAAGTTTATTAATACTGTGCATCAATTTTACTATTTTTAAGTGGCATTATCGTTTAAGGGAAAAAAATTTCCTGTACAATTTTTTTTGGTAAATGTGGGTTAAGTGATTTTTTTTTTTTTGATTCAGATATTCTAAAGGAAAAGAGAAACAGCTCCAATGTTGTAAGTCACTGTTCACATATTGAATTCAGTATAGTTTTACCCACCTCCTATCTTATTCTAGTCATATGCTGCTGCTAAGTTGCATCAGTCATGTCCGACTCTGTGCGACCCCATAGACGGCAGCCCACCAGGCTCTGCCGTCCCTGGGATTCTCCAGGTAAGAACACTGGAGTGGGTTGCCATTTCCTTCTCCAATGCTTGAAAGTGAAAAGTAAAAGTGAAGTCGCTCAGTCGTGTCTGATCTTCACAACCCCATGGACTGAAGCCTACCAGGCTCCTCCGTCCATGGATTTTCCAGGCAAGAGTATTGGAGTGGGTTGCCATTGCCTTCTCCTTCTAGTGATATACTTATCTTTAAAATTTGTAGGAGGGACTTCCCTAGCTAGCGGTCCAGTGGTTAAGACTCCATGCTCCCAATGCTGAGAGCATGGGTTCAATCTCTGGTTGGGTAACTAAGGACGTGCATGGCCAAAAAATAAAATAAAATGCTTATTTAAAAAAAAATTAGGAGCCATCTTGTCATGTCATCATGTCATGTGTTAGTTGCTCAGTTGTGCCCAACTCTTTGCAACCCCTGGACTGTACCCTGCCAAGCTCCTCTATCCATGGGATTCTCCAGGCAAGAGTACTGGAGTGGGTTGCCATTTCCTTCTCCAGGGGATCTTCCCAACCCAGGGATTGAACCTGGGTCTTAAAGAACACAAAGTCTTTCTCAAAACTCTTGTATACCTCTTCAGTATCAAATATGTATAAATTAACTATTCATTAGTCACAGAATCTTAATGTTGGATGTAACCTTAGAGGTCTTTAGTCAATTTCTAAACTTTCTAGGTAGGAATCCTTCATTCTGTTTCCCCACTACAGGCTTTCCTGCCTATGCTTAAACACCTCCAATGTACTCACCATCTCATAAAAAGACTGTTCTTTTCCAAAAAACCTCTAATGTTTGGAACATTCTTCTTTTTATCAAATCAGAGTCTACTGCCTTGTTATTGTCGTCCCTTACCCTGAGTTCTTCAGCACTTTGGATTAATTCAACAGATGTCTTCTTTGTATCCAAATATAAACACTCAATATTTATACTTGGGTTAACAAAAAAATAAATCTTTAAAGACTACTGATACTAGAGGAGCTGAAAAGGGGACATTACAAAGTTGAAGCCATGAGAAAATTCACCATTAAATATGAGCTGTTTAAAATTATTACAGTTTATAGTCATTATTGTGATATCCAAAATGGTAGTTCTGTTAGAATTGTGTAGTAAAATGTTTACAGTTAAGCAAAAAGGTGTACTTAATTATATGTAAGACTTGTGGCTAATGTCCCAAAACAAACAAAAAAAACACTACAAAGCCTGAATAAATGCCTCTTTAGCTCCCATTCCCCACCTAAAGGCTTCCTTGTGTTCAGGCAAACTTACATTAACTTTTACCACATTAAGTTATTCAAAACTGCTATTATATTGGCAAACTATTTTTAAGCCATTTACTGCATATTCCATTTAAAAAGTTATTTAACAGTTTTATAGAGGCTGCAATACACACATACACACATACACAAACCCTTCAAAGTTATTTTGCTTTTAACAAAAGCATTTTAAAGTCTCAATTTTTCTTCAGCCAGTACCCCAAACTAACCAATAAATAAACCTGGCAATTTACATGTACCTAAGAAATATATGCTTTTATTCAGGACCAATACCTGATTCAGATATAAGGAATATTATATACACTTTATGCAATTCAAAAAAGTACCTCTCAAAATGCATCAAGAAAATAATTTGCAACAATTTAGACTCTGGGGCTGTTTGAATGAAATAGATTAACACAGTACATTCAAAACCCTAAAACCAAACTCTGTATCTAACAATTTTCAGAGTCCCTTTTGAGACCACATCCTTAAATTTTTATTTAAAAGTGACAGCCTGCACATGATGTGCAGGTAAAAATTTATGGGTAACTACTAATTCGACTGAGAATACCTAAATGTCAAAAAACTTCACCTATTTTTAAAAATGACATTTTAGATAGAGAGTTTTACCTTTACCGTAGCAGGCATGTGAAGTACAAAGCAGTAATGCATCACATTGTAAGTCCCACGTCTATGCGACAATTAGCATCATTTTTTCTCGGTTTGATTTTTATTAACACCACCCCAAAAACACGTATATAATAGCCTTTTGGTTCTGCAAAGGACAGTTCTGGTTTTCCTTTTCGTAATTTTTACATACAGTTTTATCCAGTGGCTCCATTTTATCAAATTATCACAAATTGGTATTTTGATAATATTGTTGACATGATTTTTAAATCTCATCCAAACTCTGGAAATTATTGGCCCATCAACCATTCTCAAACACTGGAAGAGTAGATAACATTTATATACTTGAGGGAGTTTGGACTTTCCCTCCCTTAATCTCCAAGTGTGCCCCTGCCTACCAGCATCACATCCGTCTTGTCTGCATTGAACCTCAACCAGTTGGTTCTTAACCACGTCCGAAACTCAGCCAGGCACTGGGAGAATCGAGCCACCACACCATCTGGATCAAAGGAAAGAGAGCCTCAGTAGTAACGAGACTGGAGACAATGATCTCACAAGCTCAGTATTCACCCCATCTCTAATTCTTAAAGACAGCCAGGAATTAGGACAGGAATCCCATGATAATTTTAGAAAAACATTAATGAGCCTTGAGTCATACAATTTGCAACTGATGATAAAGGAATAAAAGTGACTCAATAAATAGGTCGCCTCATTCCACCCATGAGTGAAGAAAGGTTCACTCAAGTCCGGGTCACCTCGGCTAAGCGGCCTCAGTAGATCGGCCAGTTGTAACTGCATAAGCTTTTCTGCAAAATTAAAGAGTTTTAGCGTCGGAGGAAGTTTTAGGGATAACTGGGGCCCAGAGAGAAGTAGTGACTCGGCCAAGGTCACACAGCAAACGAGGACTAGAGATGGTCTCCAGGCCAGAAATCTTTCCACCAAAAGCTGAAAGAATACGGCCATTCAAAGGTAGGGGAGGCATCTGTCCCCAGGGATCCTCCCACGGGCTACGAGGTCCGTGCCCCTGATTACAGTATAACAGGGCCATGTCCCTGACCACAGTCTAAGAGGGCCGTGCTCCTGACCACGGTATAACAGGGCCGTGCCCCTGACCATGGTATAACAGGGCCGTGCCCCTGACCACAGTATAACAGGGCCGTGCCCCTGACCATGGTATAACAGGGCCGTGCCCCTGAACACGGTCTAAGAAGGCTGTGCCCCTAAGCACGGTGTACCAGGGCTGTGCCCCTGACCATGGTGTAACAGGGCCGTGGTTCTGAAGGTAGGACAAGTTTGCAAACCTAAGTCACCATTTTCCAATATTTCAATATTTCGATTTGTGTGGCTCCATCTGTTCTTGGCCCTGGCCATAACCTGTATGTGGCCCTTCATCAACTTGTGATGTAGTCATAATTATTACCCCCATTGCCTGGAAGAGTAAGCTGAGACATGGAGACATCCAGCAACTTTCCATGGTCAGCTGATGGCAGAGCCAGGATTCACCTCAGGCAGAAGTTCTCAAGTGGGGTTCCTGGCTGGAAGCATCCACCTCTTCAGAAACGTGTTAGAAATGCAGGTTCTTGCGCCCCACCCCAGCACCGTTGAATCAGAAATTTGGGGGGTGAGGTCCAGCAATCTGTGTTCTGATGCAGCTCAGGTATGAGCGGCAGTGAGCTGGGACCATCAAGCCGGAGTGTGCATGGGTGTGGCCCTGCACCTTTATCAAGAGGGCCCTCCTCCAAGAAGGGCCTGGGCACACAGCTTCTCTTTCCAGCGTGGTCTCGCTAGCCCCTCTCACAAGCCCCGCTGGGCCCCTTTGCAGGTAGCCCTCTCCCTCCCTTCTAAGCCAAGTTCCAGGAAGCCGTTCCTGGCCCTACTTCCCACCCCAACGTCTGGCTGCGCACCCACCCCTCTTTCCTGTGACTGCTCAGAGCCAGGGCCTCTGCCTGGAGGAGTCTAGCAACAAAGTAACAGTGCAGGGGGAGGACAAAAAGTACCAAACAGGAAACTGTAGCCAGTGGGAACACAGGTGTGTGAGGAAGGCTGAAGCCTTCAGGCCTGGAGGACTCCTCCCTCCAGTGTGGAGCAGGCCCCAGGCTTGCTTTGCTCTACCTCTCCTCTTTTGCACACACCACCCCCACCTCCTCACCCCTGCCTTCCAGGGCCTCATAGCCATGCTGTGATCATCTGTTCACTTGTCTCCTACTCCAGACTGGCTCGGAGGCTTGGCACCTTGGCTCCTGTGTGTGTTCAGCTGCTGAGCACAGAACCAGTACCCTGATGGAGTTCAGAGAGCAGCATGAGTGAGTGGTGGGGGGAGAGAGCACAGTTTGAAGCCTTGGGAAGAGGGTAAGAAGAGAGCCTTGACCCAGATTCCCTGGCTTCTCTGGGAAAAACCACTGGCCATCAAGCACTTCTCCCAGAAGTTGCATTTCTTTCCTTGTCAGAATGTCTCACGGAGGTGGGGTGTGAGCTGGTTTCTGAAAGACAAGGCCGGGTGGGCACTGCCTAATACCTGGTTGAACAGAGTGTTGCCGCCACTAAAGCAAGCAGGCGTGCTCTTCTGTTTTAGTGGGCTCCCAACTGACCGCGAGGAGATGCTGAAGACTGACAAGGCCCGGGTGACACTCTGAGGGCTTGCCCTGGAAGGGATGGAGGGGTCCAGGGTGAGCCGCGTTTCAAGGGAAGGAGTCAGACGCGCTGAATGAATCACCCAGGCCTGTTTCTGCCCTGCGATCTATGCCAACAGCGGCGCGGCACAGAACCAAGGGTCTCCTCGCCTGAAGCAAGGACGGGAGGCAGGGCCTTCGGCCTCAGGGTGCGGGCCACTAAGGTCAGGGGGCAGCCTCGGTGAGGTGCCTCCCGCGGGCGCCCTCTCGCTTGCGTCCACGCAGGTCGAAGACCGCGTCGGAGTCCGCGCTCAGAGACCCCGGGCTCGGAGGCGCTGCCGGTCCGCTCAGACCTTCACTGACAACCCACTGTGCGCCACGGGCTCCGGTCGCCGGGATCTCTGCCGCCGACTCAGCGGCAAGGCCGAACCCTAGAATAGGGCAGGTCAACGCTGGCCGGAGCGGACCCAGGAATTCCACTGCCGGATGCTCCGGAGCCGCGCTCCTTCAGACCCCAGCCCGTGTTTGGGAGGCGGGGCGGCCGCGCAGGCTCCACCAATCAACATCCGGCGTTCGAATTCGCATCCTGGCGCAGCCAGTCGCGGGCGCCCGATGCCTAGGGGGCGTGGCTCAGGGCGGAGCCCGGTGGGGTAGTGGCGCGCGCCCCCCGTGGTGGGCCAATGGGAACGCCCGGCGAGTTTGAAAACTCAGGCGGGAGGCGGGCGGGTCTGCGCTTGCGTGGGGAGGCGCGCTCTGGGCCCGCTGGCGGGTCTGGCGGCTACAGCAGCGGCGGCGGCCACGGCAGCGGCGACGGCTATGGGGAGCGGAGGCGGTGAGCGCGGGGCGCGGTGGAGTGGCCTCCAGACTGAGTGGGGTCAGCTTGAGCCTTTCGGCCCGGGGTTCGGATCGGCCCGGGGTTCGGATCGTCCCGACGGCGCCTAACAGGCGCGCAGTTTAAATACCCAGAGGCGCCCGGCTCCGCGAGAAAGCGGCGCGAGGGGACCGCCACCTGTGCAGGGCCGTGAGCGCCGGCGAGGTTTCCGTGGTTATACCGTAGCTGTCCTAGGGCAAGGGAGTGAGGAAAATGGGGCAAAAGGCGAGGAGTGGTCGAGCTGCGTATGCGCTCGGCTTTCGCATTAGGTTAATTTCTGATGGGAAGCCCAGGTGAGGAACGAGGGGAGAGGGCAGGAAGACGCCCTGAGCAGGGAGCTTGCCGGTGGTGGAGCAGCCACCTCCCGTGGGGACTGGAGGAAGGAGCGGATGAAGAACCGGGTGAAGCGTCAGGGATGGCTCCTTCTGCCACAAGGTCCTCTGTTTGGAGGGAGAAAAGAGTTGCTGGAGTTTAAGTTGGAAGGACCCCCTGTCAGGGTCTCAGAGGACCCTGAGACTGGCGGGGCAGCTCTGACATCCAGAGCTGGGACTGGCCTGCCCTCCAAGTCCACCCTTGGCTTCTCTGCAGGGCGGACCCTCCGAATTTGAACTCGAAAACCTGATTGTTCAAATCCTTATTAACATTTCATGTTTTAGTCATGTGTGCAAATAGAAGCAGAGAAATCAGCTAGAGTCCAGGCGTCTCCCTGGCTAATCATCATCAACGCCGTCTGCTCTTCCTTTCTTCCTCCTTGTTATCTGGGCTCTGGGTCAGATGGTTTCCCAATGGCCAGCTTACATGATTACTGCTCACTGTAAACATTTATCGAATAATTTGAATGAATGAAGATGTCTCTTATACCACTACCCCTTCTTTATTTAATCTTTGGGACCGTAATGATGGCTGGGGCAGAGGACCAGTAACTGTTCAAACATGTTCAGATATGACTTTTCATATCAGCACAATTCATTTCCAACACATCACTTAAACCATTCTGATTTGTTTTCTTAAGTGATCCACTGTAGGTGTGCCAAGTGTTTCTGTTATCCTTCAAAGCGGAGAATAAGAAGGAGACCTCGAAACCTCACAATCTTGAATCTCCCTGAAGATGCGCTCTTTCATATCCTGAAATGGCTTTCTATCGGAGATATCCTCGCTGTCCGAGCTGTAAGTTGTCAGATGAACAAAGTGTTAACCCTGGCATTGTTGATTTTACCACGAAGGCTTCATGTCTCAAATGTCAGAACAAAAACTGGCTACCGACGAGGGTAGATGATCCACAACGGTGATGCTGGTAATAGACATTTGAGGCTGTTCTGATGACAGGAAAGCAAAAACATAGGACACCAAGGTTTGAGTCTGCTCTTTGCAGTGTTTATTTTAACAGAGAAAGTACCTTTTCCTGGCACTGAAATTTGAATCCCTCAAGATACGGGACAGTATTAAGAAAAAAGTATGTTCTTGAGGATGGTATGAAGTAGAAGTGTTAGCTGTTCAGTTGTGTTCAACTCTGTGATCCCATGGACTATAGCCCACCAGGCTCCTCTGTCCATGGGATTCTCCAGGCAAGAATACTGGAGTGGGTNAATTTGAATCCCTCAAGATACGGGACAGTATTAAGAAAAAAGTATGTTCTTGAGGATGGTATGAAGTAGAAGTGTTAGCTGTTCAGTTGTGTTCAACTCTGTGATCCCATGGACTATAGCCCACCAGGCTCCTCTGTCCATGGGATTCTCCAGGCAAGAATACTGGAGTGGGTAGCCATTTTCTTCTCCAGGGGATTGTCGCGACCCTGGGATTGAACCTTGGCCTCCTGCATTGCAGGCAGATTCTTTACCGTCTGAGTCACCAAGGAAGCCCTTATGAGGACAAATCTCATATAATATCCAGTGCTGAAAGGGACTCTGGGCCTTATTGTGCAGATATCAGAACTGCAGCCTCACCCTGAGCCACTTAACCAAGGGCATCCAGCAAATTAGTGGGGGAACCCACAAGAACCCATTTGTCTGACTCCCAAACCTGCCTCCATTGTGTTCATAACATCTGCAGGTGCCATTTCCAATGGCAGTGGGAGCTTTTGCACTTAAAATGCTTGCTTGTGCTCAGGGCCCCCGGCCTGGACACCCCCTGCCATTACCCAGGGCAGAGGTCCCGCCTGAGGCTGCTGTCAAGTGTTTCAGTTTTTTCTGAGTGGCCCCGTTGACCGCCCAGGTTCCAGCTGTGCTCCCACTAGCAAAACAGATTTCTGACCTACCCGTTAGCCTTAGTGTCGGTTTCCCTGGTTGTTGCAAGTATATCGCATTATATCCTGTTTCTCAGCCTGGTGCTTACCCCCACGTCCAGGACCTGTCCCCACCTTTAGAACCACAGAGAAAGTTGTGTCTGATTTCTTTTCTCTGTTCAAAGCAACTGCTAGTTAGTTTGATACACAGAGCCCAGACGGCCTTACTGGTAGGGTCAGAGGGAGACAGGAGATCCTATGTCTGTCTGACCCTGTCTTCAACAGCTCCAGAACTAGGCCTTCCCTGTAGCCCCTTGATAACCCCGCACCCCACTCCCGTTGTTCCTCAGGTACATTCTCACCTGAAGTACCTGGTGGACAACCATGCCAGCGTGTGGGCATGCGCCAGTTTCCAGGAGCTGTGGCCTTCTCCGGGGAACCTGAAGCTCTTTGAAAGGTATCTGCACCCGAGAGCAGCCGGGCTTCCTCTCATTCCTGGCCTTCCCCGCTGTGCCAGTCTGTCTCAGGGCTGGACCTGGCTATGGTTTTCCTTCTGCTCGTAGCCCTCTGCCCACACCGTATCCCCCAGGGAGTGACTGAGCGTGTAGACCTCACCCATCGAGTCACATGACTTCCAGCACGGTCATGGGTCATCCGCACCCCCAGCTCAGACCTGCCACTCATTAGTCACAGTGGTGCTTCCGGAAGGTCCTCTTCGGCTGTGACCCATCCCGTGTGGCTCAGATGCAGGTCACCTGCATGTGGAAACTTCTTATTTCTTACTTTGGTCAGGACCATGTGGTTTGAATCCTAGTGCATTACATTGCCTGGCAGATCCCACCCCCTCCGACAGAGCCAGCGGGAGGAAGAGCCAGAGGGGCCAGGAGCCAGACACAGTGTGCCCGTGGTCACAGGCAGGTTGCCTGAGACATAGTCCACGAGCCATATAGCCCACCCGCTCAGAGTGTACTGATCAAGTGGTTTTTAATATATTCACAGCGTTGTGCAATCATCCACACTGTCTGACTTTAGGGCCTTCTCATGACCCCTGGATGAAGCTGCATAACCATTCGCAGTCCGTCCCTATCTTCCCAATAGTAATCCAGACCCTAGACAACCTCGCATCTACTGTCTGTCTCCATGTATTTGCCTGTCCCGGGCATGTCATACAAGTGGGGTCATACACCGTGTGGCCTGTTGTGACCCTTCTGCTTAAGCGTGTTTTAAGGCTCATCTGTGTTGTAGCGTGTCATGGATAATAGATATTTAGTCGCATTACCAGAAAAAAGTTGCTATTCAGAAAGTATGTACTATAGTTTCAGGTGCTGTGGTAGAACATAACCTTAATAGAATAAAATCATGCGATGTTTCGTGTTCCTGTTGTTCTAGGGCTGCTGAGAAAGGGAACTTTGAAGCTGCCGTGAAGCTGGGCATTGCCTACCTCTACAACGAAGGCTGTAAGTGCTGCTGGGTCTGGGGCTGGCCTCGCCCTGCTTGCTGTTGACACTTTAGAACAAGCGCTAGGGACTTCTCTGGTAGTCCAGGGTTAAGACTCCGAGCTTCCACTACAGTGGGCATAGGTTCAATCCCTGGTTGAGGATCTAAGATCCCACAGGCCATACGCTGCAGTCAGAAAAAAAAGAAAAATAGAACTCACATAAGCCCTTGCCCGTGTTCACAGTTTGGTCACTGCTCTCGCCGTGTCTGGCTGTGTACCATTGTATCTTGGGAGCTGTGTCAGAGAGGTGTCCTGCTCAGGGACCATTGATGAGCTTTGATTCTGTAGGTCGGGGTGGGGGGGGTCACCTCTTACTTAACGAGCCTTCAATTTCAGTTGACAACGAGTGGCTCTGAGCAGAGACTTGGAATGGGAACTTAGGTGAACCAGCCGTCCTGGCTCCCTAGTGAACACCGTAGCCCACGAGTAGACCCCAGCTACTTGGCCACAGCTCGTCTGAGGGACTTGGGGTGGCGGTCACAGCATGCCTGATGCCTGGTGTCAGTAACACAGAGAGGGAGCCAAGGCCCTCGGCAGGAGGCGAGTTCAAGCAGGCCAAAGCCAGCCTGGTACTTAGATTCCTTCACCCCCAGGGGCAGGTGCTCCTCAAAAGAGCCTGATATGACTCTCACTCCCGACTCCTGCTGGTATGCTGGCTCACTAAGGAACGAGCCTGCACCTGGTCCTGTCCCAGCTCCCAAAACGCATAAAGTCTTTAGTACGTCCGCCATTTATCTGCTTCTAAAAGACCTGGCATCTTGCTGAGAGGTCGCCCAGTCATAGTTGGTTGACTAGACTGTTGACGTGGAGACGATGAGCCATCCTGTGCCCACCCTCCCGTCATCTGATCGTCCCGTCATCCGGCCTCGCGCAGAGAATTCCCACCGTTCAGCTCACCCATCCTGGTGTACAGCCCAGTCGGTGTCTTCACAGAGCTGTGCAACCAACACCACTCGTTCTGAAATGTTCTTGTCACCCCAGAAAGAAACCCCGTTAACTGGGGGCTGGGCAGCAGTTGCCCACAGGAGGCTGGGCCTGTGATGCCTCCATGGGGTCGGGGGTCGGGGGTACCTGCCTGGATTTTCAGACTTCAGGCTGTGGGAGGAGCCACAGGGCACTTGGTTCACGGGACACAGGAGGAAAAGCATGGAGCCCCCGTCCCGACTCTTCTGCCCTAAAACACCAGCAGCCTCGCGTGGCAGCGGCATAAGGCCCTAGACTTTCCGTAAGGACTGGAGGGACCGCTGTGCCCGGCCCCAGAGACATCCCGGCTCGCTCTGTCCATCTCTGCAGTGTCGGTGTCTGACGAGGCCCGGGCGGAAGTGAACGGCCTGAGGGCCTCTCACTACTTCAGCCTGGCCGAGCGGCTGAACGTGGGCGCCGCACCCTTCATCTGGCTCTTCATCCGCCCGCCTTGGTCGCTGTCTGGGAGCTGCTGCAAGGCTGTGGTTCACGAGAGCCTCAGGGCAGAGTGCCAGCTACAGAAAGTGAGTCCCAGCCCAGGGTGCAGGTGGGGCACCCCACAGGGTCCCAGGAGATGAGACAGCCCTGAGGGGAGATGCTGTGGACCGTGTGAAGTCAGGGACTTGAGGGAAGCGGAGGCTCCGAAAACAGTGCAAATACGGAGCATCTGCAAACAGCCAGCAGGCGGGAGACGTTAGAGCCAGGGTTGGGGGCCTGGGGGCAGGGTGGGGGCTGCAGACGGGGTGCCTACGAAGGACGGCCAGAGGCTCCGAGACGCGGTTAGCGGAGGCCTGGAGTCAAGGCCGGCTGGGGAGCAAGAGGACCTGCCCAGGGGGTGCGGCGGGGATCGAGGGGGGCCCCAGGTAATTCCCCACCAACAGTCACCCTTCCTTCTCTAGACCCACAGGGCGTCCATACTTCACTGCCTGGGGAGGGTGCTGAGTCTCTTCGAGGTGAGTCCCTTCGCCCGCCCCTGTACTGCTCGGCGTCATAGCCCGGGTGGGCACCGGGCACAGCAGGTCTGCGGCTCTGTGCTGCTCGCCTCTCCCGCAGCTACAAGCACCAAGGACTGGGATGCTCAGAAGGGGCCATGGGAGGAGGCCCCCAGGTCTCCCAGAGGAGAGGAGCCCTGTCTGTGCGGCTGGTGGAGCCAGAGCGTCTGATGGGCAGGACGGGCCCGCGTGCTTCCCGGCCCACTTGGGCAGCTCCCTCCACCACACAAGCAGGAAAGCCCCCACCCCCACCCCACCCCCCCGCAGCAATTCGGGGAGGGTGGTGGTCTCTGGCTACAGGCGCTCTGACCACAGCTGGGAGGGACCTGGGGTGTGAGCGAGGAGCCGGAGGGCCTGGAGATCTCCACCAACCCCCACCTCCGTCTAGGGTGCTGAGTCTCTTCGAGGTGAGTCCCTTCGCCCGCCCCTGTACTGCTCGGCGTCATAGCCCGGGTGGGCACCGGGCACAGCAGGTCTGCGGCTCTGTGCTGCTCGCCTCTCCCGCAGCTACAAGCACCAAGGACTGGGATGCTCAGAAGGGGCCATGGGAGGAGGCCCCCAGGTCTCCCAGAGGAGAGGAGCCCTGTCTGTGCGGCTGGTGGAGCCAGAGCGTCTGATGGGCAGGACGGGCCCGCGTGCTTCCCGGCCCACTTGGGCAGCTCCCTCCACCACACAAGCAGGAAAGCCCCCACCCCCACCCCACCCCCCCGCAGCAATTCGGGGAGGGTGGTGGTCTCTGGCTACAGGCGCTCTGACCACAGCTGGGAGGGACCTGGGGTGTGAGCGAGGAGCCGGAGGGCCTGGAGATCTCCACCAACCCCCACCTCCGTCACCGTGTGGGCCCTGGCAGGAGGCAGGGCGGCAGGGCAGAGCTCATGGGCTCAGGCCACGCGATTCTCACATCGCGTATCTTCAAGGAAGTTGTTTCTCCGCTAATTTAGTTACCTCATTTTATTAAAGTTGAGCGCTGCGTGTGTGGTTACTTATTCTAGGATGAAGAGAAACAGGAGCAGGCACGGAACCTGTTTGAAGAGTCCGCTAACCAGGGGTGTCTGACCAGCTCATACCTCCTCTGGGAGAGTGACAGGCAGATGGACGTGAGTGGGCCCAGGTCTGGGAGAGCGTGGGTGATGGGGCCCAGGCTCCTGCGGGGGGGCGGCGGGGGTGGGGTCACCGCGGGGCAATTCTGAGGGTGGTCAGCTCTGAGGTGTGTAGGGAGGGCAGCCTGGGAACGCTTTGCCCATGGCACCGAAGACAGCCAGCCTCATCATTCCTACATGCTGTGGACTAACCACGGCTGCTGTCAGAGTGTGGACAGCTCCCTAAAGCTGGCCTGCGGGAACAGCATCTTGGCAGCGGGACCTGAGGCTCCTTAGAGCAGATTGGCGTGAGGCATGCTGTCCCCTTCCCAGTATCTGACCCCTCACCAGGTTGTCCAGCATTGGACCTGGACGTAGGAGAGTTGTAGTTGGCGTTCACCAGGCACGATCCCTGTGCAGCTGTAAGGAAGTCACTATTTCCAGACAAATCAGAGGAAGTCCCCCTTGGCCACACTGGTGCCTGTGACCCCACCAAGTTGGGGCTTCAGTCACTGGCCCTTAAAAACTCGGGACAAAGTCCCCAGCAGGGATGCCCACCTGATGCATCACAGGCCACTATAACGTTTGTGTCCGGAAAGGCACGCAGCACGCTTACAAGAAATGTAACAATCACCAGTGTGTTTCTAAGACAAGGTCAGACTAATCAGTAAGAACAGGAAGGCCCCATAGAAGTACACGGGGCCTCAGTATGCTCAGAAACAAGGGAGGAGATACAAGGCGTCAAAATATGGGGCAGGTTTGACCTCACTGCTCATCGGAAAGGCTCCCGTTTAGAGAAGTCATGGCCGATCCCACGAGCAGATTACACACACATATTCTTTGCTTCTGAGTGGCTAGCTAGTAACTTCTGAAAATAAACATTCTCAAGGAGAACAGTTTGCGCCGGCCAAGATGTGATGAGATAGTCTTCAGAGTTCTGTGAGTGGGGTGGCAATCCGAGCAGGTCTTCCAGGAAGCGTCAGGGCACAGGCAGCACCTGGGGGTCGGCCACACGAGCAGAAGGCGCGCAAGCCTGCACAGCAGCGGCCCCCCAGGCGACAAACGCCAACAGAAACCCCCTCAGAGGAAGGACAGGACAAGAAGCCTGCACAGCGGCGGCCCCCCAGGCGACAAACGCCAACAGAAACCCCCTCAGAGGAAGGATGGCAAGAAGGGGCTGACCTCCCATTCTCTACCTTTTGTCCCTTTTAAACATTCTACCGTGACTTACTAGTTACTTCCAAAAGCATAAGTAAAATCTTGGCCCTCCTGTTCCGGCAGGCTTAGAGGGTGTAAGTGGGCCAGGGTGTTGACAGACAGGAAGGCCCTGGCCCCTGCTCACCCCACGACTCTTCCGCCCACAGCTGTCTCTAGCCAAAGCCTGTGCACACGGACACCAGCTCGGATTGGAAGCAAAAGCCTCCAGCGAGATAGTCTGCCAGTTGTTCCAGGCCTCCCAGGCTGTCAATAAGCAGAGAGTCTTCTCTGTCCAGAAGGGGCTCAATGACACGATGAGGTAAGGGGCCCAAACTGCCCACGGTGATGAGGTCCTGTGACAGGCCCGCTGTGTTGTCAGCCCCACCGGGATCCCCCTGTGTGTGTGTGTGTGTGTGTGTGTACATGGGTGCACATGTGTGTGTGTGTTTTCTAAAACCAGTAATGCCCGAGTTACCTAGGGCTTTGGGGAAAAAAAAAATTCCCACATGAGTATCTGTTCTCTCCAGTTTCCCTTTTTAGGCCTCAGAAAGTGTTAAACCACTTTAAACATCTTTCTAAAATGATGCCAGAAAAACTACTTTTTCTGTCCAACCCATCCTCACGCGCATCAGCGTCAGCAGGGGAAGTGGGGGGCCTGTAGCCTCGGAACCTGAGACCTGCCTCTTCCCACAAGTCCATTCTCCTCTGAAGTTTGGAGATGACACCCTTTTACAATCACAAAACATGTTAGAAAGCAAGGTGGAAAATGTGAATAATTTTCTAAGCTCGTGATAGGGACTTGAAGTGCGTTTTAGCTGTATGACGGGCAGGCCCTGGCTGTGCAGCCAGGTCTCCAGTCACCGCAGGGCTGCAGTGTCCCCTGCTCCCACATTCAGTGTCACCAAGCTGCTGTGCCTTTTTTTTTTTCCTTTTTAATTAATTTATCTGGCTGCACCAGGTCTTACTTGCAGCACGCAGGATCTCTTCATTGCAGCATGTGGGATATAGTTCCCTGACCAGGGATCGATCGAACCCAGGCCCCCTGCACTGGGAGGCTGGGAGCTCGGAGTCTCAGCCGCTGGACCACCAGGGGAGTCCCAGGCTGCTGTGCTCCTGAGTCCTGGACCTGCTCTGCTGGTGCCACTCCCGCCTTGTGCCCTCCCAATCTGCCCTTTTTTTGGCGGGTGGGGGTGATGGGGACACTTTTGCTGTTCCTTTTGTGTGTTGGGAGTGAGGGTTACCCTAAACTTAACCTTTTCTGCTTTTCAAGAGCTAAAGTAGTTTTATTGAAATAATAACATAGTATTATTTCAGCCCCAAGTTGAGCATCTATCTGTTTTCCTCCATGTGAGACAACAGCTGACTTCTTCCTTTTCTTTAGTTGAGTTATAATTGATTTTCTACATTAGTTTTGGGTTTAACCACTTTAAAGTGTATGGTTCGGTTGGTCAGTTTTTGTCAGATCACTGCATTTATCTAGGGTGTCCGCGTAGGGAGCATCGTCCTCTGCTCCCAGTCGTGGCTGATGTGACCCTCTTACCCCTGGGTGCTCCTCCCGGCCGCCCCCTCCTCTCCCCTACTCACTCTGCCCTCCACGCCACTGTGCCTTCCCTCTGCCTGGGAAACACGCTCCTGTCTGGCTGCACAGAGCCCCTCACCATCATGGCTCATCTCTCTGGCTTCCTTTCTCCTGTCTCCTCTCCTTTGTCCACCCCGTCCGGGCATCCTTGCCACTGTGTGCAGTCTCCCCTGTGACGTCAGTGTCCCGGCTTGGCTTTGCCGCCATCGAGGAGGAGGGACCCTGTGTCTGCTCGCTCTGCAGCCTGAGCCCTCCGTTGTGGTTGCCTGGTGGCTGAGAGCTCGAGTGCCTGGGCTCAGTGCATCCTGCTTGGGCTGCATTCCTGGCTCTTTGCTCAACGGCAGGGGGTTGTGACAAATGACCCCATAGTGAGAGTTCTTCAAGGAGGAGACAGGTTTCCAGGACAGCAACCTTTGACCTGTGACCAGTCCCCAGTCTCCAGAGCAGACCCGCTCTGCCCACTTATAAGTGATGGTCCAAGCTCATCCAGTGCCAGGGGGCCCCAGGGTGGGGGTGGGCAGAGTCCACATGTGTGTGCCCACCTGCCTCCCAGGAACCAAGTCAGGAGCGGTGGGGTCCCCAGCCCCTCGGACGGCTGCTGGCATGAGCCCATGACGCCTGAAGTGACCGCTCACTCTCGGGATGGATGGCTGGGTGGGACTGGGAGACGGGACCTGTGGAGGTTCGGGGAGCGGGAGATGGGACCCTGTGAGCCTTGGGGGGTGGGAGACAGGACCCCGTGAGGCTCGGGTGGCGGGAGACGGGACCCCGTGAGGCTCAGGGGGGCAGGAGACGGGACCCCGTGAGGCTCAGGGCCCTGCAGAGGCTCTGCCTGGTATTCAGGGGCAGCGTTCTTCCTACAGGTACATCCTCATCGACTGGCTGGTGGAGGTCGCGACCATGAAGGACTTCTCGAGCCTGTGTCTCCACCTGACCGTGGAGTGCGTGGACCGGTACCTGCGGAGGCGGCTGGTGCCCCGGTACCGGCTGCAGCTGCTGGGCATCGCCTGCATGGTCATCTGCACCCGGTGAGAAACCCCCGGCCGGCCCTGCCCAGGTCACAGGCAGGCTTCTCGGTGGGACGAACAGGCCCTTGGCGCCCCACCTCATGATAACGGGGTTCTAATTTCAGGGGTGCCCAGAGCGAGTGGTCCTCCCCACACAGGGGCGGCAGGGCTGACCCTCCATGCGCGGGCAGCTGCTGCTCATCCCATGTGGTGGTTTCGCTTGGGCAGGAACCCTGTTCCCCTGGCCCGAGGGCAACACCCAGATGAGGGAGGCCACAGTCGGCCGCCCTTCCGAGTCAGGCTGTCAGCTCTGTGTCAAGAGACCCATGTCCAGCCAGGTTCACACCCGCTCCTACCCGTGGACAGGACGCGAGCTCCTCAGAGGTGGCGGTTCTGACTCTTCCGGTCGGCCGTCTTAAGTTTCACGGAAGTCCACCTTCCTAAAACCAGCACCTCTCCGCCCAGTTTTGCCTGTGGACACAGCGTGGGTGGCACGTCCCACCATACTTGTTGCATTTTTGTGTGTTTTAAACCAGCTTTCTCCTACATGGTCTGCCATCGCCCGGGCAGTGTTTGTAAGGCTTAGGGGGTGAGGGGCAGGCTCGCTGCACACAGTGGCATCAACTACGGAGGACTAGTCAGTCTTTGGCACAGTGACCCAGAGGCGTGTGTCACTGGGGTGTGGTGTATCTGTTTCATGAGCTCATGCAGGCGCCCGAGGCACTGACTTGCCACCACTTACCCTGAGGCCAGCAGGTCCACGCCTGCGGCGAGCTCCGTCCTGTGGCCCTGATGGGAACTGGGTGCTGTGCTTTCCTGGTGCCCAGGGAAGCAGGGTGTCCACAGGTGGAGGGAGTGGGGCTCAGGCCCAGTGAGCGCAGGCCACACGCGGTCTGGCACCTCTCACGTGTGCCTCGGAACCCGGAGCTCTGGGTCTCGTCACCAGAGAGGGCTGCCATGGCGGGTCCCCAGCTTCCCCAGGTCTACAGGGCATGGTTATGTCCTTGCCATCAGAGACCGGGAGACCGGCCGTGAGATAATCACTTTGAAAGATTTTTAGGGGCCGAGACACCCCTCCATCCACTCCGAAAGCAGCACCTGCCACTGCCCGAGCACCGGCTCGCGTCCTCTCGACGTCACACACCGCCACCCCTGTGCCTACGGTCCCCCCTGCCCTGCCCTCTCTCAGCCAAGCCACCGTGGGAGCTGCAGGGTGACCCTGGCGCAGCGAGGGGCCCTCAGAGGCCGCTGAACCAGCATGTCCCCTGCTAGCTGGCGCTGGGAGAGGGGAGAGAACGGTGAACACCTGCCTAGGGACTGCCCGAGTCCCTCGGCCCGACCCCGGGCTGGGTCCAGACCTCCAGACAGCCTCTGGCTCTGGTTCTGCCGGCTTGCCTGCCTTCTGGGTTAAAGCTGTTCATGCTCACTCTGGAGCGGCTGGCACAGGGCAGGGCAAACCCTCATCCATCGGGAGGTTAAGAGAATTGGCCGCTTACACCCTTTGTGGCTGGATTTTGCAGAAACACCTGCAGGCCCAGCAGCCTAGCCACTCTCCTGCCGCAGGCCTGTGGCGCTCGTATCCCTGCCCCTCAGCCTCTCTGACAGGCTGTGACTTTTCCAGTTAACCTCACCTGCCGGAGACAGCCAGGTCAACTCGCTGGCCTCCCCACCCCATCACTGAAGCCTAAAGCCCACTGAGGAGCGCGAGCTCAGATCCCTTGTTGACACTCCAGGTTCATCAGCAAAGAGATCCTGACAATCCGGGAGGCCGTGTGGCTCACAGACAACACGTACAAGTACGAGGACCTGGTGAGGATGATGGGCGAGATCATCTCGGCCCTGGACGGGAAGATACGGGTAAGCGGCCGCTCCCTTTCCCTCCTGAATCAAAGCCAAGTTGCGCCAGGGGGTGGGAGGAGCAGAGGGCACGTGTGTGGGTCTGGCTTCTCTGCTCAGGGAAGCCCTCCAGGACCAAGAGGGTGCGAGGCCACAGCCACTCGGCATGCCTGGCGCTGTGCTGGCCACTAGGAGGGCAGCGTGTCTGTGTTCTAGCCTCCTCCCGAGTGGGCAGAGGGTCCTCTGCATGCTTCGACCCCATGTCCACCGCCCCATCCCCCCAGGTCCCCACCGTGGTTGATTACAAGGATGTCCTGCTGACGCTGGTCCCCATGGCACCAAGAACACAGCACCTGTGCGGCTTCCTCTGCGAGCTCTCCCTGCTGCACACCAGCCTGGCCGCCTACGCCCCGGCCCACCTGGCTGCGGCCGCCCTGCTGCTGGCAAGGCTGACACACGGGCAGAGTAAGCGGCCGGTCCTTCCCTCCTGCCTCTCAGAGCCAGGCTGAGCCAGTGGGCGAGGGTCTCCGGGAGTCAGGAGCTGGTGCTCGGGTCCGGGGGAGGGAGGAAGACAAAGCAGCGTGCTCCTCTCTCCTGAGGAGGAGGCAGCAGGGTGGACTAAGAGCCCTGGTCTGGGGGTGGCTTAGTATTACCCTGCAGGGTGCAGTGGGCATGCGTGCCCTGGGCATAGGGCCTTTTCAGCACTGGGCCCTAGGAAGCTCCATCCCAGAACCACTGGGGCTGTGGGTGTCAAGGCGGCCCCACAGCCCCCACTTCTCTCACCAGCGCAGCCCTGGACCACCCAGTTGTGGGACCTCACCGGCTTCTCCTGTGAAGACCTCATCCCCTGTGTCTTAAGTCTTCATCAGAAGTGGTAAGTGTGTAAGGAAGCAAGCCCCACACATGGTACGTCCTCTGCATCATGGGTCCAGAGGGGGTTCACATCACAGGAGGGCTGTCAGGACGTGAGCTGCAGGTCTCAGGGTTGGCATTTAGAAATCCCAGGGCCATGTTGCTTTGCACACATGTTTTTAACATTTGCTGTGTGGGCAGCAGCTCCTCCCCACCCAAACCTAACTCACAGACAGTAGAGCATAAGAAGAAACAGCCTCCCCATAACAGTGGTAACTCACTGCAGGAGGCTGGCGTTGGCAGACTGCAGCCCGGGGCACAGGCTGGCCGCGCCTGCCTCAGGCCCTCGGCCCTCTGCCTCTCCTCTCACCCCAGCTGGCAGCCTCGCTCCTCCCACTCGGTCCCACCCGAACTGCGTGCGCTGAAGCCCCCCTCCTTTCTCAGGCCATGCCGCCTCAGCGTCCCCTTCCCCCACCCAAGGGGCTGGATGATTCTGCCTCCCTGCTACCTTCCCCTTGTTTTTTTGTTTTTTTTTTCAATCCAGATAAACTGGAAATATTTATTTACAAATGAAACTTAAATTTTTTAAGTGTGCAATTTGACAGGCTTTTGATATAGAGTTGTGCAGGCATCACCACCATCAATCAGAGAACATCTTCTCCCTCAAGAGAAACCTGCCCTGCCTCCCTAATACCTCCAGGTGTCCCCTCCCCCTTGGCCCCCACCACGCAAACTCCTCTCCTTGCTGTTCTGCACGCTTCATCACGGGCTCACACACTGTGAGGCCTGTAGGTGGGAGGCCGCTCACACCTACACAGTGTCTCCTCTGTGCAGGTAGCCCCTGGGCGGAGAGACCCTGTCTTATTTCTCCATCTGTGCACTGATGTACATTTGAGGGTTTTCTGTCTCCCCGCTGCTGTCAGCGNGGCTCACACACTGTGAGGCCTGTAGGTGGGAGGCCGCTCACACCTACACAGTGTCTCCTCTGTGCAGGTAGCCCCTGGGCGGAGAGACCCTGTCTTATTTCTCCATCTGTGCACTGATGTACATTTGAGGGTTTTCTGTCTCCCCGCTGCTGTCAGCGACTGTGTCCAGGTCTCCGTGGGGACCACTCCCCACCTTTCTCTCAGGGACACACCTGGGAGTGGGCGCCAGGTCATAGGTGCCTCTCAGGTTAACCAAGGGACTGCTGGGCATCTGCACAGCGGTGCTGGGCCCGCTCGGAGGACATCCGGTCCTCTCCCGTCTGAGCGGGGGCTGCAGGTAGATCCTTCTGGGGGCGGTGCCAGCACTCCCTGCCCGCTGCGGGCTCTCATGTGTCCCTCTGTCGGTAGCTTCCACGATGACGCCCCCAAGGACTACAGGCAGGTGTCTCTCACTGCCGTCAAGCAGCGATTCGAGGACAAGCGCTACGAGGAGATCAGCCTGGAAGAGGTATTGAGGGGTGCGGTGGTGGGCCCGCCCCCCTGGGGCCTCGCCCGCCCTCTGACCCTGGCTGCCCTGCAGGTGCTGAGCTACGGCCAGCTGTGTGCTGCCCTGGGCGTGAAACAGGAGAGCCTGGAACCTGCGCCCTTCTTCAGCGCGGGCGACATTCACGCCTTCCTCAGCTCGCCCTCCGGGAGGAGGACCAAGCGGTAAGTGAGCTGCGGGCCTAGCTGGGTTCCTGTGTGACCCCTGCAGCTCTCAGAGATCCCCCGGAAACGGAAGCTGGGCTGGCGGTCTACAGCCCTGCCTCCTCCCCTGCATGGCTCCAGCCCAGCTCCCTGTGGGCTTGGTGGTCCTGAGCACAGGTGGAGCCCCCCCCGGGGCCACACTGGCCCTCCACATGTCGCCCCAGCGCTCCAGCCGTACCCTAAGAGGCTGGGGCACTCGGTCCCCGTCACCCCCTATGTGTCCCCTTCACCCCGTCTCTTCCATCTCTGTCCTGGCTGTGGTGCCTGGAATAAGCTCCCCCCAACCCCCCAAAGAACTCCTATTCATCCTACAAAGTCCAGATGATCAGGGACCTCACTGTGCTGACAGCCTGACCTCTGCGAATCAGCTGTGTGCCTCCGAGGGCACTTCCTGGGTGCTCACAGCAGACGGAGCGGGGCGGGGCATGCCAGGGACCAGGCTGGGCCCCCTGACACTGCAGCCTGTGACTGCATTCCCACCTGCCCCCACCGCAGGAAGCGGGAGAACAGCCTCCAGGAGGACAGGGGCAGCTTCGTCACCACGCCCACCGCCGAGCTGTCCAGCCAGGAGGAGACGCTGCTGGGCAGCTTCCTGGACTGGAGCCTGGACTACTGCTCGGGCTACGAGGGCGACCAGGAGAGCGAGGGCGAGAAGGAGGGCGACGGTGAGTGCCGGGTCATGGCGGGCACTGTCTTATTTCTCCATCTGTGCACTGATGTACATTTGAGGGTTTTCTGTCTCCCCGCTGCTGTCAGCGACTGTGTCCAGGTCGGGGCTGGCCAGGGCTGCAGGGGCTCGGGTCCAAGGAGCCCTGGAGAGCAGAGCCCCCGGCACTACAGACCACAAGGAGGACAGGCTATGGCCTGGCCGGACCTGTGCTGCCGGGAGGACTGCACGGGGCAGGAACAGAACAGACCCACCTGCGTTCACGACAAGATCTTTCTAGAACATCCTGTGCCATGTGCCCCTTGCTCCCTTGCTGGGTTCTGTGCCTCGGGCATCCCTCCAGGACAGGCTGCACAAGGCTCCGTCCCCATGTTTGGTCAGCCATCTGCAGACAGGGGGAAGGGAACTGGAGGGCCCAGTTGAAGGCCATGTCTATGGATTTTCCAATTGCGTGTTTCTGCATCCACTCAGGATTAAGTATTAGATGGCCACGATTTGTTGTCCCTTCTTCCTGTTCCCCATGTCACATGGGTGTCACCCCAAGCTTGGAAGACACACCTCACCCTCGACTTCTTAAGCAAAGGGAAGGGGACTGACCGGCGAGGTTGAGGAGCTGTGGCTGAGACGGGACTCTGGGCTGCCCTGGGTCCTGGCTGGGCCGAGGCTCACCCCGATGTCTCCCCATCCCCCACAGTGACGGCTCCCAGCGGCATCCTCGATGTCACCGTGGTCTACCTGAGTCCGGAGGAGCACTGCTGCCAGGAGTCCAGTGACGAGGAGGCCTGCCCGGAGGAGGCATGGGGGGCCCAGGACACACAGGTGCTGGCGCCGGGCCACCAGGCGCTGCGGACCCCAGGGCCAGAGCTCCCCCTGTGCAGCAGGTGGGGGCTGGGCAAGGACGTCACGACGTCGGGGTACTCCTCCGTCAGCAGCACGAGTCCCACAGACTCCGGGCGCGCCTCGGGGGGCCCCCCCCGGTCTACCTCAGAGCTGCCCACGGGCAGCAGCTTGAATACACAGCCCTGCCACCACCACGCCCGGAAGTCATGTTTACAGTGTCGCCCCCCCAGCCCCCCGGAGAGCTGTGCTCCCCAACAGCAGGTGAAGAGGAAGAACCTGTCAGCCCACAGTGAGGAGGAGGAGGAGGATGACATGAACTTGGGCTTCTTGAAGCTGTGAGTGTGTTGGAGCGTGTGCTGCAGTGGACGTCTGCTGAGGGGGGGGGCTGCTGCTGTGCTAGTGCGGGGCAGGGGACAAGACGGATCCCTGCGGATCCCCGCTGGCCTTGCACAGGGACCCGAGAGGAGATCTGGGGGCAGGGACTCTTTCTCCTGGGGAGCCCATCACGAACCGTCAGAATCTCTAAAGCACAACAAAAACTCAGCTCCTCCTCTTTGGGAGGTTTAGCCTCGAAGCAGTCACGCCATGCCATGTCAGTCCTGTGTCTCTGTCCCCTCCTGTGTCTTGTCTTGCTTCCTCTGGGAAACTTAGCCCACATCCTGGGCGAACGTCCCCCCTGCTGCCAGCACCCCAGGAACTGAGCTTTCACAGCTGAGAACACATGAGCCCGAGTGTCCAGACACAGCTGCCCATCCCCCTGTCTGTTTGGTCTGGGGTCCCGGGAGAGCTGACAGCCCTGAGCACGTCGCCACCCCTGCGCCCACACTGCCTGCCTCGGGCATGCGTTCCTTTCCTCACGGTCTGGTGCCTCCTGCAATGGGGGAGCTCTGCCCTGGGCACCGTGGTGGACTGTGCCTGAACATTGGGCTTGAGGGCCTTGATTCTCGGTCACAGGCTCGCTCCCTCCCATATTCTCAGCTCCTTTTAAAAATCTGTCCCTTCTCCTGCAATGGTCCATCTGTGTCCCCCCAGATGGTATCTGCATGACCCTCTCACTTCACTGAATTTCTGGGCCATTTCTTTCCCTGTCTTTATTTCCATCCTTCATCCCTCTAGGATAAAAACAAAAGAAAAATTAAAAATAGAAGGTATTACATTTTTTTAAAATTCTCAACATTATTTAGGCTCAACTGAAAAATGAAAATTTGATTCAAACTCCTCAGTACTCTCCTGACACTGTATGCAAAACCAGTTTTCCCAGAGAGGTTAGCCAGGAAAAAATTAAATGTCATTTGTAACATCTGAGGTGACCAAGACACGGAACAACATGAACCAGAGGCCCGGCTTGCTGGGTAAGGGTGAACCTGTGAGTCCCTGTAAATCATGACCCTGGCCGCTCTCCCCGCTGGGCTGAGGCCAACACTCAGCTGCCGTCGCTTTTGTTTCCTCTTGAAATGCCAGAAAGAACCACTTAGCCAGGAGTGTCCCCCAAATGCTCTTGAACCAAAACTACAGGGACCAGGAGATGCTGGCCCAGAGAGGCTTTTCTGGGCTCTTGACTCCCTGTGGGAACTATTTTTTTTGCTGCTGTAGGCAAATTCTGACCACCCTGGGTAGGCAGTGGTTGAGTAAGGGAATCCCAGCATCGGGACTGCATACCTCCCTGTCGACTGTGTGCCCCTAGGCATGTGTGAGCCTCAGTTTCCTCATCTGTACGATGGGGTGACAGTACCTACCTCACAGGGGTGTTGTGAGGATTAAATGTGATGAGGATAATAGTAGCTGAGTGATGTGCATGTCTGAACTGCCTTGTCCCCTTATCAAAACCCAAAAGTTCTCTGCTTTCTCCCAGCCGGCCTGCATACGCAGAAGGAGAGCGCTCTGGTGGGGACCTAATAACACCTGACTTGGGGGTGGGGTCTCCCTGTGTCTGCTCCCCTCCCCTCCTTTCTCACTGAGAATCTCATTTCAGGCTCCCCATACTGGGCAAGAAAACAGGCTGCTGCTGATAGACGCTCCCACCCTAACAGCAGTCCCAGGGCTGCCTGGGTCCTGCTCAACCCTTCCCCCTTTTGCCCCAGCATCCTCAGCTCCCCTCCTTTGCGTCTGTTCTCTGCTGTGGCACCTTCCTATTAGCAACAGTGAAATGGACACCCCTCTATCTTTAAACAAGCCCCCTCCCAGGTCTGTCCTCCGTCCTGTTCTCCCCGGAGATTCTTTGGCCCCTGTGGGGTTGGCACTCATCCTTTTTTCTTGTTAGATGCAATTACAATGGACCCTGCTGCCAGCATCACTCCTCTCGGCCAGCATTTGTCCCCACCACCCCCACGTGTCTCCCAAGGACACTTCCTCCTGGGACAGGCTCCTGTGACACCAGGCTCTGCTGTCCCTCCACTGCTCTGGGCTCCAGCTCCCCCTCAGCTGGTCCCATCCGGGCACGCCTGCCCCGCCGGGGACCAGCCTGCTCAGCCCCACTGGTCCTTGTGCCCATCTTTGGCTCCTGGGCCTCCTCCCCCTCTGCCGAGTGCCCACTCCTGGATGTCATCACCTCGTCAGCGTGTCCACAAGCGCACAGTCCCTCCTGCCATGTCCCTACTCCCGACACACGTCATCCTCACCTCCAGCCACAGCAGTAAATACCTATGGGTCCCTCCGCGTGCTCGGCCCTGAGCTAGGTGCCCCGGAGTCAGCAAGGCCCCAGGGCCCTGCTTTAGAGCGCCCTCGATGCAAAGAAGAAGCCGACCGTTAAGGGACCACAGGAGCCTCCATCTACCCCGTTATCCAAACCAGAACCGCGCGTCCTCGGAAGTGCCCCAGCTCGCTCCGCTACCCCTGGGCGGGGATCGGACCTCCGGCCAAGGGGCGGGGATAGAGGCGGGGTCGTCATCGGGGAAGGCGGGCCCTGACGCTGGGCCCGGGGTTGGGCAGCCCGGCCGGAATGGGCGGTCTTCTGGCCCGGAAGGGGCGGGGTCTCCCGGCGGCGGCAGATCGTGAAGACTTAGACCGCCTGTATGCTGCCTGTGGAGTGCTCGCGCCGGTGGGTCCCGCGCCGCTGGAGGGGCGGGGGCGGGGGCCGGCGGGGCCCGAGGCCAGCCGGGCGCTGAACCTCCGGTTCTTCTCTCCCAGGCTGGTGGCCGAGCTGCGGGACGCCCTGGACTCCTGCGCCGGGCGACAACAGCAGCTGGAGCAGAGCCTGCGAGTCTCCCGGCGGCTGCTGCGGGTCTGGTACGGGACCCCGGGACCACCCGGCTAGGCAGCCCTCGGGCCGTCAGAACCCTGCTTGGAGCCACGGGCCGGGAGGCTGGGCTCAGCGCTCACTTCCGAGTTGGGGGCTGCCAGTGCCCCCCGCCCCGCTTTTCCTGAGGCCCTGAGAACGGGGAGCCCACTCCTAGGCCAGGCGATTATGGGAATCTGTTGGGCTCTGGCCTTGCCACGGCTGCCCTGTGTCCTTGCAGGGAACCAGCCGAGACCCCGGCTCCGGAGCCAACCCCAGGGCCAGAAATTAATGAAGAGGCCCCATCTTCAGGTAAACCTCAGCCCCTCCACCTTCTGCAGGTGCCATCCCCTGCCTGGCTTCTGGCTGGCAGTGATCAGGGTCCTCTACCTGACTCTCGGCTTTCACAGCGTGCCCACCCAGCCCCCAGGACCTCAAGGAGCTGGAGCTTCTGACCCAGGCACTGGAGAAGGCAGTACGAGTGCGAAAAGGCCTCTCTAAGGCTGGAGAAGGAGTCAAGGCCCCCAGCCTGAAGTCTGGGTCTGCTTCCACTGTAGCCAAAGCTTCTGCCCGCCCCAGCACCTCACGCGGCACTGGCAGCTGTGCGCCTGAGACAAAACCCCCCAGGGGTGTCCACCACCCCTGGGTGCCCGCAAAGGACCTCCCTGGGCGCAGGCTTCTGTTGGCAGGAGATGGCGCCCATATGGGGCAGGGGGCCGGAGCCAACAAGACTGAAACAGGCCTCAGGGACCAGCAGATTGTCCCCCAGGCTGCTTCTCAGGTTCCAGAAGCTTTTACGCTCAAGGATAAGGGGTGAGTTCCCCAGCAGACATTCCCTAGAGGAACTACTGTCTGCGTGATCAGATCCTGGGCAGCTGTAGGAGGCTAGATTTGGGATGACAGGGAGGGCCCAGCACTGAGTGGGTGTGGGCCTGGGGAGCCCCGGGATGTCACCCCATGAGTCCCCAGCCTGGAAGTTGGTAGGTGGAACTGTTGGCGGTGATGGTGCCATGTGTGATGTGCTGGGGTCTGTCCCTCTCTCCTCCCTGGCTATTCCTGTGCCCCGTACGGGGGCTCCAGATGCGCTGGAGATGGCCTGGGCTCTGCTCTCCTCTCTGCCAGGAGGACGCCAGCTGGGCTGGCTCCCGTGGCCACTCTAGAAGCCCTGTCTGAGGGCCGGAAGAGCCTCACCCCTCATTGGGCTCTGAGTGGGGATCGGGGCCTGCAGCCCCCAGAGTGGGACAGAGCTGCCCTGAGCGCCAGCTTCCCAACAGGGCCTTACTGCGGCTGCCAGAGGCCTTCAGGAAGGCAGCTTCCCGGAATGCTCGGTGAGGCTGGTGGGGGCACAGTAGGGGTGCGGGACCCCAGGAGGGGAGAGGGAGCCAGGGGAGTGGTGGATGGGGCGTGGGGCGTGGGGTGGGAGAGCAGGGAGGCAGAGCCTTGGCCTACAGGTCCCTTGCCTCCTTTCCTGGGCGGTGACACTCTCACATCAGGAGAGTCCGGCGCCCTAGGACTGCTCTCGCGGATCCAGCTCAGCCTCTCCACTGTGAGACCTTGAGCAGGGCGCCAAGTGTCCCCAGGTCCCAGGTTGTGGATGTGTCGTAGGAGTTAAGCCAGGTGGTGCTTTCAGGTGTACCCGCTGTGCCGGCTCCAGCCAGCGCCCAGAGCTCTGGTTCCCAGTCAGTGCTGGCTTCTCTCCCCTTTTCCTTGGAATTCTCTCCTGGTATTTCACCGAGTGGGTCAGCTCTGTCCCCTTTCCATGGGCAGTGTCCCCTCAGTTCCCTGGACTCCTCCCCTTGGCCTCGCCTACTTCCCAGGGCCCCAGCCCGCTGGCTGGCGTCATTACACGTTACTCTCTGGTTTGCGGGCTGCCCATGTGTGCGTCCAGCCTGTGGGCCCAGCTCAGCTCGATGCAGACCGGGGATTCTGCGGATGCTGCTGCTGCTGCCACCACTGCCAAAACCCAGTTCCTCCAGAAAATGGAGACAGCCGTATCCTTGCCGGGGTGGGATCATTGCAGAGGTTCTGGCCCTGAACCTGGTTTAGAGTGTGAGGAGGAGCTACTCCAGGAAGGGCCAGAGCCAGGCTGGGACCCAGCCCTGGGGGAGAGCGAAGGGGCCTGGCCATGGGGGAGTTTTCCCTGACCCACGTGCAGGCAGGCTTGCCCAGCTCGATGCTCAGCGCGGCAGAGGTGGGGCGCCTACAGAAGGCCTGCTCAATGCTGAGGCTTCGAATGAGGGAGGAGCTCACAGCAGGTTAGTGGCCCCGAGTCGGGTCTCCGGTGGGACTGGGAGGGCTTCAGGACCCTCATGGACCTGGCCTGTGACCCCCTGGCTCTCGTGTAGACCCCAAGGACTGGACGCAGGAGTACCGCAGCCTGCTCACCCTGGAGGGGCTGCAGGCCCTGGCGGGGCAGTGTCTGCACAGGCTGCAGGAGCTGCACTCGGGTGAGGCCTGCCCCCCGACCCCCACCCCTAGCCGAACTGTGTGCGTGTGTGCCTGCTAAGTTGGGACCTTATGGACTGACTGTAGCCCGGCAGGCTCCTCTGTCCATGGGATTTTCCAGGCAGGAATACTGGAGTGGGTTGGCATTTCCTTCTCCAGGGGTCTTCCCAACCCAGAGATCTTAAAGTCTCCGGTGTCTCCTGCATTGCAGGAAGGTTCTTTACCTCTGAACCACCAGGAAAACCTGGTCAGTGTCAAAGTCCTCTAGTGACAGGGAGGTGTGGGGACTTGAACAGCACCCCCAGGGGAGTGGAGGCAGGCAGGCAGGCCCTTCCCATGTCCACTTCGGGATCCTGAGTGTTCAGTAGTTAAGCTGTGGAGCTGGCCAGTGCAGCAGCCCCGCTCCAGCCCCCCTGCCCACACACAGACCCCCACCAGTCTAAGTAGCTTGCGCATTTATCCACTTAGTGGGAAAGTTTCTTGTGAGAATCAGAGATCCTGGCACACTCTTGATGTTGCAAGAGAGAGTTGTTCGTGGACAGCAGGGCTTCACCCAGGAAGCAAAGGGGGACTTTGCACCCCTAGCGGGATCCTGGAAAACAGCCCTGGCTGCTGTCCATGGGGTGGTGTCCCCTGTCCTTGCAGCGGTGATGGAACAGCCGCAAGGGCTGTGGCCTGAGGGGCCCCCCAAGGCCGCCTCGCCCTGTGGAGGAGGCACAAACCCAGTGTGGAGCCCCCAGCTGCTTCTCTACTCCAGCACCCAGGAGCTGCAGACCCTGGCAGCCCTCAGGCTGCGGGTGGCCATGCTAGACCAGCAGGTCCATCTGGAAAAGGTACTTCCAGACTCAAGGATGTAGGTCGCTGTGTGTTCAGGAGCTGTGGGCCATGGGGAGGACTCCAGGCTGATCCTCTTGGTTCAGCCCCCAAGATCCACCAGGGAAGGAGCGGGGGAGGGCACGTGTGAGCATGCTGGAACTTTTGGAGGTGGAGTGGCGCCTGACTCCTGCCCTAAATTGGTTCCCCCCCAAGTGCGCCTGGGTCCCCCTAAGTGCGCCAGGCCCCCCTGAGCCCTTGGCCCTCACCAACCCCCAGGTCCTGATGGCTGAACTGCTCCCCCTGCTGAGAGAGCAGGAGCCCCTGGGGCGCCCCTGGCTGGTGCTGTGCCGGGCTGCGCACTGCCTGCTCTGCGAGGGGGGCCAGCGCTTCCTCACCATCCTGCAAGATGAGCCTGCTGACCAACTGAGCCCTCCCTGAGGCCAGGCCCACCCCAGCCCCCGAGCCCGCAACAAGGCAGGCTGGCTCTGCCCCCAGTCCAACTGTTGGCGAGGACCCCCCCTCCCCCAGCCTGCCCGCTTCCTAGTAATTAAATCGGCATCAAGGGGATTTTCACTGGTGCGGTGAGCAGGGGACCCAGAGGGTCCTGTGCCCCCTTGGGAAGCCAGGTTTCCACCTGGGACTGCCCCCAGCTCTTTCTGGGGAACTTAGGGCCTTCCTCACATTTGCTGAACCTGCTGGTCAGGGTTTGACTTTGCTTGGCCTTCCACAGGCTTGGGAGAACAGAGGCTGTGGGGACTTTGCTTAGCTACCTGTTTCTTCTTGCTGTACACTTATAAGCCACTTGTGTGACATTAAAACTGCTTTAAATAGAATGTATTTTTAAATCATACGAAAGTGGGACTTGGTGCATGTTTGTTTTTGTCTTTGTGTTTTTTACTTACCAAGCACATACCACGTATATTTACCAAGAACAGGCATACCCATTTTGTACTGAGGGGAGGGGGCCGGGGCCCCTCGAGGTGAGCTGCCCCGGGGCCTCACCGCTTGCTCTAGCCCTTGCACACATGAAACCTCTCCCCACAAGTGCCTGGATGCGTCCTGGGCTCACCCAAAGAGCAGAGAGCCAGTGTCCACACGGCGGCCACTGTCTGCCCACAGCTGTCTCTCCTGGTACCCATGTCCACCCCCGGCCCCTGTGCTGTCGCTCTGGCTGCTGTGGGCCCCCGTGCTGTGGGCCCCCCAGACTGAGTCCCCTTCAGGGAACAGGCCCGTCACCGTCCCCTGCTGAAGGAACCACTGTTCCTTCCATTTCAACTTTCCTGCCTTCCACTTTCCTGGAACAGGAAAGTGTAGAGGTCTGGGTCACCACCTCTGGGTTTCCATCCGGACTTGTTTGCTGCTGTGGGCCTTCCAGCATGATCCTTGAAGACTGTGTCATCCCCAGCACCTTTCTGGGTGGTGATTATCACCGCTGGGGTGAAGATGAGTGGGATGGTGTTACAGGCTTCACAGCCCTGGGCCCTGAGGAGGGCTGCCAGGCGGTGGTGTCCCTGTCGTGAGCCTTTAGTGAGCACCTGTGTGAACCAAGCTCGAGCCTCAGGGCTGGGCAGCGGCCCCCTGTGTGGACAGTGATGGGCGACAGTAGTAACACCACTTCTGCCTCAGGAGGCCGGCAACTCCTGGAGAAGGCCAGGTCTCCTGAAGCACTGCCAGTGTTGGGGGTGAACTGGGTGATGCTGAAGCAGCCTTGGGGTGGCCCCACCCTGCAGGAAACTATTGTAAAGGGCCCTACAGTTCAACAGGCCAGAAACCTTGGACATGGAGTCCCAGGCCTTTGGGGCTACTGGGGACCAGGTGACAGACCAAAGTAGGAAGGGAAAAATCAGAGGCCCTCACTGCTCTGAGGGGTCTCCGGGGAGTGAAGCTCGAGGGGAAGGAGCAAGAGAGAGAGGGGCCTGGGGCACACCTGCCCCCAGAGCTTACTCCCAGGTGCTGGGATCTGGAGGAATCCTGTCTCCAGGGTGAACTACACCACCACCCGGTTCCAGGCTGCTCTAGAATTGTTTCCATAGCAGCTGGTCTCCACCGCAGTTATTTCATCCAGGCTTCTTCACTTGTTTACTGTGCACCTTACCTACTGGCAGGAGGGTGCTACCCCTCCGTCTCTAGTGGAGCTCAGATGATTATTGACTCAGTGACCCATCTCTCCAGGGCCAGCTCTGCGGGCCGGTGTGGGCACCTGAGCCTTCACGTGCAGGGCGGTTCTAGCAGATACAGGGGGAGCGGTCTGGGTGGGTCCCAACAGAAGGCCCCCCAGAGCCAGAAAGGCAGACCCGCTGCGGGTCATTTGCCGCCCGCCCCATTCCACACCCCGCCTGGAGGCGGCAGCGAAGACCTCCTGGCCCTGGCGGCCCTGCTGGCGTCACGGCCTCGCCGGCCAATCCGCTCCGAGGTGGCGGGGCGAGTGGGGCTGCAGGGATCACCCACACCCACCCGGAGCGCAGCCCCCGCGTCGCAGGCATGAGCGCGGCCGAGCCCCCGCCCGCGGCCGAGGCCCTCGAGCCCCCCCGGGCTCTCCGCGCGCTGCTCTTGGCCACCGGCGGCGCGGGGGGCTCCTGGCCGCGCTGCGTCCTGCCGTTCGGAGCCGTGGCTCTGCTAGCCGGCGCCGCCGCCACGGCCATCACCTTCTCGTTGCGCGGACCCCGCCTGGACCTGGCCCAAGGCTCGGCGCTGGCGGCGCTCGGCGCGGGCCTCGGGCTCCTGGCCGCAGCCTTCCTGTGCTGGCGCACGCGGCGGCGGCGGCAGAGGGCCGGGCACGGGGGGCGGCGGGAGCCGGGGGCGCCCTGAACTCGCGCGCCAAGCCCCCTCCCCTGCGAGGTCACGGCCAGCCGGCGCCTCCTCCCTGCCGACCTCGCCTGGGCCCTGTTGCCGCAGTGCCACGCGCGTCGCGGAAGCCTCGCAAGACGCCTCCCCAAAGCGTTCCGTTGTGACCGCTCAGGAGGCCCGAACTCTGGGGGCTTCGAGCCACTTCCCTCCACTCCCCCGACTCGGCTCTGCCCCTCTCGCACCCGCCTCAGCCCAGCGCTGCTTTTCAGCGTCTCGCTTGGCGCGCAGAGCGGGCCTGGCTGAGCGCGGAGCTGGCGGCGGCCGGCGCGGCCAGCGAGGCGCAAGGCGGCTGCAGGCCGGGGACTCGGCGTGGCTACCCACCTCCGGGCGAGGCAGTGTGCTGTGTCTCCCACCCCTAGCTGTCTTTCTTCCCCGCTGGTGTGGAAGCCCCTCCGGGCAAAATAGGCGCTCAATAAATGTTTGCGCTATAAATGAACAAGTCATGGCTTGCAAGCGTCTGGCGGGAGAGTAGGTAGTGAGCTAAGCCGGGAATATTTGATCAGTTGGCCTTTTAAGGGAAAACCCCAGCCCCCTGAGACCTGCTGGGACCCCTAGATGGGTACCCAAAGCCCACAGCTAGCGGCTGTCCCTCTGGGTGAGGGCAGGAGTGGGAGGGCTGCAGCAGGCTTTGGGGCTGCAGGTGGGGGCAGGGCCAGCAGAGAGGTGCAAAGCGTGAGAAGCCCCAGGCCAGGGCTGGGACAGATGGCTGAGTCCACAAGGAGCACTGATGCTGGCTGGGGGGCTGTTGGGAAGGCCCTCCCTAGCTCTCCTCAGGCCATCTGCCAGGGCTGCCCCAGGGCCAGAAGAGAATGAATACCTCCTGGGAAGAGCCTGGGCTACCCAAAGCCTCCTCCCTGGGGGGCTAATGGTACAGTGACCCTCTGGGTGGAGGCCCTTCCTGCTGACCCCATGAACACGCCTCAGGTGGAGCCCTGGGGGCTTCCAGCCACAACAGAGGCCACCAGCTGTTCTGCCCACCCTCCCCCACCTCACCAGGAGGCTGTGTGGCACACAAAGCCTGCAGGGCTGGGCAAGGGGAGCTGCTCCCCATTTTCCTCCTTCCAGGCAGGAGTCCTGAAGTTCAGACAGCCAGGCTTTCCCTGGAGGCTTGTCTCAGGCAGGTGGGAACCACTGTCCTGGGCCTAGGCCTTTCTCCCCACCGTGGCCAGCTCCGGGCTTGTAACAGTCCCAGTAGGATCTATCCCCAACCCCAACTCCCACCAGGGCCCCCCCATCCCAGATGGGTCTGGGGTGATGATTGAAGAATCTTGAAGAGAATGGTTGGGAGGCGCTCCTTCTTCACCGACCATCCTAGAGCAGAACCATGCGCCCTGCCAGCTCTCTCGTTTGTGCCTGGTTGTTTGTTTTAAGGGGCATGTTCTCTTTATTGGGAAGTTGGGGGACAAACCCCAGTGCCAGTCCCTTCACTCCCCACCCCTGCATTTGAGCTGCTCAGGCCTATTAAAGGGCCCCACCAGAGAGAGTCAGTCACTGCAGGTGGCCCAGGCCCTGTCTTCCTGCTGCTCCTTCTCCAAGGTGTGTCCTTCAGTATCCGCCTCTGTACACAGGATTCTGCTTCTCTCCATCCTCTTCTGTCCTTGCAGTGTCTCTGGCCCAGCTGAGGGTGGCAGCCCCGCCTCAAAGACACACCCCTGTGGTGTCTCCACTGATAGCTGGGCTGGCCTGGGATCAGCCTCCCATGTGGAACTTCAGGCCTCAGAGATGCTCCCCAGTGGATATATTCTGGTGTTCCTGCCCCGTCCGCGTGGGGCTGCCCCTTCCTGGGACGCTTTGCCCCAACTCAGGTCTGTTGAGCTCCTATGCGGCTCAGGAAATCCCAACAGCAAAGAGGGAATAATAGGCATCTGGCTGATGAGGAAATTGAGGCTTGGGCAGGTTGAGGACTGAAACCACACAACTAGAAACTAGAGCAGCGTGGATTCGAAATCAGACCTGGCCCCAATCCTGAATTCTTTCTGCTGGAGCAGACTACTGCCTCAGGGACACCCCCACAACCACCAGCCCAGCCTGGCTCCCTTTGCCCTGAGTGTGCCCTGTAGGGACCCAGGAGAGCATCCGGGACCCAGTCTTCAGCTCCAGGGCCCGACGTGCCTCAGGGGCTTGAGGAAGGAGGCGGCCAGACCCCCGCCCAGCACGTGGCACAACCCCAGGAGCAGTCAGAGCCTGGCTGCGGGCCGGGGGCCGGCTGGGTGGTCCCCCACGGGCTGCGTGGCGGGGCCACCCGCTCCAGCCCCCTCCTGCCAGCACATTCCTGGCTCCGCGGCCCCTCCCCCGGCTCCAGGGCCTCCCAGCCCCCTCCCCCGCTGGCCCGGCCGGCGTCTGAATCTGCTTCTGATTCCGGCTCTGCCGACGCGGCCCCCTCCTCTCCCCTCCCTCCTTCCCGGCCGAGCAGCCCCGCCCCCGGCTGGGCCCAGGCTGGAGCCCGCTGCGCCCCCCACTCCCTCCTGGCACAGCTCGCCCGCCCTCGCTGCAGCCGGGAGGAGGCGGCGGCCGGGGCGCCCCAGGCCCCGCCCGCCCTCGGCCCGTCCCGGGAGGCCGGGAGACCTGCTCGACCCGGCCCTCGGTGGGTGAGTACGAGCAGCGGGCGGCGGGTGGGACCTCTGCGGGCGGAGGCGCCGAGGGCGGGGGCGACGCCTGTCAACGCTCCAGGCCCCGCGGGAGGACGCGCGGGCGTCCCCGCTGCTCCGCTCGGCCCAGAGCGTGCCCGCGGCAGCGCCCACCTCTGGGCCCCGGTTGGGGCCGCCCGGGGGCTCTGGTGGCTCGGCACCCCGGGCCAGCGGGCAGAGCCTCGGACCAGGCTCTCTCTCTCCCGAAGGCAGCGGCGTGGGGCCCCGGCCGGCCGGCTGAGCCCCGGCGGCTCCGGCCATGCCCGGCTGGCCCTGGGGGCTGCTGCTGACCGCGGGCACGCTCTCGGCTGCGCTGAACCCGGGGCCGCCGGCGCCCGCTGACCCCTGCCATGACGACGGGGGCGCGCCCCGCGGCTGCGTGCCGGGCCTGGTGAACGCGGCCTTGGGCCGTGAGGTGCTGGCCTCCAGCACGTGCGGGAGGCCCGCCACGCGGGCCTGCGACGCTTCGGACCCGCGGCGGGCGCACCCCGCCGCCCTCCTGACTTCTGCAGGCGGCACCGCCAGCCCGGTGTGCTGGCGCTCGGACTCGCTGACTCAGGTGCCCCACAACGTGACCCTCACAGTGCCCCTGGGCAAGGCTTTTGAGCTGGTGTTCGTGAGCCTGCGCTTCTGCTCCCCGCCCCCCACTTCCCTGGCCCTGCTCAAGTCGCAGGACCACGGCCGCAGCTGGACCCCACTCGGCTTCTTCTCCTCCCACTGTGGCCTGGACTACGGCCGCCTGCCTGCGCCTGCCGATGGCCCAGCTGGCCCGGGGCCTGAAGCCCTATGCTTCCCCGCGCCCCAGGCCCAGCCTGACGGTGGTGGCCTGCTGGCCTTCAGTGTGCAGGACGGCAGCCCACCAGGCCTGGATCTGGACAGCAGCCCGGTGCTCCAAGACTGGGTGACCGCCACGGACATTCAAGTAGTGCTCACAAGGCCTGCCATGCTGGGAGACGCCAGGGGCGCCACAGCCCCTTACTCTTACTCAGCCACTGAGCTCCAGGTGGGCGGGCGCTGCAAGTGCAATGGGCATGCGTCCAGGTGCCTGCTGGACCCCCAGGGCCACCTGACCTGCGACTGCCGGCATGGCACTGAGGGCCCGGACTGCAGCCGCTGCAAGCCCTTCTACTGCGACAGGCCATGGCAGCGGGCCACTGCCCGGGAAGCCCACGCCTGCCTTGGTGAGGCCTTGGAGGGTGGCCTGGGGATCTGAGATCGGGCCGGCCTGTCCCTGACCCACCCTTCCTCACAGCTTGCTCCTGCAATGGCCATGCCCGCCGCTGCCGCTTCAACATGGAGCTGTACCGACTGTCTGGCCGCCGCAGCGGCGGTGTCTGCCTCAACTGCCGGCACAATACCGCTGGCCGGCATTGCCACTACTGCCGGGAGGGCTTCTACCGAGACCCTGGCCGTGCCCTAAGTGACCGCCGCGCCTGTAGGGGTGAGCCTTCAGCCAGCCACCTGCATGCCTCACCCTTCCGGGTTTCCCCAACCCGATGGGCTTCTGACTGTCCCACTTCTGTCCTCAGCCTGTGACTGTCACCCTGTTGGTGCTGCTGGCAAAACCTGCAACCAGACCACCGGCCAGTGTCCCTGCAAGGATGGCGTCACTGGCCTCACCTGCAACCGCTGTGCCCCTGGCTTCCAGCAGAGCCGCTCTCCGGTGGCACCCTGTGTTAGTGAGTGACGGTGCCCTGCTTGGACCTCTTTGGCAGAGGTCACCCCAGCTCCGAGCTGTTGCCTACCTGGGCCCCGCAGATCCCTGGCTCCCCTCAATTGTCTCTTGAGCCCTGCAGATCCCCCTGACCCCCCTTCAAATGCAGCCCATTATCCTATCCACCCCACAGAGACCCCTGTCCCTGGACCCACTGAGGAGAGCAGTCCTGTGGAGCCCCAGGGTAAGCAGAGGTCCCAGAGGGGAATGTCCTTGGGGGGAGGGAGCGGTGAATTCCCAGAGGGCCGGAGGAGAGGGTGGGAGAAGGGGGAAAGGAGATTCTGATCTGTGCCAACCTCCTCTTGCGCCCTCCTCCCAGACTGCGACTTGCACTGCAAACCCGCCCGTGGTAGCTACCGCATCAGCCTGAAGAAGTTCTGCAGGAAGGACTACGGTAGGCCGCGCTCTGGCCTCCCACCCTCAGGCTTCCTGCCCGACCCTCGTCCCTCCTCACCTTGCCCTCCCTACTCTCCCTCTGGAGGTCCTGACCCTCGCTGGACCCTAAGGCCATTCCGCCAGTCCCTCAGCTCCTCCGCGCTCGCTGGCCCCGCCCTGCCAGCCCCCGGGGCCTCGCGGTGCTCCCGCTGCGGCGTGTCCTCTTTGTTCCGCGCCCCCAACCCGCACGCGCACCCGCACCCCTGCTGGCGCTCTGTGCGCCTCGGCTCTCGCCTCCTCCGGGCCCCGCCCCGCCTGACTCCGCCCCTCTCGCCTCCCCCGCAGCGGTGCAGGTGGCGGTGGGCGCGCGCGGCGAGGCGCGTGGCTCCTGGACGCGCTTCCCGGTGGCCGTGCTCGCCGTGTTCCGGAGCGGCGAGGAGCGCGCCCGGCGCGGGAGCAGCGCGCTGTGGGTGCCGGCGCGGGACGCCGCCTGCGGCTGCCCCCGCCTACTGCCGGGCCGCCGCTACCTGCTGCTGGGAGGCGGGCCGGGGGCCGCGGTCGGGAGCCCCGGGGGCCGGGGGCCGGGGCTCAGCGCCGCCCGCGGGAGCCTCGTGTTGCCCTGGCGGGATGCGTGGACGAGACGCCTTCGGAGGCTGCAGCGGCGCGAGCGGCGGGGGCGCTGTGGGGCTGCCTGAGCCTGCGGGCCGGGCGGGGGCCCGGGCGGGGCGCAGTCATCAAGGCTCACCTTCGTCCAGTGCATCTGCCTGACGAGAAGTCTTTGATCGCGTCGCGCGCGCCGCCCCTCTGGGCCCCCGACCCGTTCCTCCCCCGGTGCCCCGAGCGCCCGCCCAGGAAGGGTGAGCGACGCAGTGACACCCCCGCCCCAACACGGAGGGATGTGGTAGCCCCAAAGAGCTGTTTCGAGCCCCCTTTGGGCAGTTGTCATCCAAAGGACCCCATGCCCCCCCACCTTCGAGCTAACTATCTACCTCCTCCGGGGGGGGCACCACGATGCCCCGAGGGCTGTGAACCCCTGCGAACACCTCAGGGGCCTCGGTGACACACACTCCGAGCCCCGCGTGTCGTGGTCCCTCAGCGTTCCTGCGTTCCTGAGGCACTGACACCGCCCCCCAAAGTAATGAACCCCCTTTTGATGCCAGGACCCATAGAGCTCTGAGAGCACCCCAACGACCGCCGAGACGCCACCTCCTCGGACTTTGATTTCCGGGAGAGCGCCTCGACGCCCCGAGAGGCGGTGCGGGCTGCCTGTCCTCGTCAGGACCGGCGGGGGGCGCCATGACTCCTCCCCCGGCGGCGGCGGCCTCGGGCTCCCGTCACGCCTGCCGGCGGGGCGTCCGCGTCCCTGTCCGCGGTGACTGTGTTCGGCCTCTTTTCTGGCCCGTTGTGTCCGTGTCTCTTGTCTCCGTCAGGCTGTCTCTCTCGACCCAGGTCTCCGGGCTCCTCCCCTCAGGGCTTGCACGGAGGCTCCCCCCACCCCGGCAGCCCGGACGTCGTGCCCACAAACGGGCGCGCGTTCCCAGGCCGGCCCGGCGCGACCGCTACCCTGGCGGGCACCACCGCCGACCCGGACTCCCGATGCCCCCTGTCTTGCCGGCGCCTGGGCCCGGCGGACACCCACAGCCGCGCGCGCGCCCCCTCGCCTCG